>WBNO01024010.1:4598-18235 GCA_013400575.1 Peucedramus taeniatus
TCAGTCTAAGGCAGTTATATTATACATAATTAATATAGGATAGACTAGCTACACAAATAACAATGTTCTTACAGTTAGAAACAATGGCCACAGTTCTAGAAAAACCAAAGCTGAAAATAAGCTAGTAAAACTAAAGACAAAAATCATTACAACATATGTCCTTCAGTTAATTCATCCATTGAGGTAAATAGAATGCAATAAATGAGACAACAACACAAGTTTTTTCAAGCAGTTGAATTAAGGCAGCAATGCATAGAAAGAATATCCATGAATGCTTGTAAGCATGGCTTTTTTTTTTTTTTTTGGCTGTTTTGTTTTTATTTGTTGTTGGTTTTTTTTTGTGAGTTCTTTTGGTTTGGTTTGGTTGGTTTTCAGGGGGTTTTTGGGATTGTGTTTATTGGTTTCTTTTTGTCTATTTGTTTGAAAGACAACTCATTCAGGAATATCACAGAAAAAGATAGGAAAAGTGGAAAGGAAAAGATTGAAAGAGTAATGAAAGATTTGAAGGCAGGTGAATTTACTGCCTTAAATTTAGCACAAAGTTCTAACTCCCAGAAAACTTATTTCATCAGATTCTTGTAGATTTCCAGATAGCTAAGATATGCATAAACTTTTAGAGGCATGATGAATGTTTGCAAAGCACATCTATTATTCAAATCAATGAATAAAGATGCCACTGAATTCTCAGAAAGCCACCAATTCTTGCAAGACCTACTACCATGAATTTATAATATTGGTACATTTTTACAAACAGCGAGTTTCAAATATTTTAAAACTAAATAAAATGTGTAGGAAGCTGTTGCACGGCAAATATTTGTCCTGTGACTAAATGACTTTTCTAGGGAGTTGCAAAGCTCTTAATTTTGCTGCATCCCTCTAAGCAATCTCAGCACCTGTTAAGTATGAATAGAAAAAAATATTTCACCACAGATCCTGACTACTAGCTCCTCTTTTCTAGTCAGTATGAAGAACATTTTCAATCCAAATCTAGACAAACCTCATTTGTATATTCATATTGTCTCTTTCTATCATGACAAGAAACTTTAGACTTTTATCAAAATATCAATATATTTCCATGACAATTTCTAATCATATTCTGCTACTATAGAGCAGTGGCAATTTTTCCCCTTTTAAACATTTGATACTGTTTTAATTGGCTAACCATTTCAGTTTCACATAAAATAAAACAGTAAATTTTTATGTATTTAGAAAGAACAGCCAGGTATACTAATGAATATTTAGGAAGATTTACAGCAGGATATAAATGTTCTTTTCAACAGAGGCCAACAGAAAAAGTTGCAATAATGAAAAAAAAAAAAATTAAAGCAGTTTTCAACTATAGAATTACAGAGTAGGAATTTTACTTCATTCAGCAGAACTTTACTATTATCATATCTTTCCTTTAAAAAAAATCAAAAGGCTTAAAGAAATTAGAAAATAAAAATATTACTGTGAAATTACCAGACAGCCCATCTTTCTGATAGCTTATGAAACACAAGAAGAAAATGGAAACTAGCCAGTGAAACATTAATTTCTACAAATAGGACTGAAACTGTAATTTCCAAATCTACTGCTGATGCTCTAAAGTGCTCAGAAAATCATGCACATGTTTTAGCTTAAGTAGTAATGTTGTTAGAATAGATTAACTCCCTTTGCCTTGTGTCTAGTTTCCTTTACTATTTATGCATTACATGGAAATGAACACAGCTGGGATAAGAAAATGAAAAAAAAAAACAATGAAGGAGAGAAGCATTGAAATAATATCTGTGATATTTAGGTGACATGTCCCAGCTTAAAAATGCAAGTAAAAATGTTAGCCAAAAATATTTTTATCTAAAAAGGAAAACCACTATGAATTAATGTGTATAGATTTTTTTAGTATTGAAGAAGTTTATCACCTTTAGCAATGCATGCTCAAAAGTCAACTAAAACAAAATTTACAATATATATAGATATAACAAAGCAAAATATATAATATATATTCTCATAATAAAGGAGAAAAAATGTTGGCTTTTCATATGACGCAATTTCCTGTTCGTGCTTGACTTGCAAGGGTTTAACTGAACATAAAATTCCGTTTTGTGTTCTTGAAAAAGAATTATGAATTTAAAAATTTAAAATAGTTATGCCTCTATGAATGCTTTTAAATTTGTCACCAGTACTTATTAGACAGAAACACAAGGTTGAAGTTCCATGTTTAATTTACAGATTTTTAATTTAAATACTGTGAATTCTAAATCATTGATTTAATAACCTATCTTTCATATGGCCTTAATAAGTACTGATATAAAAAAAATATAATTTAAAAGTGGAAGTGATGGGAAAGGAATAATTTTTAATCCATGTAGTGTAAGGTTTTTCTTTTGGTCTACAATATACTGTTTTTTTAAAGTGTAAAGAAACTAATTCCATTTGGTTTGTGCTTAATCCCTGTATAGAACATGCACTTCCTTACTGAAAACATCAATTGATTTCTGGACATATTTTGCAGATATAAAGACTACAATTAAAAAAAAAAGTTAACAAAAAAAAAAAATTATGTGAAAATTTATAAAAAAAAAAAAAAAAAAAAAAAAAAAAAAAAAAAAAAAAAAAAAAAAAAAAAAAAAAAAAAAAACAAAAAAAAAAACACCCCAGAAATATTGATATGATATTATATTATGTTTTACTTGTCCTTTATTGCATTAATTTCATATCATAAGTTGAGAAATGGAAGTAAAATAAAGCATCTTTCTAATACCCACACCAGGAGAAAAAAAATTAATTTGCAACAAAAAATATATTTTGAGTCAATGTAACCATTATCCATTGAAAACATGATGATTGACTTTTAGGAAAAATGCATTATTTTCAAATTAAAAGATTATTCATTTTCAGGCATCAGGACTTCAGGAAGTTTTTAGAACAGACTTAGGCTTGAATAAGTCTGCACCAAAAGGAGTAGATTTACCTCTGTTATTCTATAGCACATCTCCCTGACCTCAAAAAGATGACCTAGTGACAAAGCAAGAAATTGAGTCTATCTTTAATATATAGTAATTGCAACAAAAATCTTTGCTAGCAGATACTGAAAAATTCATTGGGAATCTTGACACAGCAACTGGTGGCTACTCAGTGGCTACATCAGAAGTAGAATTAAACTATTCATTGAATGACTTTTATCTATCTACATGATATTAAAGAAAAAAAAGCTTTTCAGAATAATATTAGAAAAGATAATCTGGTGTAAAATCTCCTGAATAGCTGGAGATTTCAGACACCAAGTTCTTGATAGGAACAGCCTGTCTGAATCAAGCATGTTCCACCCAGGAATGTGGTTCTGTTGACCCCTGAATATAACCTACTCCCAGCAGAAAGCAATTTAATGCTCTACTGCACATAGAACAGTATATATGAATACTGGGGGGGAAGCCCAAACAGATTAATTACTGTCAGGTACATTTGAATATGACTGCTTAGCCACTTGTCTGTAGCCAGGCAAGATTGTTTCACCTCAGTTAAAAGATAGAGACACATGGCAGGCTGCCTCTGCAAGTTCTCATTAGGCAAACGGCCTCTATTGTCCATTAGAGGAAGAATCCCCCTATTATTTAAGGAAATGTGACAGCAGTGGAGGTGAAGTTTTGGCAGGAAATTCATCAGTGCATTACAAAGCTTTTTGCATTCCACAACTTTCACCAGCCTCTTTCCACTCTTTTATCTGACAGCTCAAATGCCTCAGGGTTGTGGTCATGGCAAAGGTCAAGAGCATAACAGCAAGACTGTAAAAAGAGATTATTTCAGGGGAAGAAGCTGCCATTCACAAGCAAATTTATTGAGCACGAGACAATGAGATGAGAGCTCACATCTCAAAAAATTTATCTAATTAGTTACCATTACTTCTGAAGAAACATTAAGAACCTTAAAAATTATTTAGAACTTTTACGTACTCTCTGAAAACTAATAAAACTAAGGAATATGAAATTATCAATTATAACATAAATATTGAAAAGCCTTGTGTGTTGGGAACAATTGTAAACATGCATAAATATTAAGTAGTTTGTGTTTAGAAAAAAACTTAAGTCAGTTGCAAGCTATTAATTTAAAGTATTAATAAAATAATGTATTGCTTATACCAAGATCACTTAATTAATATACAAATATCTGTTTTACTAAAGACTAATTTACTTCAGCATGATGCCTAATTAAATAAGAACCTGAAAATGTGTATTTCTATTAATAGAGAAAATTGCAATGTTATAGTGGTTGAGTTTAAAACTAAGAAGTTTGCTATGGCTTTAATTATTTGTCATCAGTGGTAGCAATAAGGTGAATTTGAATTACCTGTCACAATGTCCAGTAGTACTCTTATCCGGTCAAGGAACAGGTTGGCTGTTTGATTAAAAAAGCCAAAATACAAATTCCTGTTAAAACAAAGACAAAACAGAACCTTAACTTCCTATTCCATCAAATATTATTTTTAAACCTACAGCGATTCAGTGTGTGCAAGGAATAAAGGAATTTAACAAGCATGAAATAGTTTCTGTATGTACATTCATTCAGATATGAATTTGACAATAGACCAAAGTGTCTATCGTCAATATCTGGTTCCTATTAAAATGCACGCATCACATAAAAACATGGAAGAAACTCACCCAGTAAAAATTGTTAGGCTCAAACAACAGTAGTTTTAGGTATATGTGTAGCTATACCCACATTTTTTATTCTCCAGATTGTGTATTAAAACCTATGATTCAAACAAGAACGGACTGACCTCAGAGAGATAAAGAGTTGTTTTTTTCTGTTTTTTTTTTTAACTGTTTTTATATGATTAATTTTTATAACAAATCCCCACCCATATAGATACCTACCAAATGTATTGCTGGATGAGATAAATAACATTTAGAGACTTGGTATTCTTCTGATTTTCATTTTTATATTTTGTACATGTATTCAAGTCTGGGTGGTATGTTTAAATTGGGAAGCTTGGATGAAAAGTGATGTTTTTTTGTGTTGTACTGTATTGTTATGACTGGTATTGAGGAGACCATCTAAGGAAGTATATGCCATTATTCTATCTTTATCTATCCTACATTCTGAACACAATAATAATAATTGCAAACTATTAATAATTATTTTAAAATTTGAAATATTGCCATAAGCTATTTCAGGCAAAATAGCTGATTTTGCAGAGAGAAATGGAATTAATTTATCTTGAAACTTATTAGCAAGAATTGATTTCTACTGCATTGTCTGCCAAATTTGTTACCTTAATTTTATATGTAGTACTTCAGTATCTGTACAATCTAAATGGAACTCTTGGAAAACTTTAAAACAGTTTAAACAAAGTGACCATTACTGTTAGAATTTGCTGAAAAAATGCTTATCAAAAATTTAGGTGCCTTAGACTCTACAATCACTGATTGCACAAGGCTGATTGATTAGGCCTATATAGTTGTAAAACTTCTTACAAATGCATGTTGCTTCCAGAGCATTTATCTCATCAGCAATATCTTACAAGAACTTTTTCACCTTTTAAATATTTTTGTGGAGTTGATGCTTTCTATTAAATACATGAATAAAACACAATTTTAATACATGTTCAGAAATTCCTGGAAATGTATTTCAGATATTTCAATATTCTAAAATTTAAAAATTTATCATGTACCTTGCTTACCCTTGAGTTTCATTAATCTATTTTCACAGTGTACGTGCTGTGCTGAGTAGACTAAAATGTGTTTAAAGAAGGACAGATTATAAATGTTTATATTTGTTAGCATTTGTACATATAATACAGATGTTTATATATCCCTTAAAAAGATTTTATTTTGCCATATGTGTCACATAAGACACCTTCTTATATAGGCAAGATCCTTAGTTTTATGCCAAGAAATATTTTGGGAGTATTCCCCACTAATAAAAGCAGGACATTTTCCTGCACGTATTTTATATTATATATATTTCTGTATCTGTGAATAGCTCTACCTCTGTTTTTCTATCTTTATATCTGTGTATGTAGAAACATAGGTATGTATGTAACTGATTTCAACACGATGTGCAAAAAGCAAGGGCATACTATTTCTCTCCTTTTCCTGTCATCACTCACATGGCTCTGAATGGCACCCAGTTTCCTCATGTGCAGTCTGGGCACACTTAGCCCACTCACTGAAAGTACTATTACATGCCTTGGAGATGTCTGATGCTGATTTCTTTGGACACCACCACATACTTATGTAGATTAAGCTAATATGCCCTAAGTCATTTTTTTATGCGACCAACGGAAAACAGACACGCTGTTACGGAAGACATGCTTAAAGAAAACAGGGGAAAAAAATGCCTTGGGAGGACACCCTTGTTTAACTTAGGGTCAGAAAGGAGAACAATCTCCCAAGATCCACTGCATCTCTATGCAAAAGAACTCCTGCCTGTCAGCTGTTGTTCACTCCTCAGTTCCAGTATGTTCTGTGTTCTTAGTTTCTCCATTGGTTCTCCCCAAAAGACCATTCCCTCCCTCCTCTACTATTGGTTCCACCTGCATCACTCCACTCCAGTTCCTCCCCTAGACCCTCTCCCCATTGGACTACTTGTACCCTGACCCCTCCTGCCTTCTCCCAGTTAGGCACCCAGGCCCTCCTCCATCTTTGCCCTTTGCCTCTGGTTCCCTTCAGCAGAGGTTGTGTTCATGTTTGCTCCCACCTGTTCCTCTTACCTTCTCCCTACCTGGACCCTCGATCTGCCCTCAATAAACCCTGCTGGGTTTACCATGCAAAGAGCCCTCTGGTCTCTTTGATGAGGCTTCAATTTCACCATCCAGGCTCGGGCATCTGGTGGGCTGGGGGAATTGCCATTGTAGCCCAAAGTGGAGACGCTTGTGGTGCTGCAGGCACCCCGACAGCACCTGCCTGGGGAAGCTGTCAGTAGCCACCCACAGCCTGTAGTATCACTGACTCAAGAACTTGAGTATTTCCCCTTAAATCTTGTATTACCAGAAGACAAGAACACAATGGACAAGACACTTTTTTTCAAAGGTAGTCAGGAAAATGGAAACAATGCCAAGCAAAAAACTGAGAATCAAGGAATCTCTTGGAAAGAGAAGATGATGGAAAAGGCAGCGGAGAGGAGAGCTGGCATGGAACCCGATCCCCTGACTGCCTCTAGCATGAATGCAAGGAGAACTGGTCTTCACATCTTGAAGATAACAACTTCTGATATCTTATAGTAGTGATACAATGAATTATCCTCCTAATATAGCCACCAAAAAAAAGGTAAAATTTTAAACATAACAAATGAAATGTCTGTAAACCTCATCAGTCCCAGTGAAGAAAAAATAAACCTAAACCTGTAAAACTAAGAATGTATTACTTAATTTCTATTTGAGCACTGCGATGTCATAGAGAGGAATTTATAGTTTGTAGAGCAGTGTCATTTCAAGGACAGCATGTGTTTATTTTATTAAAAAAAAAAAGAGTTAGAAAAAAACATAGTCGGAAGTATTTACAATATTATGCTTTCTTGATTAATGCTGGAAGCATGCCTAACTGTAATATGTACTCTAAAAAAGGATCAATTCAAACTTAAAATTCAGTTAGGAAATATTTACATCAAAATTAAGACTTAAAGAATAAATCATCATTAAAGTGACAAAAAATTATAAGATATAGTGAGGTAATTCTCCAGTGATTTTAACATGTCCAATACACTGCAATAAAAAATAAGACTCAATTATCTAAAGAACTACTATTTGTGGTGAAACTTTGACCCTATTTGAAGATGCTTTAGCACAATTTTTAGAATAAACTAAAGATGACAGAGTCATAAAATACATAAGCTCTGGCAATTTGTTGGAGGAACCACATTTTTTTTATAATTGTCAAATCTTTATTTATATTTGTGGCAATACCATTAATCATAAAGATTCAGTTTGGTATATTTACACGTGAATAGTACCTGTTATCACAGTTATTTTACATTTTCTGTTAGCTGTTAAAAATTAATTTCAGATAAGGGTTGTAAGAAACATGTAAAACAATATATAAACCAAGATGAAATCTAACTTTCATGAATTTAAGGTATTGCAGGAAGTCACAGAACCCTCTGCCTAACAGGATTTCATTCCTTAACTCGGATTAAGATTTTATTTATTTCTAAAAAATAAAAACCTGATTTTATATTTAAAAATATAAATAAAAATTAAAACTGGAACAAACATATGCCTGAAAATATAATTCTAGGTTAAAAAGGAACTGAACCAGATTCTGTGTTGTTGGAAAAATATGGTGGTAAGAAGTACTTTATTTGGGGGAAAAAAGCCAATGGGCTAGATTATTTTTTTATTTTTTTGTGGATAAATATGGGAGATGCCAAGAACATCATATTAAGTAAACTTCACAAACTAATAATCCATGGCTACATGTTGGTGAACACTCTTGTTATGATACACATGGTATCCATCTGCAAGAGGACATGAAATTTTTCTGAATATTAACTAAACAGCTGCTCATATTTCAGTTTCAAAGGTCTGAACCTTTGAACAAGCATACTAGAAGGTTCTGACAACAGATACAATTTAAGCCTTATGATGATACTATTTAAGTGTTATGATGATTTGTCTCAGGGAACAAGAACATCACAAATTTGTGCATGTGTATACATTAAGAAGCATTACTGTCCTCTATCTTTCATACCCTTGTAAGTATCTTGTAAGTTCTTGAAAGTGCTAAAAGAGTTCAAAGAGGTCTTGAGGGTATGAAGATACATAATGAGATTTCTCATTCATGTGAATGCTAATATAAATTTAAAACATTTCAATTTCAAGGTACAAAAAATAGATGAGACTATTTCAAGAAATCAAAACAAAAAGCAGCAAAGAGGTAAAATGCATAACTTACTCTCTCTCAGGCACTATATTCTGCTGGTACATTATAGGAAATATATTTTGCTTTCAGATAAAGCTGTAAGGTCAGCTTATTGTCCCATCACTTTTTTATTCTTACACATCTGAATGTAAGATTGGGAAGAGTAACTAAAGAATAGCATTTCCCACACAGGAAAGTAGAAGAAATATAGGCCTTCCTCCACTGATTTCATTGCTAAAATTTGAAAGACGTAGAGCAGAACAATGGACTGTCATTTTTACAAAAATCATCGTTCCAAGATAGATTGGTCTAATCAGTCTAAGCAAATTACAAGAAACCTGATAGTCTTAAAATGACAAGAAAAATTACTTCTGGCTGAAGATCTCAAAGTGGGTGATCAGGCTAACTATACTTAGCACAGTTCTTTCTTGAACTATCTGTAAAAATGCATCCTTTTTTTTTGATGCAGGGCTCTAACAATCAAATGACTAATTTTTTTCTTGACTATTTTAAATCATAAGAATTTATTAAAACCATCAATAACTCCCCAGTGTTTCACTAATATCAGTGACTTCACAGGAAGTTGTAACTCATATTTACCCTCTCCAGCATTCATGATTATGCAGTGATCTTATTTAATATTATGCAAAATAGAGGTTAGATAGGGTCTCCCTAAAGGTTTTAAACACAATTTTGGTACCTTGTCTATTCTCACAAGTAGTGGGATGATTACAAGTCAATTAGCAGGTCAAGGCAATGAGGACCCTACATATAATGCTACATGGCATTATAGTCAGTTTGACCACCTGGACTAAGTGCAGTCCATGCCAAAGTTCCACAAGGGCCCCAGCTCTCTCTGGGCTGGGGGAAGAGGAGGGAACACAAGGCAGGCAACAGGGCAGGTTCTGGCAGCTGTGCTTCCACAGCCAGGAGCAGGGCATCCTGCAGGCACCAGGGCAGCCCCAGCTCCAGGGCTGGGCAGCTCCATAGAGAGGAGGAACTGACCTGGTGAGGTGAACCAGTGTCTCACAAAACCCTGAAGTAGCTTCGTTCTCCCCAAATGATGGACTGTGGCTGGAGCTGGGTCAGGACACAGGCTGGACTGATATGAAACACTTTTTCACACTACTACAGAAAAAACTACACTTGAACCTTTGGTAAGCCCAACAGAGAGAAGCTGGCAAAGAAAGAAGCAAGGAAAAAAGAATACCAAAAAAACCCCCAAAAAAACCAAAAAAACCCAAAAAAAAAAAAACTAAAGGAATTCAGTAACAAGATACAGTAGCCAAAGAAAAGGCAAGGACAGGAAATTACATCAAGACAAGAAAAAATGTCTGTGGACAGCAAAGAAATAATCTGTAAAACCAGAGGGCTGGTGACTGACAAATTAGTTTTGGCTTCCTATAGAGCATTTCAAAAATGATGTTTCTCAGTGGTTTGAAAGTTTATTTTTATATGAGTGCTTTGTAAGCACTGATGTAAACTAGACAATCCCAATATTTTGGATACTCTTGTCTGCACTACACGAAAAAACAGTGTTCTGTTGGAGTGGGTTTTCCATTTAATTTTGCTCTGAAAGTAATCTTGCTTTGACTTGGAAGTCAAAACCAAACACAATAAATGAAAAAGTTCAGAAGGGTTGTTTCAGAAGTGCATTAGTACTACAAACTAAAATGCTAATGAAGATTGATCCTCTGTCAAATATAAATGTGGAGAAAATTCGAACTAGTGCTAGACAAACATTCTCATCAACAAAATTTTTCTCTGCATTTCTGTTGTAGGTCTGTCCCTAGAGAAAGTGTGGACTCTGTTCATCTTCTAAGAACATGGAACTTCCATGCTGTATTCAAATAGTTGCAACAGATCCTGGTTCAAACTCATGAAACTTGAAGAGCACAAACAAAGTGTATTTGAAATCAGGAGACCTTGAAGTCTTATCAGATACCATAGAACTAGATAATTTAAGTTCAGAATGAGATGAATGCAAAAATAAATAAATTATCTCAAATACATTTAAGAAGAAATAACTGATTAACTACATAGGAAATTTCATAATTGAGACCAAAAAAATGCAGTAACTTTAAAAAACCTAGCTTATCCACCTAATGAGATATATTTCCTACTCTTTGTACTCTCCGTACTCTCCACATTTGCTACTATTCAGTTTTATGTCAGCAGCATATTATTTATGAATTTGCATTATGAGCTGCATACATATGAAGAAAAATTACCGTTTCTCTTTCCCTACCTTTCTTTTCTTTCCACTTTCTGTTAACAGAACAAGACACCTACCAGGATAGTAATTTTAAAAAATACCAGCTAGTAAAACCAGAACCACTAATCTGTAAACCTAGCACTTACAGAACTACAGACAGGGTTTTCTTTAGTGATTCAGTATGAAAAAGCCCACTTCTGTATGCTTTATATAATTTCAGAAAAATATGTGGTTAGCTGAATGTGAGACATTTCCTTTCCCTGAAAAAATTAGGCAGTTATCTAAGGAAGTAGAGATATACCACTCCTTGACAGTAAATTAAATTTTCTGACCTCAACAAAACAAGACCACAAGCAGATATAGACATTCTTATTAAAAGTTAGGAGAAAGCTCATAAATAATAAAGACAGTGTGGATTTTTGAATGTCATTCCCGTCGTTCTTTTGGATGAATTATACCTTGAAAATTCATACATTGGCTATTTAAATGTTTCACGTTACTTCAGTTTCTCTCTGAAAACTTTCTCTTCTGCTCCTCTGCCCAAGAGTTAAGTATATATGGGGAGAAAGTGGTTGAAAATGGAAGATTGGCAAAAAGAAAGAAAATTAGGCTGGTTTTAGAATTTTTTGTGCTGAAATACCAACCTTGCACCTAGGAGAAGCTAAGAATACTCAGTGTGGGAAATTTCACCTATGTGTGTTTGCTTTGGGTTGTTTTCTGTCAGCTGAAAAGAAATGGAAGTCTCTTAAATCAGATAACAGGATGCTCTTAGAGACCTAGGAGCATTCTTCCCGTAGGCTTGGCCCTCCCTGTAAGGGAGGAAGAGAGATGAGAAGTCTGGAGATTGTAAAACACAGCCTTGTGCAGGATTGTGCTTGTGTCAGACCTTTTTTTTTAATGTGAGGCTGGGCAGGGTTCTTTCACTTTTTGTAAGTTTGAGTTAACTCAGCAGTGCTTGTGTCCCCATTCTGCTAGTGTAGTGATGGAATAAATCTGCTCTTTGCATTCAGGTGTGGATTTCGGCTTCTTGGTTACCTGCAGATATTTGGTTCACACAGGTTATTTTATATTTTGTTACGGAGATCGCTGCTTTTTAGGATTGGATAAAGCAATAATCAGCATTCCACTTTATGTACATTTGAAAAATATTTTGCAATTAAAAGTGTTTTGAACATGTGAAACAATACACGGGTGATTGTCTAAAGTTAGTTTTAAAAGACAACAGAATCAGGTATGGTGTTATGCATTTCCTAATTGGAAACAGAAAGAAGAACATGTTTTTTTATCACCGTCTCCATTATCCCTTATTATTTCTAATGATCCCCTCTTTTATTAGTTGTGAAGTCTAACAGAAAATCAATGTAATTTAAAAATTATAACATTGAGCAAAGATGGATCCACAGGTGTCTTACTTCACCACCAATAGGTGTGAAAATCTATTTTTACTTCAAACACAATGTTTACAACAAAACTTGGTGTCCTGAAGGTAATAATAGTAGTGTTCTGTGCCTTCTGATGAATCTCTGAAAATCTTTATAAAGTGTTATTATTGTAATTTCTGGTAATTACTGCTTGAAAAACTCTTTCTTATTACTTAAATTAATTAATAACAATATTCCTAGTTTACATGTTAGGAAAAGTAAAATTTGGTAATGGTAAAATTTGAAGCAAAATATTATTTTTCTGAATCTAAGAAATATTTTCTTTATTGCTTAGCTGCAAAATGCAGGGAATGTTTATAACAGAGGGATCATATACAGGTGTATGTATTACCTGTTTATTTGCTGTCTTTTCTGTTCAGATTTCCAATGGCCAAAGCATGTAATTTAAAAAATTCTACTCAGCAAATAATTTTAGCTAGTTGCCTTGAGGAGGGGAAGTGAAAAATGTCAATAATAATACTTGTGTAGATACCAAGAAAGATTGTAAATTAAGTAAAAAATGTTCAACTTTAAATATATCTATTTACAGGCAGTACAAACATTTTGATTCTAGGTATTTTACTTTGTCCATTAATAAACTAGACATCTGTTCTTTTCTTATATTTGGAATTATTTTTTCATTTTAAATTAAATTTTAATATTTAAAACACATTAGTTATATTTAAATTAAAAAAATAAACAAAAATATTTTTTTCTGTTCTTCCCCAAAACTACCAGCAAATTGATAGAGAGAAGCAGAACTAGCCACAGAAATTCAAGAAAAATAACTACAGAGCAAGTGCTTTAAAATGATTTTATGAGATTCACTTATTTTGACAGTGACTTTTGCTTTCCAAGTAAGGAAATGCCTGCTTTTCAGCCTGGGGTTAACAACCACTTTAGACAGACTCTTGTGCTTAATGTTTCTCATTAATTAACTCCAGGCATACCCTGTGGGAATATTAGGTACCTAGACTCTCATTAGTCAACAGTGAGGGTAGAATATTTGGTCTTTAAACTGTTTTGCAAAGGAGGCTACTTCTCTTCAAGAGCAAGATTATTGCCTGCCTACAAAGAACATCTGCTTTCTAACAGACTATATAGTTCTCTAATGTCCAACTTTTGAAGCCTAAAAAAGAATATAACTTCCTTTATACTCCTGAAAAT
>WBNO01024021.1:0-15788 GCA_013400575.1 Peucedramus taeniatus
GGCTAAACATGTCCAGCTCTCCCAGCCTCTCATCCCTTCTTCACAAGAGGGTTCTCACTCTCAGCTTGTTTTCCACAGCTTCTGTTTACCTTGTTGGCAGGAAGGCAACCTCTGGTGATGGGTGGTTTCAGAGAGCTGCTTCTCTGCTGTGATTTGGGAAGCTGATTTTACCAATCAACCTAATCTTGCTCCTGCCAGGTAGGAGGCAAAACACCATCTCCTCTATAAATGCACTCAAAGGGAAACCAACTTGGCAACCTCTCCTTTCCCCAGTAATTGTTTACTCTGCACACAAGTGGACACCACTAGAGACCTCAAACTAATTAATGGGCCTGTAGGCTGAATGCTGCTTCAAATGCAAGCCAGCTCTATAATTACCAGTAACTACACAGCCTCTGAAAGCTACAAACAACGCATGTTAAATAATGTCTTTTTTTTGAAACAGCTATGGTGGCACTTAAGTGGAAAAAAAGTAACAAAACCTATGTATAGGGCTAAGAAAGAAGGAAAATAAGCCATCCAGATGTACCTAATATATCTTTATATTACCACTGTCTCATGCTTACTCTCTGAAGGTATTATTACTCTTGTGTTTGCATATACACAGGCATTCTTTAGGAAGTGCATTTTAAAATGGTCTTGAAATGCTCGTTTTGTGAGGCACTCGGAGCTTCAGAGCAGCTTTATAATATGGTGTATCTTAACTCTAGTAGGGGGAGTAAGAAAAACATATTTACAGCTGAATCTCAAGTGTGTTATCCACAAGAAAGTAGGCTTGCTCTTTTAAGGTTTCTACAGAAATAGAAAACTGCAGTAAAAAGAAGCAAATTCTACCAAACTCTACTACTTAGGAAGCCTGCATGAATTAAGAGCACTGAGGAGGCTCTGGTCAATGTTAATGTGCCTACAGAGAAGGCAGTTCTTTTACTACCTGCTGTCTAGCCATTTCTTCTGGAAGAAGGACTACAGAGCTGTAGTGCTCTTGCCTCCTCAAGTGTTTCAATGTTCATGTTTACTCAGTGTCTCAGCTCTGGCAGAAACCTGTACCTGAGCCCATGTTACCTTGGTCATGGATCCAAGCACTAAACACCAGCCCATCCTCTTATCAGCAACACATTTTCCACAATCAAGAAACATTTCCATAAAGCCAGTGAAAACAGCAACAACAATAACAGTATATTCTGCTTGCTCTGGGGTTTCTCCTAATAAATTTTTTATGGATTAAATATGTGGTTTGTAATTTTTTTTTTCCCCTGGGTCACTATTAATTGCATGACATACGACTGCATTAATCACTTTCTAATAGCACAGCAGATTTTAGCTAGCAAAAGAACTGAGTATTTAATGTCAAAATCCAAAGCAGTGGAAAGGGATTTTCCTTCCCTCTCCTCTTCCTAATTTATGTGATAAAATACTCTTGGGATTAACAAGACAGCTATAAACCATGCCTTTGATCTTGCTCCCTTTCATAGTCTGAGTGGATCAAGACTAGCAGATCCAGCACATGTAACAGTGGGATTTTTAATTTTTTTTTTAATTGGAAGTCTTCAGTATGATGGACAACAGCACAAACAAAGCCAAAATATATCCTCCCAATGCTTCAAAGGATATTAGCTCAATATCAAGACAGTATCTCAATGCAGACTTTCCCCTCACCTTCCAAATTTCCTGTTAAGGAAAGATCACACCCAAAATAGGTGAATTCCTTTAAACGCTCCAGCAAGATTTTCAAGCACTAGAATTTTCCACTTCTCCATGAAAGAGAAGATAAAGGATCCCTTCTTTGTGGCTGACTGCAGCTTTTCTCAGATTTTTTGCACAAAGGGCACCTGTGTGACAGAAGCTTTAACAGAGGGTGCCCTTTCCCAATGTCCCAGTCTGCCTGAAGAAGCAAGCAGTTTTGACTGCTGGAAAGTCCACAGTTCCAAGTCCTGCTACTCAAGATACCCTCATAGTACTGGCCAGCAATTTATTTTCTATTGAAACCTTCTCCTCTTGTCACTGGAAGCTAAAAAGGAAACCTAAGGTTTCTGGGCTTAATTGAAGAAAGTTCCTATAAATCTAAGCTGAAGTAAACTGCTATACAAAGAATGTCCTGAGAGACTGATCTCTAGCTCAGATTCCTCCTTTCAGAACCATAAATTTCTGTTTCTTTCAGGGCTGTAGTGTTTGCTGTACTGTCATAGAGTGCTAATTCCGCCAAAGATCAGTCCTGCCTCTTTCCCTGAACACAAGGCCAGGACAAGAGCTACAGAATGAACTGATGGCTTTTTATTTACTAGCTTCCAGTGCAGCACACTAATGTCAAGGGTATTCAAGTGAAATTAAACATGCTGAACTACATCTTGTGGCTGTTGAGGAGATAAGGGCTTCTACCTGGTTTGGTTTTTTTTCATTCTCTATTGAAAGACATACCAGGCAGATATAAAGGCATAGGATTGCAGTTTTCATTCTCAATCATCAAAAGGCCACCCTCAGGCAGTTTTATTGTAGCAAAACAAAACTCCGTTTCTATCAGAAAATCCAGAAATATTTTTTTTCAGGATGCTCTTCTCAGATCTTCTCCATTTCACATCTTATTTCTGGATGACATTCTTTCACAGTGAACTTCTAGGGTATTGTCAGTCATTCCCTACTGAAATTCCACTCAAAATTCTTCTGAAGACCTTGCTCAAGTCCCAGGCTTTCCTATTTTTTGTAAGGAGAAATTGTAAGGATGCAAAATGGAATTCTTCCATGGCTAATGTCTCCCAAAACTAACACCCCTCTATGCTGAGAATATGGTGGAGGATCTAAAACACCCATGTGGCAAGGTCTTGTTATACATTTAAATACTTGGTAGGTTCACTGGATTTATACAGTGTAGATACAAAAATTCATAGAAATTAGGTAGACAGACGTGAAGAGAGGTTTAAGGAAGGAGTCTGCATATTCACTTGCAAAAGAATGTCCACCTAGTGAATCTTGCTCTGCTTTTTCTGTTGTAGAAGTCTTCCTTCCATTTTAGAAAGGAAGGAAACAGGGTGATTGGGTGGCAGTCAACCTTTGGAACTTTCTTTTACACAGGGCTAACAGGATCAGATCTGCACAACTGACCATGTAATGAGTGAAGAAAACCACTGCTAAGAATGAACAATAGAAAAAATACTTTTCAAACACATACCTCTGCAAGTAGCCTCTGATCCAGACCACTGCCCATTTGGTTGACAAAGCCGGATGCTGCTTCCAACGAGATCAAATCCTGTTTTGCATCGGATTCCACAGGCAGCATTAAAATAATTGTTGCAGACATTCTGGACAAAGTGACCATTTTCAGGGGGCTTCAGTTCAGGGCAGTGAACAACTAAATAATTAAACAACCACAACAAAGGGTTACTAGTTGGAGTGCAATAGGCCAATGAAGGAAAACAATCTTTTAGAATTTCTAACTCAGCTTGCACCTTGGAATTTTTGCTGGTTTGGAATGACAGAGAAAATCTTGCATGCAATTTGACATGTCCCTCCCAGTGCAAAACCACATAAAAATATTGTTCCAGCACTGCATTGTGCATTCCAGGGGTATTCTGTCCCTGGATGGAAACACTTACCTTCACAGGTTTGTCCTACAGCACGATATCCCTCCTGACATGTGCAGTCCTCGAGGGAGGTACTTCCCGGTGGAGAAGTATGATTCTCATCAGGACATGAGATGCAAGTGCTGATTCCACCTGGTGAACCTTCAGGCTTGTACGTTCCTGGTGGACAAGCTTTCAGCAAAAGAGAACAGAAAATAATTCAGGACATTCACCTTTCCCCTAGCATATTTTTTCAGGTGTGTTGCTTTACTCTTTCTACATTATTCATTTATATATTCAGTGTCACTTAGGGCAGGAGCATTCTCCACTTAAAGTACTGCAGAGTTCTTAACAGGTTTGAACTAATGCCTACCAGACTCTGGAGTTATCAATAGCGACTGTCTGGGGTCTGACAGTAAGTCCATGATTAATCATCTTGAAGAGAAACCCAGTCCCAGAAGACACACCAGATTTTCACTGACAAAACCTGTGCAGACCTTATGAAGACATTCTTGATTCAGAAGTGTAAAAAATTAGTTCAGACTTAATCCTTGCCATTCAAAACTACAAGATGTTTAATGCATACAGATTCGTAGTAAAAAGCTAATACAAGCCAGCAAAACCCCCTGCCTTTGACTTACACATTATGGTCATATGATATATGTGATATATATACTAGATGTGTTAAAATGTGAGAGGAAAAAACAATGAAGGAATTAATCAAAGCAGCTACTGCTTGAAGCCTTTGCACTCATTTATATTGCATTTCATATTTTTAATTCTGTGCACCTACACACAAGCTTTAAAAACATTCAGGTGATGTTTTCTTAGGCAGGGAAAATGCATAGGGAAAAGGCGCCTCTCACCAGAGAACTTCAGATGGGCTTGATAGCTCTGATTCTTACTGCTCTCTGTCTTGAATTATAGTCTTCAGGAAATCACCCTAATTATTTGTGCTTCTTTCACAAGACATGTGAATTAGGGGAGTGACAAATCAACAGGACAACTTAGCAACTGCTGTGAAAGTGAAATTTTGATTGACCAATTACCACTTGAAACAGAATGCAAAGACACTTGTGCTGAAAATGTAACTGCTAATGAAAAGTTCAGAAAATATTCTGAGAAGGTTATGCAATAGAAACACTGAAACCCGACCAAAATTCCATTAACTTAATTGTCAACAAAATGGCCACATTTTCTCCTTCAGACTGCAGGTCAGGCTCTCTCATTCTCCCCTCAATTTGTACCATTTGATGTAGCTCTGAATGATATGAAGAACTGCACAACCATAAACACACTCAAGTGAGTCCCTCCTCACACAGTCAGTGTGCCTTGCTTGAGGAGCTGGTCTCTCCTATGGAGCTGTATTTCCTGGACTTCAGACATTCTGGCAGCATCAACCTCCTCTTTGATAGGTATAAGACCAACTCAGTCTATTCTGAGACTTAAATGCTAAGATACTCTGCCTCTTGTCTTACCAATGAAAACCTACTGCTTTCTAGGCAACTGGAAAAAAATACCAAAAAACAAAGGCAAAAGAAAATCCATTCTCCTTTTCCTTCACCTGTAATGAGAGAACTGACTTTCATAAGCCAGGTTTTATGGAATATACCCCCCAAAAAACCAGCCAATATGAACAGGTGGCACTTTGAAGAAGGAGGTTGATTTTTTGGATAGATTCCAGAGAAAATACTTTCGTTGGTTTTTCAAAAAACTTTGCATGATTTTTTTGAAGAAAGCAACTAAGTGGCTTCCAGCTAAGAGGCAATTTTGGGTGCTGAAATTGGATTCACAAATTTGTATTTTAAATGCACTTTTAAAGAGACAGTGACAATGCCTATTCAGTAAGAGATATAAGTACAAAACAAAGCATTTCAGAAAGGAAATAGGGCAGAAAAATCCAACCAGATTTAGAGATGGGAGCTTTTAATTTTTGTTTTGGGATTTTCAGAAAAGTGTTGGGAAAAAAAGTTCCTTTCATATAATTCACCTGTTCTTCTCATCCAAGACAATCTTCTTGGACTTCTACTGCTTCTTTCCTTTGTTCTGTGCAGAAATTTGTGTCTTCGACATTACATATCTCCGAAATATTCTCTCCTGCTTTAGAGGATCAGAGTATCAGAAGCATTGCTCTGAAATCTCTGAAATATTTCCATCTGGCACTTAGTGAAGGTCTCTGTGCATCCTTTTTAAAACTGTATCCAGAACAAAGTGATGAAGTGCATCCAAGAGGAGACAGGAAAGAGTGAAAATTAAGCATCACAGGGGACCTGCTCTGTGGCAGAGCTGCCCTCCATATGCCAGTTGAAGTAAATTAGCCTCTTCTTTTCCATGTATGGCATATAAAATGACATCTAAACTAGGTGTTTCATTCCAAAAAATCCCCCCCATAAACCAACAAGTCTCCAACCTAATTTCTCTCTTCCTTTCAACCTCACCTAATATAAAAAAACAGCAGCAATTTTGTCTTTCTGTTTTGAGAACTATGGAATAGAAGTAATCACCCATTCTATGATGTGCACATTTTTAACAATAAACCCAGTAATTTGCTTCGAGCTTTGAATCAATCTGGCTTTGAAGAAAATGATTAATTCTGAAATCACACTTACAATTTGCTCTTTCCAGTCAAGCAGCAGGAGGTAAATAACACTGTTACAATGGTTATTAATGTCTTTACTGAGAAAAACATGCTTTCCCAAATGTCCTCGTTCTTTTTGTATGCTTCAAATGCTTATCACTGCCTTTACAGGAAGTTGAACTATATCCTAACTTGGCATTTTATGTGGAATTTTTTTCAAGTCTGAATCCCTGCTCAGTGATCCCACATATACCCTAGACATATTCAAACTACAAAACTCCACACAAGTTTCATTCAGAATCTTTGCCAGAAATCGCAGGCTTACAGAGATATTTCCAAGTGTGAGAGATCACACAGCCTATCCTGAGATGTCAAAGAGATGATTTAAGAATAGAGCATAAGCACACTGTGCATTTCCATCATTTCCATAACAGTCACAGAGGTTAGCCTGGCCACAGCTCATGTTAAAACCACACAAAATCAGCTGTGGATGAGCAGAGCCCTGGCCATCTGCTCTGCACTGTCCACATTTGACCCAGCTAGACTGCAGACCCATCCCAGCCAGCACTACAGCACGGCCCATGTCTACACTCAGAGATGGATTCAAAGCTAAGGCAGAGCTTAAAGGGCAAGCACATCTGAAGAGCACATGTGGCTCAATCCATGACTGATCATACAGTCAGGAATCTTCTAGGATCAAGCAGTGCCAAATTTCATTCTAGTCACCTGTATGCGTTCACCAACTCTATATCAGCAAAAAACTGACTACAGGAAAAGACCATATTCTTTGGTCCTAATCTGTAAAAAAAAATTTTTTTTCAAGGTTTGCTTTCCTTTTCCAGCAATGTCAGGGTGTAAAAAACCTCAAAACAGTGTGTGAATAAACCCAGTGTAAATAAGCACCAATTTAGCACTGTCAAGAATGATAAAAAGAGGCAAGAATTTAAAAATGGGAAAACAATTTTAACAGCGTCAGCCTTTAAAGAAAAAGGAAACTCATATGAACTCCTCAACAAAAGATGTGAATTTCTAAATATGTGAACCATGTTGTTCTCTGCCCAGAAGCGAGGGGAGGAGCAAGGAAATGCTTTTTGTTTAATGTAATTCTCCTCTTGAGACCAGAATAGTGAACACTGAGCTACACCAGAGGATTACCTCTTTGTTAGAGGATATCTGGAAGCAGGGATTAGTGTGCTAACTCAAATGAGCACCAGGCCCAAATTCCCCAAGCACACAAAGATGGTTCATATTGAAGTTGTCATGAACAACCTGCTTTCATGAAATGGTAGATATTCATCAACAATTCACTATTCTATTGCCTATAGTAAAAACAGTGCAATAACTTCCTGACCAGAAAATGATAATGAAGTAATACATGGTTACTTCAGCACACCTGGTGCATTTTCCTCCTCACATATGTTCTCCTAGGGTATATAACTAACTGAAAAATTGTAAGAAAATTGAGCATGTCTCTTCTGGTTTTGAACATTACTGGGCTTGATGACATGTTGGGCCACCAAAGGAATGCCCTTTCTTACTTATACTTAAGTTGCACATAGAAAAGAAATATGACAGGGGTTTGCTAGAAACAAAGACCCACAGGGCAGACATAAAAACATTTCAGTCAACTAACTATACTGACAGCACAATTATATGTCAAGATGTTGTTTAAAGATAAACAATGAACATGGAATGTTAGAAAAGGCTGCTAAAAAATTAAAGAACAGACTTATAAATTCAGTAGGAATTTTATTCTGCCTTCTTACAGTTATGAAATAACTGCCATTTGAATCTTCACACAAGAATTTAATATTGTAAAAGTGACAACAAAAACAAAGGTATATTTCAGAGATTCACCAAACAATTAATATGTGTTATCCAGTTTGCCTTTTTTAAAACTGCAAATACTAAAGCCATCAGCAAACTTAAGCCAACTAGCACTGAACCCCCACAATGGCATAAAGACTCCAGTCTGGATTTAAACAGGTAGAGATCATGGGACAAAGGGTTCTTCTACTCTGTGACATGGGATCACAATTATTCCTCTAAATGTACAAGTACAAATTTTAAGGATAAACATTTCTGCCTTAAAAATGCAAAACTTTCAAAATCCTGGGAGAGCAGGCAAACTCTATTTCCTCTCCAACTAGTCTAGAGCTCTAAGTCACCGAAATGGAATTATTCTTCAATTATCCTAGTGTTAAGAGAGAGGAGACTAAAACTCCAAGTATTTCAAAGATTAATTTGAGGGATTTTGTATTTTTCTTCAATGCATAATTTCTCCAACTAACTACCTTTACTAAGTAATCCCTGGCATGAACCATTTTTCCACACTTTATGCTAATGAAGGATCTGATTAAGGATTTATCTTTTATGGGATATGGCAGGAATCAACTAGGCAATATCCTGCTCTTCTGCATCACCCTGAGTTCTATTGATACACAGCTACTCTGATGACTGTAGTCTATAATTCTCATTTTTTCCTCAAAAGTGCAAAGCCTAAATGAAATGACACCTTGATGCAAATCTGCAATAGTCTTTATAACTCAGCCTCTAAACATCTTCAATGAGGAAAGAAAGCCTAGTTTGCCATTTAATCAAGTTGTATTTATGATACTGTAATTATTTTTATGACATTCATTGCATGGATAGGTACTCAACAGATCTGTCCCAGAATCACAGTGCACCATGAACACCTGTTCTTACTTGGTTTCCTGGTGCCCACTAAAAATGATGGAACCCATAGGTGACAGAATCTCCAAACACTGGATGTAGAGATTTTTAGTTGTATGTATCTTAGACCTGACATATGATTCCTTCTGTTTCTAGTAATTTCTTGGAAGTTATGTGGAAGATCCACAACCAAAACCTCAAATTAACTGACACTGATGTCCTTGGAGAACTGCAGTCTGAAGTTGTAGGTTGTCCCTTCTACTCCTTTACTTCACTTATTATTGCTATGCTTTGGCAACAGTGGAAAAAATAAAGAAGTCACTGTAACCTTCACGTGTGTGAAAAAAGTGCTCTGGTAGCTTTATTTGCCATTAGTAATGTATTAATTTTGCCATCCTGAATAGATCTAACTATCAAACTTATTTATTTTACTAAACAGGAATTAAAGCTTTAATGATTAAGGATATGTGGATAAATTACAGTACAGGATTGTGCTACATCTTTCTACTTTCATACCTGCATCTCTCAACATGACAATGTGATCAGATTTGTCTAAAGGCCAAGCACACCCTTGCTTAGAAGCAGCAGTAGGAACAAGGGGCTATTATGAATTTCTTTTGACAAAAGCCTGCCAAATAAAATGCACTTTACAAGGACAAGCCATGGTGTCATGTAGGAAATGGAGATCCCATTCCACACAAGCAGTCAAAGACTTCCTGAGTGTCGTACTTACTGCTGCAGCAGAAGATGAGTTTGGGATGTGCTGCAGTACTAGCATACAGTGTTGCTCAAACTGCCTCCTGCCTCCAAAACCCCTCCTGCTGCTGCTGCACACTCAAAGTGGGGGTGACCTCTGCAATGGAAGAACATGAATAACATATGGGAGGCCACAGCTGCCCGGAACTCCCCAGACCTCTGCCATCTCCGTGTATTGCACAGTGATATCTCTTGGCTTTTGCTGCAACCATCTTACGAGCCCTTCTCAGGTTGGGCCAGCAGGATTACAGATCATCACGGCCTCTAAAGTATATTTTACTGGATCAGCACATGAAGACATTTAAGCTTGCTTCTCTAAGACACAATGGGTCTCTATTGTAGAGATTATTTCAGAAATTACAGCTTTTGTTGTCACCTTTATTATCTAGGAAGATGTTTTTTCCTGAGACCTTCTATATGGTAGGTTGCCCACATTGTGATTACGAAATGCCTTTAGAAACATAAGGAAAAACAAATCTAAACTTTTGGCAGATACAGTAATCCACCCTTCTGCAGTTTGCAACATGTATGATGCTACAAAAAACCCCCAAACAAAACAACAACAACAACAACAACAAAGAGGTAGGAGAATGATAGGATTACAAAAAATAGGCAAGGAAGTGGCTTTAGTTAAACATTTGGCATGTATGACTTGTACAAAGACTGCAAAGGAAAACCCTGAGCTTGCCTTTATGTGTAGGGATCAGGGAAGGATTTCTAAGTCTTAGCATGTTCCCCAGCTCTTTAATATCTCCTATTATCCCCAGCATGTGCTCTGCATTAATTTCAAACAGCTCATCCATCTGCACTTTGTCAGTATTTTTTAAGCACCCTTCTCAAAGCAACATGATTAGCAATTTAACAAGATAGATGTCTCTGTTCCTATTTGATGTATTTTTCTCCATCTCCTTAGTAGTCCTACAAATTTCCTCTCAGGCAATGGCAGTAGGCTGAAACAATTCAAAAGTTTAGCTGTGTCTACATGATACAAAGGGGATGGTTCATTCAAACCTTACAGTTGAGGTTACAGTTAGCAAAATTGAAATATTCCTCTGCCAAGTAGTCTGCAGAATTTGCTATGACACTTTGAAATGATTTAGCTCTAGATTTCTAAGCACTTCCAACAGTAATAACAAACTTTCAGAATAAAAAACATTTTCTTGATAAAAATGAGAATCTAGGATCCCCTTCCATGGGGCAGAAGATGTTGCCAGGAAGGAGATCCAGTCCTTGGGTGAGCATCTCATCCTGCTACTGCAAGCATCCACAATGTGGAGAACAATTTGCCTGCTTGAAGAATATAAGCCCAGGAAGCATCACAGCTTGTAAAAGTTAGGATGCCAATGAGAACCTTCTCCACAGGAAGGTCTGGCTGTGCTGAGCATCTCTGGGTAGGCTTGGGGCCAGCACATTCACACAGGATTACTGCAAAGCAATGACTGAATGCCAAACACCCTCCTTGGTCAGAGCAGGAGTATTGAGAATACATAGGAAATCCATTTATGTCCACTTTTAAAACTTTTTCTAAGAAGTTTGCCAACTATTATCTGTTACAAGCAAGGTGAATGAGTGCCTTAAACAGATTCATACTTGAACCACACTTGGATTGCAAAGACATGGAGCTCTGAGATGTATTTTAAATGTTTTACAATCATAAAAACAAAGACTACTGATAGAGATTACTATACATACTTTCACAGAAAGTAACTTCTCTTTTTGTTTCAAAGCATGTGGCTTACTTAAGAATAAGAAGAAAAAAATCCTGACTCCATGCTCTGTAACTTTAAAGGTAGTCTACCTATACCTCATTCAAGCTACAAAATCACGAGATAGATCCTGGCAACTTGTGCAATATCTTTATACAGAAGTGACACTTAGGTATTGAAATGAAGTTCTTTGGGTTTAAGTCTCAGTGCATTTTAGACAGTTACAGGTTTGCTGTTTGCATGGACATAAAATCCAGCCTTGGTGATACATTGAAGGAGATGCCCAAACATATATATGCCTATCAGCTACAGGTATCAGTTCATACCAGTACTTCTGATTTTTAGAACTTGAGTACTGATTTATGTCCTCATGTCCCCATGTATTTCTAGAAGTTATCATGCTAAAATTGTAAAACTAATTCCAAAACTACAAAAAAATTCTTTCTGGGAAATTAACTCAGTTAACATTGTTAAGTTTGCTAAGCAAATAAAAATTATTTATGAATTTATTTACTTGCAAGTGAAGGATTTTTTGGTCTAAAACTTCATGCGGAGTGAGACCCTTATACAAAAGGGGAAATACAATAAATTCTGAAAATGCTTTGCTCAGAGCAGCACTGCTGTACAGTAGGCTTCTCTGGACATGGTCTTTATCATAATCACAGACACACATTCCTCAGCAAGCCTTGATCACTGCTGATGTGATAGCACATGCTACTCTAAATAGTACTGTTCTAAGTGCCCTGGATAGCATCCTGCTATTTGCGTATATAAACACTGGAAAGGAGCTTCGCCGTCCTGTGCTAGCTGCACTTGTTTGCTGTTTTGGTATCATTGCCGTGAAGTTGCACACTCATTTTTAGAAACCAAATTTAAAAAAGCCCAACAAACAGACTGAGTGATGAAAAGAAAATTCCATTAAAGAGAGTCCAAACATTTTGTTGCATTTGTGCTACACACAGATGACCAAATACCTGTTTGAGAGATCTAGTATCCCCCTTGTCTGAAGGCACTGGAAGCCCAGGTGGGGTTCTCTAGGCCTGGTCTAACCACTTTACCATGTATCAAATAACTCTACTTGTCCTTTCACCCTTTCACAAAGGGTTCTGAGTCAAGAAGGAAAAGGGAAGGACAAGAAAAGGACACATTTGCACCAACCCATCACCTACCTCCCTAACAGGAGGGACTAATAATCAGCAACTAGGTACCTAAAGGGCTAAAATTATCCTAGGCCAGATCTAACTAGGCCAGATCCCAAGTGATGGCTGTTATATATGGGAAGAGTTGAAAAGCTCCACTGGGCTGAGTTCTATGCTGCTCAGCAAACTGCTGTGTGAGCTAGAGGCACACACTGGGAAACAAGAAATAGACTCCCTTTATCCACAGCTTGAAAGAGGGACAACTTGGCAAGAGAGAAGTCTGAGCTGGGATGAAAAAACTCATTCTTTAACAAGTAATGTGCTACACCCAGAGGAATCTGGACAGAAGTGAGAATCTCCACTGCCTGCGACCCCTGGGACTCACTGAAATTACCACAATCCAGCCAGCACTTGCTCAGCACAGCCTGCCCTTCTTCCAGAAGCAGGGAGCAGGAGTCTCATGTTACAGCTAACTCAACACATCACCTTCTCCTGGGATAGCTCAATTTAACAAAATAAGGGAGAAGGGTTTAGAAGCTGACAAAGCACACACCCCAAGCTTCACAGCACTAATAGGTTACTGCAGTGAAGAACATGCCTGGTGGTGCAAGATCCATTTCCACTATGTTCACCAGCTTAGCAACTTGAACAGTTTTGTGTTCAGTGATTCTTGGGACTTAATAGTAACAAAAAATTACTCTCTGCTAAAACTCAATGAGTTTGAAACTGGCTTTCCTGAAAGAAACCAGTTGTGTACAGAATCCAGGAATAGTCAAGAGACTCTACATTCTCAGATTTTCTCACTCTCATTGATACAAAAATTATGAATTTTATGTCTGGCAAAATATTAACAGAGCCCTGTATGTTCCTGAATAATTTTGCTAGTCTAATGTGAAATACTCCTTTTCTTCTGTTGCCTCCAACACCCACTCCCAACAGCTTCTGGTGCATATGATCCTGGAGTTAAAAAAAACCTCAAAACAAACCCAAACCAAAAAACCCCCAGATACTTATTTCTGCCTCCTTTCTCTGCAGATCAGAGTAGTTCCAGTGCTCAATCACAGATGGGGAATGCAGCAAGTAAAAGTTATTATAAACAGGAAAGAGAAGCTATTTCTGCCAGACCCTCAATAAACTGTCACTACTGCATTAGGTGCCAAACTTGGCCTCTTTTCCACATCCCTTATTTTTATCATTAAATATACTTTTCAACAACAGTGATTATACTCCTATAAAGTAACATTTCTGAGCACTGAAGATATAGCACATGACTGTGCAGATGGAGAACATATGTCACTATTTCCATGTTTATTTACTTAGCAGCCCAGGGTAGGAAACAGAGTTTTTGGTTAACTTAAGACGGCTGGAGGACAGGCAATGGCTCAGGCCAGTAATCAGGCCATAAAAAGTGGTGGTTTTGCCAATTATTTTTTTACATATTGTGAAACCAGCCCAACTATCCCTGCGTAGAGTTCAGTAAGCTGTTGTAATCTTGATGTTATAGTTCCTACTTAATTCCTGGAATTGCTACTGATACTCCTGATTTACTGTGAAAAATGCCATAAATCCCATTCTCCATTCCTCAAGCAAAACCCTTATGGAAACTAACAAAATTCCCTGAATTCTTTTTATTATTATCCAAATATGTATATCAAAATAAAGTCCTGTTTATGGAAAGCCAGAGCACTGAGATAACAACTAAGTCAGTATGCTCACTGCTAACTGCTGCTTGTTCAAGAAACATTTGGAAAAGTGACTGCTTCTCACTTAATTTTCCCCAGTTGTTCTTGTTTCCCCCTCCCCCATCCCTTTGCAAGATATAAAATATGTCCTTAAGAATAGATCTGACCCTTGCTAAAGCAGTACCTACTGCAGGAAGAGAGTCACTTCAGATCTGAACTGAAGAAAGGATTTTTAAATACTAAGTTCTGTGTCTGCCAACAAAGTGAACATTACTGCTGCAAAGTAGAAAGGATGAAAGACAAAAAAGATTGTGTTGCAGTACCTTCATCAAATACACAGCCTCAGGCCCCAGTCTAACACAGCTTCCTTCTGTGAATAAATGCCATTTAAAACATTTCTGAACCATGCTTTTCATCCCCCACTAGCCAGCCACTCTTCAAGGACCTAATTTTCTGCAATGCAGGGATTCTCCCATAAAGAAGGAATACATTTCTAAGGCCCCAATTTTGCTATCAGTATTGACAANGACAAAAAGTGCTAAAGTAGCACCTGTAAGATCCAAAGACTTTACTGAAGGACAATTGATTAAACTAGAATGAAACACCCTGTGGCACTCACTGGAGTGAGGTTGTCTCAGGTTCTCAACCTCTCTGCACATTTAAGTGAACCTGTGCTCTGTATCCCACTTCTCCATCCTCTTCTCTCCTTCACAGGTAATTTTTCCACCTTGAAAAGGCAGACTCACTTGTTCTCTTTCTAAAGGGCAGTGAGATTCTTTGCATGTTTTGGGTGAAAAAGGTCTGCCATGCTTCCAGTCCTACTTTCTCCTTTAAATACATGCTCAGTTTCTAAGCTCTTTTGCCATAATCAAGACCATACACATCTTCTGAGATGGAGAATAAGAAGGACAGAACACTCTTAACAGCAATCTGAAGCAAAAAGGAAAAAAAAGGTAAGCGGTAAAAATTATTAAATCACTACTCAATGGACCCAAGACTTAAAATTATCAAAGCACAGAGTTTTAGCTAGAAAATCTATTTCTAAATAGCACTTGCTTCCAAATAGTTAGCTTTGCAACATAATAAATGCTATCTAAAAACATCACAGTTTTTCCTGAGAGGGAGCCAAATTCTTGGCTAGTTTCTTGTACTTTTGAAGACTGTGAACCAGTGAGGGTGCAAGTGACATTTTATAAACTACCTCTCTGATTATGAATGCATGAGGCATTGCACTTTCTGTTTCAATGCAGGAGGCCTCCCAAAAATTACCTTAAAATAATGACAATAAATCAATCTCTAACATCACTGGGAGTGAAATTTAAGATGTTACAGACAGCTTTGTGAAACATCACATTCATAGACCTTGAACTTACTACCTTTAGTACTTGCATGTGCTACAGCCTTGAGGCAAAAACCAGACAAGTAATAGCTGTAATCCATCACCTCCATCTGGAGGGTTAGCTAGGTAAAAAAGAAGCAGGGGATCAAGAAGGGAATAAGGGCCTTCTCATAGGCTCTCAGAGTGCAAAGTTGCCTTCTTGTCTGTGACAGAGGGGAAGGTGCCCAGGCAGTTGATGATAAAATGCTGTTGATGGTGAAGCACTATCAGGAGAGTGAAGACAGTGGAATCCTGGAGGCAGGCAAAGCCTCCAATGCATTATTTTTTAGCTGGAATTGAGGGCCATACAACTGTGCTCTTG
>WBNO01024050.1:0-34036 GCA_013400575.1 Peucedramus taeniatus
TATCAGTCATGCAGTGACACTTAATAGTCCATTAACAGAAGTTGTCTCCCTGGAGGGAGGATTGGTTTATGGAAGAGATAAAGAAAACTGCCCAATAACAGAAGATAATCGCCACACCTCCTCTTTTGCCTGCTGCTCCATACCAAAGACTGTTTTCCAGAATAGGCATCTTTACAATTCCATGAGTTACTCCTGGGCCATTATATTATCATGGCCTCATGCCCAATTTCATTTGAACACCATTCTCTCTACACATACTGTCGCTGCAGATATAGAGAAAAGAAGGAAACTTGAAACAGGCAAGACTTGTATATGTAGTGTGTCCTGATAAAGAACACCAGCCTATACTGTTTGACAGCTGTATTGAACGTGAAACTAATAAAGTGTAGTGGTTTTGGTTTGCTAATTTGAGATTTCCTGGCCAACACACCAATTAATGTGGTGGGTTCAGTACTGGCCAAATGCCAGTGCACCCACTAGAATATACTTACTCATTTCTTGTTGTGAGATAGGATCAGGAGGAAGGTAAAGCAGGCTCAAAACTTTTAAAGGGTATAAAGGAAACCTTTATTAACAGCAACTAAAAGAAAGTACACTAAGAATCATAATAAAACCTTTAGGATACTTCTCTTCTCCCACAACCTTTTCTTTCCCACTACCAATGTACAGAAACAATTTTGACACTTTATCACCTCTAGAATACTCTTTTTCAGTTCACTAAGTGAGAGGAGTCTCTTGTCATTTTATGTCATTGTCATAAATGTCATATGACATTTATGTCATTTTATGGAGAATTTTCCACCAGAAAACAGTTTTCTCATGATTTTTAATTTCCACAAATAGCAGCTGCCTGAGAATCTGCAGTTGTGAAGTCCCTCCCATCTTTCACAGCTTTCCCACAGTTGCATTTATGGGCCATGACAAATTATGGGGTACTATTTTAAGGATGAGCTTTTCAAGAGCAAAGGTTCTCTTCATCTATTTCTGAGATTCATCTTCATGTCTGGAAACAGAGGTCTTCTTCTTTTCCTGGGGGCAAAGGGTCTTCATCACTCTTCTATCTCTGTTTAAACTTCTCATGGGATCACAGCTATTTCAACTTCTGCTTGCTTTAGCAAAGATGCCTTTGCTCATATCTACAATTTGAACACTTCCTCTCCCCATACTTTCAATGAGTTACAAGGAAAAAGACTCTGATGTGTCAATTATATCTTCTCCATAGCCTTACAAGAGGATTTTAGCCCAGGACTTGAGACATCTCCTCAACCCTCCCATCTGGGATTTGCCTTCTTACTGACCTTCACATCTCATGAGGTCTTCTACATGTCTTCACTCTCTCCTTTTCTCTCACTCGAGGGAGGACTGAAGGTCTGCAAGTCTTATCTGTGCATTAAAAGAGTTAACATCTCACATGGGGCCTTCACGCGATTCCTGCCTGGCGGTGGCCAAAGCAGTCACAGTGATGCCGGCTGCACTAGGGGCTGTGTCAGGATCGGCCATACCGCTGGTCTCCAGCCCCTGTTGCACTCAATTCCAGCTGCAGGGCTGTTTTCTGTGTGGGCTGCAGGGCTGCCTCCAGGTTTCTTTTGGACAAAGGGCCAGGATCTCAGCAGCCAGGCTATGACAGCTGTGATGGCCTCCCCTCCCCCTGCAGGGCAGCCACTGGGGCCCGGCCCAGTCCTACCTTGGCTGGGGGCTCCACAGCCTCCCCTCCTCCACCTGGACACTGGGCCGGGAGAAGGGGAAGAACTTCTGTCTCCAGATGCTGGTAAAAAAGAGAGCTTTTCCTGGGGTTTGTTCATTTTTAATATGTGTGCGCACAGAGGCGTGTCATGCTTTCTAGTGGTTTAACAAGGTGTCAGTCTTCAAAACTAGTCACTGATTGGTGTTGTTAGACACAGAGGAAGCTCTCAACAACTCCTCTCAGAAAAATAATTTCTGTGGGTGGCTTCTTCCCTCCTCACCCAATGTCAATTAATGCAAAACCAGCACTAGCATGGTGATTCGCAAATTTTGAGGAAGATGAAAGGAAATTAAACATCATGAAATAAACCAGCTGGAGCTCTGTTCCTGTCATGACGCTGTAGCATTTTGCTTCAGCACGGTCCCAACTGTGATAACAGAGATGTAAATTTCTGAAAAGGAACTTTTATGAAAATACTCCTCTGGCTAACCACAAATACAGAAGTCTGTAACAAACCTTATTAGAAATCGGTTAATTGAAGAAATTAGTAAAGCCTACACTAAAGTAATCTTGTCTCAATAATTCTATTTGGTCCACATTTCAGTTATTTCAAATTGGTTTGGCAGTGTTGACTTTTCATATGGTAGCATGTGGAGAGCTGTATAAACAGCTTTGTCTTTTATATCTGTATATTTGCTCAAAGAAGCAGATTTTCTTTTTGTCTTGGTGGAGATAATGTGTCTTGTATAAGTCTTCTAGAACTGTGGCACATTACATTGGAGAAATAGCCTCTGTAGCTCTGAAGGGCTCAGTTTGATTGCCAGTCTTCTGTTCCTATGATCTGTGTTTTTTAAAATGTCCCCATATGGTTTTGCTTTCTTACATTCAGAATGCAGATGCTAAATGAGTTTGTTGGCTACTTTTGTCCAACACAATGATGAAAAAACCATACTGCACTCTATACCATATGTTTATTCTTCAAGTCCAACTTGCCAAATATCAATTCTTTTATTTGCCATATAAAATTTTGTCACTAGTTTTCATATGAAATGAAATGTTGTATAAGTGAACCTTTTTCTGTTGAATTCAAATTCTGTAAACTCAATGACTTTCTGTAAACTCAAAATAATTTACAGTCAGTCTTTCTTTTGTAACTTTTAATATCCCTGTGCATCAAACGTAAATATATGTGAGGACAGTCACTTACAGAAAACAAGGTGTGTAAAGTAGTATCAGTAGCTAACATCCTATCCATAATTATATTGAGTGATAAGAAAGGGGAAAAAGAAAGAATAATCCCTTTAAATCTCTAGAAAAGAGCTGTACACTGACTCAGCCTTCATCTGAAATGATTATTGGATAACAGCTTCATATTGACTTTAGTCCTCTTTTTTGTTTTTCTTAGGACTCAATTCTATTATGTCCCACTGCTTTTATTACAAAATATAAACATGGACATCACAGTATGTAATTTAAACAATACTCAAGTAACCTTAAGTTCATATTACTTTTTACAATCTTTCACATAAATGGAAAATAATTCAATCTCCTTCTTCAGAGCTATGACCTTAAAAAGGAAAATAATTCAGTAAAGATGTCTAAACAATTATTAATACTTTGTTATAGTTGACATGATGCTCATTTGCTAATAAAAGCCTGAAAAACACTGCTTCTAGTTATCTTACTATGACAGTGCTAACTCTTAAAATTGCAATGCCATGACACAGAACTGATGAATTGTTAGTCAAAAATACATTAGCTCCTTTCTTTAAGGGAAATATAAAATTGTATTTACTACAGAGTAGAAAGGTATTGAAATGTTTTCCTGAATTGTGTTCTCCAACGATGAGACAATCTTAAAATGTGTTTCTGTTTCCCATTTACTAATTTATTTAGTAGATTTTCTGTTCATGGATTACATTCTGAATGCAGTCTATAAAGAACAAAGAGCTTTAGTGTTGTTGTCATAGCATAAAGCTTCCATACCTTCTTGGTAATTTCTCATGGGAAGCTCCTCACAGCACTAACTCCTTCATCCACACAGCACAGCCAACAAACTCCAGCTCTTACTTAACTCTAACTCCTTGGTCAGCCACTCTTTTATAATACCCATCCTAATTGGACATAGCTGTGGCCTGTTAAGGGCAGGCCTGTTCCCAATGCTTGGTAATTAATGCAGCTGCAACTCCTCAGAGGTGAGATTAATCTCATCACTATCTCTATTTTCCTACATTCCATCCCTCCACACTTTATGTTTCAGAGCCCTTGTCATGAAAATGACATTAACACCTGGTAGGTAAATGAGATATTCACTAGTTACTGACTCCTGAATCTGATGTAACCCACATAGAAGCCTGGTTTCAGTGATGATTTAGAGGATATTCTGAGTTCAAAACACATAGATGCTCCTGACCCAATGATTTTCCTATGTGGGAAGAATAGGAACATAAAATAAACTTGGGAGTTTGCATAGAGGGAGCTTAATATTTTCTTTTAAATAGTGAAGCAGACTGCTGAGATGCAAAGAAATTATCATATCAGGTTTATGTATGTACTGGCCATTTGGGCACAGTTAGTAATCAGTGATTGTTTTCGCTTTTACAAGAAAATTTCTCCATGTTTATAATGATTTAATATTGAAGGTAAATTCAATTTAGTTCTAGTTTAAAATTTACATTAATTTAATAATTTAGGAAAATATAAGACAAAAAACATGCATTTGCCTAATGCTTGTTCTATCTTAATAAATCTTCTGTTTAATTATGTGATTTTAGTGCAAAGTAAATGTTAAGAAAGTTCGTATTTTCTGAAAGATTGAGGTTTTCTTCTTTTTTCTTAGAGAAGAATACAAAAGGGAAACCCCCCCAAATTTGGTGTTTATAAGAAGTCACAGAAAGACTGTAAGTCTTCCTTGGACTGAGAGTTCCAAATCACTACAGACCAAATTTTCTTCTCATTGGTTTTAAAGCCTTTCTGAACGTTTCCAAGATAAATTATTTAGTATGTCTGAGGAATGTACAGAGAAAAGGAGCTACTGGGCATATTTAATGAGAAATTTGCCCCTTTGCACATAGTTGTTTTCAGGTTACAGTGAAGTTAAAGGAAAAGCATAAGTGGCAAAAAGTTGAACATTTTCCACCCTGTCAATTGGGTTTGTAGGTGAGTAATTGCATCTGTACACAGAATCTTTTGAAACATTTGACTGATGTCCATTATGAAAAGTTCACACAACCATTTAGCGGGAGATTGGGTATCTGTGTGGCATAACACCAGTTCAAATGCAGTCAAGTAATCTCAGAAGTATTGGAAAAATCCTCCAGTATGTCAGTTTTATTGGAAGTGAGGTTGGCATGTGCTAATATGCGTGCCAGCGTACTCTGAACAAGTCACTGAACTAGACTCAGTCTAGGATGCCAGTCTTTTATTGAGGATTTTGCTTTTTATGTGAAAAATACTTGTGCTTGGCTCCCCAAGATAGAATTATGCATAAAAAAAAAGTACTAAGTTCTTTGTTTGGAAAAACAGTGCAGACCTTGTAGGTAGGCTAGACAAAGTACTAGACTAAAACAAGAACGTATTTATGAATTCCAATTAAAATTCATACATGAAATTAACAGGGAAGGAAACAAATGCAATAAATGTGCATATGATTTCAACTTTCTAGCAATAATTGATTACATAGTATTTGTAACCCATAAAGCTTTAAAGTGCTGGACAATGAAAAAATTCACACTTTTAACTTTACAGTGGAGAAGAACAGGGAGATTGTCAATAATTTGCTCTAAATTACACATGCAATTGAAAGCACAGATATGAATAGAACTAAGATGTTCAGAGGAGTAATCCACTGGCCAAGATAGCATTAACACACTTTATTATGTACCTGGAGGCATCAGCTGATAAATCTTTCCAATGACAGAGTAATAAGTGGGAACCCAGATGGTAGTAGTCTTTTTCATTCTTATCACTTCTATTGCTTTTATCGCTTTTATCACTTTAAGGCTGCTTTCCTCTAGGGTGAGAGTCATCAGAATCCAAAGACTTGATAACCTAAGAAACAAGGGGTGTTTGTGAGGGGGACATATTACCTCTGGACTTTTTTGTGATTGTAATGGAGGAGCTTGCAAAGCCCATATTTAGTGGTGCCTGGCTGCTGGGCATTTTTGGATTTTGAGGTGTGGGAGTTATGTCTACATGTTCATATCAAGAAACTTCTGTTACATTTCATCTGTCTCATTCAATTTTGCAAGTCTTTACACTCTACCTCAAAGAAAGGGAATCAACTAAAGTTGAACTAAACTAATCTGAACACTTTGGAGCAGATAAGCGATGATAGTAGAAACAGATATGGGGAAATAGAGGCACAGTTAAAGAATACAAGTTATTCACTTTAAGTATTCTGCTTTCTTAAACACGTTAGCTACTAAGAATATTACAGAAGTGAAATAACACTCCTAGCTCCTCAGACAGAAAACAAGTAAGATATTTGGTACAAAACAACATATTACTAATTACTAAACCAAGTTACTACTTTATATTTTTGATCTGTCAGATGTTTTTTGGTTTTTAAGTTACTGAGCAAAATATAATTTTAATGTGCACTTCTGATTCTGTGATGCAAGATCACAGATCCATGCTCTCCTCATTTGGAGATGTGAGTATTTTGAATTTTATTTAGGAGATAGTACTTATGACATGCAGAAAGTATTTTTCTGAAACATGTATGCCTGAAGGGCAAGAAGTAATAATCAAAAAAGCATTTAGATTCCTCCAGAAAGGTACTGAGATATCTAATGATCTAATGCTACTTAACTTCTAATTTGTTCTAATTTCTACCAAAATAAAATAACTTGTAACCTTTCCTGCTACTGAATATATATTTCTTCTGGTAAAAGAGAGATAGTAATGATTCATAGAGTGTATATAATAGAACAAAAATACATAAGTAGGAACTTCTGCCTATGTTAAAAGAAATAGATAGTGCTTTAAAAAATGCAATGATCAAAAAACCCCACATTGATGGTGTTATTTAGAGTGCAGAGCACTAAATGCTTCTGCTCAGTTTATTCCCTTTCTAATAAATAAAATCTACTAAACAAAGAGATTTGAACTAGAAAAAGTGAAGTCACCAAGAACCGAAACACATTCACTTGACTTTTCTAGCTTTGCTTTAAAGGATAAACTTGCACTTTAAATTACACATATTATAACAAATGTAAACAGACTAAATTACTAGAAATGGGCATTTGATAAACATCAATACAGTAATTTAAATCAAGGATTTAATGTTTTGTCTCTCCAAGCTGGTGAGAGTTAAAAAATTACTACCTCTCTCAGTGCTTGCTAATAACATAAAAAATTGCAAAAATTAGGATCAGTTTGTGAACCATGTTTTTTTTTTAATGGATTAGCTCATGAAGCATGAAGTAAAAGGAATGAGATGCACTCACCAAGTGGTTAAGTTACAGTAATAGGTCTGTGATCTGTGTCCAAACTCACAGGATCAGAAATGCTCACACCCTTGCCAGTGGTAACTAATGCATTACTTCTGAGAATGCATTACCACTTCCAAGACCATACTGGTTTTGTGCAATTTTCTTACTAGGAAACACTGGGAATTAATCTAAGAGAAGCATTTTAGTTAAGGAACAACACTGAATGCTTTTGGTTACTATTTTTGCTTTGTTTCTCTCCTTTTCTCCTAATTTTCTTCTGCAAGTTGCAAGACTAATGAGTGCAAAACCAAACAAACATTGGATCATGTTTTTCCATCTTATAACAAGCCTGCCAAAGTTATTTTGTAGCTTTGTAGTAAACAAAAATTCAGTGCTTCCCAGTTATTGAAAGAGTAAGATTTAGACCATTAAAACAGAGCCCTGTGGATTTATTATTTCCCACGGGGTGCATTAGATATCCCTTTGCTAATGCATTAATCATGTCCCTAGCTGCTGGCATTATTAAATTCTTCTTCATTGTCCCTTATTACTCAACTTTTCTGTGGGGAGGTATACATTCTAAAATTTACACCCTAAAGACACGGCATCTTCTTTGAAGCCACTCCCTGTATACTCTGAGAGACACCAGCAATTAAACATGAATGATAAGACTGTGTGCCACTGAGACAGAAATAACTTAATTACTTTTTAAAAAGTGGACACTTAGAGAATCCAAGGCTTATGGCAAGTACCTGTGGAGCAGAAAACTCCATTTACACACAACACAGATATATTTCCTGTATGATACTTGGTGTTTTCCTGAAGACACCTGAGACCTGGAATTCATTTTTTTTCCTGACAGACTATGTTCAAAGTTTATTCAAGAGAACCTCTGTGGCTCATAATCTTGTTCCCTAAAAGCCACCATTATTCTGCCCTTAAAAATGTTGAGGGCTGAATTTGACTTTTCACTTTTGTCTGTGTTTTGAGGTTGACAATGTTATAGTACAAGGTGGTTTGTACTGGGCAATTAATTTGGCTATACATAAGAAACCCGGCTCGGTTCCACAAAACAGCCCGCTGGCTGAGCGATGATAGGATGAATTTGAATACGTACAGGGACTTCACCCAATCATGTTCCACCCTAAGCTGCAGACATCTCACTGGCACAAGAGCTGGGTGGTGTTTAAGCCAGACCAATGAGCTGTCTGGACCAGGAGATTCAAAATCTTCCTATTTAAGGAAGGTGCATTAAATAAAACGGGCTGCTGTCACATGAGAATCCTGGGGGGTGCGTCATCTTTGTCTCCAGCCATCAACTCCATGTAACAGATTATATTCTGGAAATGTTTTGAAAGGTGTGGACTGATATTTAGGAGATGAAAAGTGAGGTGAGGTTCCCACAGTCATGGCAGGACTGGTCTGTGACTTAGGTAGATGTTTTTATAATTTCCATTTAAAGGAATAAATAGAGTTACATGTGTCTGACTTACATTTCTATAGCTGGAAATATTTTCTCCATCAGTTCACAGAACAATACAGATACTTGGGAATTCAATTAAAAAAATCTGGATTTGGTAACTCCATTTCCAGCAATCTGATGGATGATAAGATGATAGGGTCCACTGCCTCTTTAGAGGAGTACAATATAGAGTACATCTTTGGGGCCTAAAGACTAGAAGTCTTACAAAATAATGTTAAGCTTCCTATTAACTCAGTAGAAGATTTGCAAATATTGTCAAAGCTTTGCTAAGTTACAAGAATCTAATCTAGCATATGCAATTGCCTCAATTCTGTTTCATTTAGTTTTTTTTTAATTTCAGAAAGATAGAGAACAGAGATGTGGAAAGGAAATAAGTAAAATAAAGAAGTAAAGTTAGACAATACAGATTAGAAGCTAAAAGGACACAGATCTGAATATATATAGATCTATCAGGGGAAAGTACCACAGAGTTTTAGTCTTGTCTTTTCTTCAGATTTTCTGAGAGGTTTTGCAGTGATTTTTGACTGTTTTGGTCCTCTTTCCCTTGGAGGGCTATTGAAAGATTGGTGGCACCTAACTGATAAATGCAGACAAGCTATGTTTGAGGAAAGCTGATAGAAAGGTATGAGGGGAAAATAACCATTCAGAGAATGGATGTTAAGGAACAGAAGGCATTGCAGAGAAAGTATGACAGATGCTATATATCATGGGCAAAAAGTTTAGAAATAAGAAAGGATTGAAGAAATAGATATTGAATTAGGTAATTATTTATGCAAAATAGCAGTGTAATTAACTTTAAACCAGTGATTAAAAAAAAAGAATCAGTACAACAATGGATTAATTAAATCTCATGTAATCCAAGACAAGGTAAAAAACCAGGCAATTTAGAGTGTATAAATCACAGAATATATTGGCTAATTAGTTTGGCAGTACACATACCAAGTGAATGATCAATAAATTAATCTATTCATTAAGTGATAAGGTAGTTAGAGATCCATGTAATTAAATAAACAGAAAATATTGAGTTCAAAGAAAAATATCTCAAGAAGTCAGACAACTAGACGCAGGTGAAAAAAGGGAGAGGTGGAATGCCAAGAGCAGACCAAATTGATGGAGGAGAGGAAGGGCAATGCTGAAGAGGCCCAGCAGTGGTGGGAGGCTGGGACAGAATGGCATCTTCAGCCAACACCCAGGTGAGATCTTTCCTCTTGGGAAGCATTGCTGCTGCTGTGGTTGCTGACATTAACATGCCACATTTAGAAATAAGAAGACATATTCTTATTTTTAGGATAATTGTGGGTGCTTATAGCAATTTCCAAACTTTTGATCCCATAGTAGTGCTATTCACTTGGGGGGCAGTTTGTTTAATAATACATAGTATTGCCAGAGAGCAGAGAGAACTTGCCATGAAGGGATGAAAAATGACTTCACTACTGCAATATGATGTTCTGTAACATTTCATTTTAAATGTGGAAGATATTTCTAGGGTTTTCTTCCAATGCTAGTATCTCTGCAAAGCTATATATTCTACTTTGTATTCCAATCAAGTAAGGAGAAGTTGATAGGTCTTGTCCTTTCTTGAACACTTAACTTTCATGCGCCACTGCTTTTCACATTGTGCCTTTAAAATTTCTTCAAATGTACATGGAGGTCTAATTCCAAGCACTGAAGGCATGTGATGACTGACTTATAATTTAACCACTCTAAATCATGTTACTTGGAATAAACAATTTTTTTTGAAGAAAAATAAAATTCAAATATATTTGCTTTTACAGTGCTTTGATCACACTAAGCAACAAAAAACCTGGTAAGCTGCTCAGTAATTGTAAGGATAGTAACAGTTTTAAAATACAAAGTATTCAGAATAGTTCTTTCTCCTTCAGGTTTTGGTTTTGTTTAGGGTTTTTTTATTTGTTTGTTTGTTTTGGTTTTTTGTTTGTTGGTTTGGGTTGGGTTTTTGTTTTTGTTGGTTTTTTTGTTGTTTTTTAATTTTTTAAATTTTTTTAATGAATTCTTAACATCAAATAAAGATGCCGCTTTAAAAGAATAAAGAACCTGATACTTTAGAAAAGCTTCAGTAGCAAATAATGGGGACTTTCTCAGCCAAAGACAACTGTATTTCATCATATAAATTTGTACTGGTAGATCTCTTAAGAATACTGAACGGCAGAGTTTTTAGCAGGAATTAAGGAGTTAATGGCAAGTCCCTCAGCTTTGAGACATTCTGCCATGGGGCCTCTCATACCCCATCTGTGTACCCTGTTCCTTCTAAAAAAGGAGCCCTCTAACTTCTGTACAGATACAGGAGTTTGAATAACCACTGTGCATTTGTTTTATTTTGTTTTGTTTTGGTCTAGTCTGTATAAATCTCATACTGGTAGTTTATTTTGTGAAGTAGAACAGCAGAAGGGGGTGACTGCTTTTTTTAAAGAGAGCAACATACAAGGATGCTACATAATCTTCAAAATAAAAATGTACACTTTCATGATAGTATCTAGACAATTATTTGGTTTAATGGCTTAAGATGATTAAAGAGTCATTCAAGGCATTCTTGGGAAATATAATGTTTTGGTCTTCTGGACAGATGACCATAGGACCGGCAGTTCAACTTTATAGTACAACAAAATGTAGGTGTAAGAGATAACAATAAATGGCTTATTTACTTACTGTGATTCCATATGACCATGAGTAATCTCATAATCTGTTTTGTATGCAATAAATGAAATGTTTGTCAGTTGCTGTGCATGTTGCCTTTGACTGAGAAAAGAGAAGACATTCTTCTGAATAAGCTAAAAAGTACACTTTTTCCTTTTTGCTATTGCTTGTCACTTCTCTTTTTATGAGATTAAAAAGTTTCTAACTTTGCTCACAAACAGCTTACTAGGAGAAGACAGGTTTATATTCGGGAAGTTTCATGGTTAGCATAATAAATCCTCTAATTGCAATAAAATTGAATAGTAATTCGTAAAACCACTTTACCACTTTAGACTTAGTAAAAGCACTAATATTTTCATCTGTGTAATTTCTTAAAAATTTAACTGTGGTAGCTGGGGTACTGTTAAGGGCAAAAAGTGGTGACAACTCCAGTCACACTTCACAAAAAACTCCCAAACAAATCCTTTTAAGAATAGATTATTCAGAAGACATTTAATTTAAGAGTAAGAAATATCAAAACCTAATCACCAGTCAGTGAAACTTTACTCTGTTTTGGAGTCAAAACCAGAAAAAGTTATGAATAACTATGGTAGAAATGCACATTTTGCCCATTAAAGTCAAAAAGTTCTTAACTAATTTTTTGACTGATAAGATGCCAGCAGCATATAAACATGTGGGTTTGGGTTTAGTTAAAAACAAACAAACAAATAACACAATGCTGCGTTTTAAATAAATGTCTGCTTCTACCATGCACTCTGATCTTTCTTTCTGGAGCAAAGCTTCTGTGAGATTTGCAGATAAGCAACTGTAGAGTCCTTTCATTTTGCTTTAGATGTAAGTATGAAATGAAATTTAGTTGGCTCATGCTGATTGAAGTTTGATGTTTTATAGTAAGATGCCAGATGACCATGCTGATTCTCCTACATCTGTCAACAGCTTTTTGGAGTTCATTAACCAGGAGCTTTTGTTGAGCTAACTTTCATCTCTGAAGGGAGTGAACTGACACTGGCTAGCATGTCACAGCTTTTTCTTCTACAGAGCTGCAGATGGCAAAAATATTCAGTCATGCTCTCACACTCAAGGATTTCAGCTCCTTGTCTTCCATGCCTTCTATGAGAGAGGAGAGGGTTTAGGCCAGTTAAAGGCCACTCATCAGCCCACAAATTGTGAATCAGTAATGTCTGGAGAGCACACTTGTATCCAGTAGGTTCTTTAAAATGGATAGTGCTTGCATTCTGCCCGTTTTTCACAAACATGTGAGGGAAACAGAGCATTGACAGAGCATGAAAAGATCACTTTTTCAGGGCAGGATAAATTATGTCTTTGAGTTTGTTTGAGCTGTAGCCATCTTGATGAGAACTGCTAAAGAAAATGCTGAAAGTGACAGCTCCCTCCAAATGCTCCTTGATACAATCACATTGTTCAGTCTTTGTACCATCATGCATTTCCAAGGGCATCATTTGTTTCTATTCTTGTCTGTGATCTCTATCACCTCAGTTCATCTTATCTTTTATGACTGTTGCAGAAGTGACCCCTGTTCAACCTTAACATCTGCATGAGAAAGCATATACCAAAGGATCATGACCAAGCCATAAATACTTATGTGAGAATGGATGTGTGAGGGATGTGTGAGAGTGTTTGTGAAAAGAGAAAGAAACATCCTGCTCTGCCATTTGTTTGCAGGTTGGTTAGTGGTTAGTGTCTTGCCTGTCTGCATAGTTTTGATCCTAAATTGTAAACAGCAAAACATAAAAAATCTCACGTTTTTAATAAAGCGATTGTGTTGCACTACAACAGGGTCCATGTTTTCAATTGCTACAGCTGTTTGTAGATCTCCACTAGAGGAAATGGATTGATGAATCTGGAAATAATTTTATGTTGGAACAAAGCACCTAATCAGACATAGATTATGTCATGCATTGCTCCCAAATGAACTAGGATAGCTAGCTAATCTTGCTGGAAATATGACTTTTTTTTTTTTTTTTTTTTTTTAGCCACAGAGTTTATACAATCCTCTCATACATGTAGAATCTTTAGGAATTGGATTAAATCTTTTACGAATTATTTATTTGTAAAATATGCACACATTCCCATGCAATTATTTCTTTAGTTTTAATCTCATGTTTAGTAAATGATGATGAATGCCATGAGACACATTTCAGAGAGTTCAAAGCTAGAATTACAGTTTTTAAACTGTAGGTATGAATATGAAAAGCACTGAAAAACAAAAACCACCACATAAAGTGGTGAATCATCTGTGGTTTACATCAACAAGACCTGGCAGATGAAATATGTAAACTTCCTTATGAAAATGTATGAGTGTGTTGCAGGTGCTCCATTGGGAGTATTATTGTTTTTGTTTTTTTTTATTTTAATAACATTCTGCTGAAAGATAAAATGGACACTGATGCAGTGTCTCCTATTTCTTCCATTCCAGCAGGTATTGAGGGAATGTAAAGACCAGAGCCAAACTGTTTCACATCCCTCTTTTCTTCCTTTCAGAACTGTTTTCCTCTAAGTTTCATAAACACAAATCAATGCAAAGGCTTCATGTGGAAATCTGCTGAAATCTTTCCACATTTGAAAAGTGAGAAATGTAGAGAGCCTGATTTATTTTTCATAGATTGTAGGATAAATGCACTGTCATTAAAATATATATATATTTCTGTGGAAGAACAGTTTTTCAAAAAATTTATTTACTAGGCAGTTCTGTTTCAAATATTGGATGGTCTGAAGATGTTGTTCCATTTTGGTTTTGGTTAAGTTCAAGGCAGCTGAATTTTATATTTCTGAGGATAGTTTTGGTTGTTGTTTTTTCACCAGCAAGTGTAAGGCAAGTTGGTCTTTTTTGTGAATATAAACCTCCCATCTTCCATGCCTGAATCATTGCATACATTGCAATACAGTCAGCAACACAAATCTACATAAAACCTGTGCTATGTAAATTACTGCCATTCAGGAATCTCTCCCCATCTAACAAGAAAATAGTTAGCTTTGGTGTGTTTTCTATCTATAGTATAGTAAATAGGAAACTTTTCTTTCATGATGCCACAATGAATGAGCAATTGCCTTAAAATAAGAAACAGTCAAAATGATTACTAAGATTGGTGTCATCTTACGTAGTGCAGAGAAAGCTTCAAAAGATTGTAAGAAAATAATCAGTCACCCTAAAAAAACTGTATCACAATGTCATTTCAGTTGGTGGTGTTATTTTTATTTTTATTTTTTTTTTTCTCTTGCATGCAAAATAAATATGTTTTAGAAAGAGGAAGAAAGCCTGTATTTATGTAAGAGGGTACTCCTGCTTTTGTCATTCCCATTCAAAGGATTTAAAAATCCTTTAAAAGATTTTTGAAAATATAAGTATTTACCCTTTAAATGATTACCCTTTGCAGTACTGATATTTCTACTACAGGTAAGAGTGTATTACTAACAATATGTAAAGTAGAGATTAATTTCCATTCAAAATGTAGAGTAACAGAATCACAGAATCATAGAATGGTTTTGTTTGAGATGACTTTAAAGATTATCTAAATCCAACCCCCTTGTAGTGGACATGGGCATCTTTCAGGTTTTTCAGAGCTCCATCCAACCTGGCCTTGAACATTTCCAGGAATGGGGCATCCACAGCCTCCCTGGGCAACCTGTGCCAGCTCCTCACCACTCTCACAGGGAAGAATTTCTTCCTAATATCCAAACAAAACCTACTCTTTCCGTTTGAAGCCCATCTCCCTTGTTCTGTCACTCCAGGCCCTTAAAAATAGTCTCTCCATCTTTCCTGTAGACTCCCTTCAGGTACTGGAAGGCCAAAGTCATGTCATCCCAAAGTCTTCTCTTCTCCAGGCCAAACAATCCCAATTCTCTCAGTCTTTCCTCACAGCAGAGCTGCTCCAACCCTCTGATCACCTTGGTGCCTCCTCTGGCCTGGCTCCAGCAGTCCCTGTCCTTCCTGTGCTGGGACCCCAGAGCTGGATCCAGGTGGAGTCTCAGTAGAGTGGGGTGGAGGGGCAGAATTCTCCCCTTCCCCTGTGCCCGCGGGGTTTTGGATGCAGTTCAGAAAATGACTGGCTTTGATAAATGATTGGTTATCTATCACATGTAAAAGAAATTTAGGCTGAAATATTACAGCTAGTTCGTTTCAAGAATATCATAAAAATTATTGGCATGAATAGGGAGTAGACAAAAATAACTTGCCTTGTCTAACAAAAAAAAGGCTGAATGGAATATCACTGATCTATATGGATGTATCTTTATGGCAAATGTTTGAAGAAAAGAAAACTTGGAGGCACAACTGCAAATGAGAGAAGCTTTTCAGTGAATAAATTTAGTTTGGAAAGTAAAGAAAATTTCTAGCAATCAGTGTAGTGATGTGGGAACCCAGGGCAAGGGGGATATTCCTCTGGCTGCTCTGGGGGACACTGAACCCCAGAAAAACACTGATTTTGACCCTCACCCATGGAGAAGCCTTCCAAGAGTTTTAGATAAACTAGAATCCATGAAAGTGTAGGATAGATAAGAGAGATTAGTGTGGCACATCACTGGGATGAGAAATCTAGGTTTTAGGGTGTTTTAGTAGATTTTAGTATGGAGCCAAGATGGAGGACAGGGCAGTGGCCAGAGGTGCTTCTCCTTCTTTATCTGCTCCATTTTCTGCAGTGTTGGTGGCACAGGGTGATTGGAGGAGATTTGCCGCAGTTTTTGGTTACATGGATGGACAGGGAATGAGTATTGGTAGAAAAATGAAAATAAGGTACGTTTCTAGAGTTAATTGGACAAGGTGATTGTAAAGAACCTTGGGACTGTACATTCCCCAGCCATTTTGGTGGTGTTTTCCCTGAGCGCTAAGCCCGGTGCGGACGGTGCCAGGCCTTTTGATAAGATAACAATAAATCCAGAGACGGGAGAAAGAAAACATTCTGCACATCTTCCTTTCCTGACATGGAACAGAGACTGGAGGGTTATCCCCAGGAGGGGAGTCTCCCACAGGGCCCAACATCTAGGGGCAAATACCCACAGCATGAGGATCTGGAACAGCCTAGAGAAACTCAAACAAGGGTCAGCAGCCAGAAACTGGATTTAAGATAGAGCTCCATATATTCTGTAGGTGGCTATGTGAGCCATTTACGCATATTGAGCAAAATGCTCGATTCAGTAACACAAAATATTTTGTCTCATATGGAGGTTATTAGTCATGTGACAGCTGACCTTTTTTTTCAAAGACCCCTAAAAATGCATTATCCAAGTCCTCAATTCAGTGAAAAGAGAGAGGATTTAAGACTGAAATAATGCAGCAAAACATGACAAAATTTTAGATGGCTCCTATACAAGCCCATCTTTAATGTATGGGTTTATCTGAAGAACACTTTTCTTGCAGAACATGTACTTTTTAAGTCACAGAGGTCACTTTCAACATCTGTTTAGGATTGTTTGTTAATTTGCATTTCAAATCTGCTGCATTAAAAAATGGCAGTTAATTTTAGAATGGAAAGGTACGCATTTTCCAAACTTTTTTCCTTTCTTGATATGTAATAATGTTGAGATTAATTTGATTAATTTAATCGAAACTTTTTGCACTGGGAGATTTTCAAAATGTTATTTCCTAATGACCTTTCACTATCATGAAAAAAGTTAATCTGAGTCACAGAGACAAACTTCAATGAGTTGCAATGAAACTTGCAGGTACCTTTTATCTGATATGTAGTGCATTATTAATAATAATCCTTTCCCACTGATTTGAAGAATAAAAAGGAGCACATTACATAAAATTTAAGATTATTTTTCAGGACCAGTATTATATTTTTTATCTTTGATTCAAGCTTGCTTGTTTTCTTTCTGACCCATTGAGCAAAAAACAATAAAGTGAAAGAAAATTAAAAAAATTAAAAAGATTTTTTTTTAAATTAGGAGACAAGATATATAACTGGTGTCAACTAAGTGTTCAAAGCTGGGAGCTTTGTAACTTAAACTTTGAGTAGTGAAGAAGCATTTTAAATATTTGGACTAGCAAGGTAAAGGAATAAGCCAAGACAGCAGAGACTGTTTTAGAATGGTGGTTTATGGTAAATAATCTGAATCCCAGCAATTTACTGTCTTGAGAGTATGACACCCTTCCCACTTTTTTATTTTCCTGTAATCTGAGCAGAAACAAAATATACTTATCAAAAATGTCTTAATATTAAACCTTAAATTTTCTGTTTCTCTATATGTCTAAAAAAATATCTGTATTTCAGTTATTCTTGTTTTGCTTTAAATGAGTTGATAACTAATTTTTGGAGCAATTCATATATTTCTCCTTTCAAAACTGATGGCAGTGACCTGAAGTCTCCATAAATCTCAGAATGAACAAAGATTTTAGTTTCTGATAAGTCGCTGCTCAAATCTTGCAAATATTATTTGTGCAGATTTTAGAACGGCATTCTTTATGTATATTTCTGTGTGTATGAACCACAATGAACCCTGTGGCAAAGTATCAGGCTTAGAGTGCTTTACATCAGTGCTCTTTTGTTACCTTCAATAAGTAATTCAGTTTCTGTTTTCTAAATTGGTCAATTGACTTTTATTGATGTAACAACCTGCTCAAAGAAAAACTAGCAAAACTTTCCTAAGTTTTCCTACTTATGTCTCTCTCGACACCTACTATCTTCAGTTTTTTACAGTTCAGGCATTGTCAATCAAGAGAATAAGTATGAACCCTTTCTCATGGTCCACAGAAAAAATAGATTTATTCTGGGGCTACTGTAGCTCCAGTATGACTGTGTGTCCTTTGGCCACATGCATGAGTTGGATCTGCTCTTGCAATTAGTCATAGAAAGGAGACCCTGCTATATAGAGAAGATAGACAGCTTTTGACCTTGAAAATCAACTTGCAGGTCCTTTTATGAGAGTTGCACTTCTTCAGAGGAATCAAAATGGTAGTGGTAATTTCCTTAGTTCTTGACATGCTCTTTCCACCTTATTTCTAGCTAATTTGTGTGAGGGTAAGGGTTTCTTTTGTTTAGTTTTATATTCTTCATTAAAAACATAATGCAGGTTTTAAAAAGACTTATTAAAAGTGTGTTTTAACAGAACATATTGTAATGCTTTAAATACACAAAAAATCAATAATTGAAATATAAATGTTTGCCATCTTCACTGATATGCTCCTAATACTTTGCGCTACTCTTGAGAAACACAAAGCAGCAACCTAAGTTATTTTAATAATAGCATGTAGTTTTAGAACAACACAGAACTTTTACAAATTTGAGATCCTGATAACTGCAATTAATGATGTTTAAATTGAGTAAATTGGTACAACAGATTATTTTTGAAAATCAGTTGTTGGTATCCTAGGGTTGTTTTTCTCCTCCCTCTACTTTTCATAATCATTTGTTGCTGGAGGTTGATGCAGCTTCATTTTTGGTTTCCTGCTCTCTCCAGCTGCGATTAATGGCTGCATTACACTAATCTGCACATAAATACTGTGTTATCCCACTTCTGTAGTTTAAGTTAGGAAACTGTGCATCTAACAAACGGAGTCAATACCACCAAAGAGACAGTGGCTCTGTCTTTGGTCTTTGTGTCACTTTAAGGTGTCCATTTGTCTGGAGTGAATCTGATAATTTTCTCACAGAATTTATTGAAAAGAAAATTTGGCATGATCTTAACTGCAAACCCTCCCAGACCCTCCATGACTCTCCTTTAAGAAAAACACATCATCTCTGGAAATCCTCCATCTGCAAGAAATGTTGTCTCAGCACTTCGTGTGACAACTAAGCAATATGGAACTCATTATTTGCTCCTTTGCTCTGTATACTCATGCAGTGACCATGCTCCATCAGGCATACAAAGCTTCTTCATTTTCATTAATATAGCTCTTTATGCACAGTTTACTGGAATTTGTAAAGCAAATTCCCTCTCCCACAGTAGTTTTTCATCATCCAGTCCTGTTTTCCTTACCTTTAATTGTTAATTATCCACCAGGATTTCTCTTGGAGAGTAGGGGTTTTAACCCACTGTGCCCACTTAATTAAATACAATAAAACACTGTATTTTATGGAGAAATTGGGGATACAGGACATTAGGATAAAATATATATCCTATAAAATGTGGGTTAACTGTTTTGCCCACAACAAAGATTTTTTCTGTAAAAAGTCTCTACAGTCATGTCTGGTTGGAAATAAAAAAGTAGAATTATATTGATTTCAGCTGCAGTTGAAACTGCAAACTGCAGTTACTATTTTAAAACTACATGGCAGGCATGTCCTGGATTCTCAGAAATGTTATTTCATTCTCTTGACCTTTGTGAGGCCATGTCTATTTAGGCTGTATCTTCTATGATGCAAACCAAAGTTTACTGAAAATGGTATGTCCAATGGTAGTACTTAGACAAACTAGACTAGACTAGAATTTAATGGAATATTTTCAGTTGGAAGTGACCTTGATCATCTGGAAGGGAAAATGGTCATCTATTCTAGCTGCCAATTTAGCTTTCCTTCTACTGATTTAGTAGCAAGTTGGAGGTTTTTTTAATGCATCCATCTATCTATCTATCTATCTATCTATCTATCTATCTATCTATCTATCTATCTTTCTATTTATCTATCCATCTATCTAAAATTATTTATTATATGTATATGTATATATTGTGGAATAGTGTTCTTGTTCATTTAAACATCTAGGCTTGTGCTCAAATTTGGTTGATTTTGTATTAAGAATATGGGATGAAAATGTAAAAAGGAAGTAAAATGCTTTCTATTCATGCATGGATGAATGAAGTACATATGACCATGGTGGATGGGTGATGGATATGAACAAATAGACAGCAGCGCTCATAAGTGTTATTAAATACCTTGAGTGAGCAAACCCATATCCAGACTCTTTCAGAAATGTATGAGGTCATGAGACATCCCTGGCACCCATGCAAGGTTGTGGTTTCCTATACATGGCTTCCAGAATGTAGAAATCAGGTGGTACCTTCAAGAACATTTATTTGGGCTCTACATGTCTTATGTGCACAATGGTCATGTTATTAAATTCTATTTCATTATCTCAAAATTGGTTAAAGACATACCTTATGAGTATATTTGTATTATTTGGTAAAATTCCTTGCATAAAAATAGATTCTCAATAATATTTGAAGAATTTTTTCCCCTCAACACCCAGATTCAGAAGAAAACACTGTAAACCTGTAAGTCATCAATCTTATTAATACAGACTTTTCTTTGGAGGGATACAAGTGTCTTAATAAATTGCAAATGCATGTAGTTAAGTTAAATAAAATATTTCCGGTGTGCAGTAATTTGGCTGTAAACAGAACCACATTCTTATAAATCAGCCCTAATATTCATGGCATTTTCATTAATGTGCTTATAATAAATATGGTAAGGGAGACATAAACACATTAATAATACACGTTGCATTTAATAGCTTTTGCCCTTGGAAATTCATATCTAGCTCCTACAAAAGTCAATGGAAAATTTATGCTTGAATGCATTTAAAGAAAACTTGAGCCAATGTATGAAAAGCATATTCAACATAAAAGAGTTTAACTACTGAACTGTTGCTCTTCCTTGCCTTTTGTTTCAACACCAAGACAGATCTGTTCTTGTTGCAGGGGCTGAATAAAAAATAACAGGAGTAATACAGTTTGTAATTCAGATGTGATACCAAGGAGAAATTCTTTTTAAAAATACATAAATACCAAATTTTTCTCTTAGTTATACTTCAGAGATATAGAGTAATAACTGATGGAAAATACCTGTATCAAATGATTTGACCAACTAAAAGCCGCTATATTTGGTGTCTGTCCAATTTTTAAAAGGTAATAAGATTTATTTTAGCAAAAGCTCTGAATAAATTTTTACTTCATTTTCTATGTAAGCTTAAAAATTTCTTTTTGCAGGTATGGTCCCTACAAGAGCACTCCCCTCCCTCTCCCCCACCTCTCCATAATTTAGCAGTTTTCCTAATAGTATTGCATAGGCTCCAGCATTCATTTCTATGACACATTGCTTTTTGTAACAGCTGTTAAGAACATTTCTTAATAGGAATGTGTACAATTAGGGTGGATTAAAAGTTCTAGTAGTTAAGAACTACTTAGGTGTTCAGTAAGTGCTCGTGTATTTTGAGCAAATTGCATGGAAATTGCTGCCATTATCATGTCTTCATCAAGCCCATTAAGGGACATTTTAATCCTACCTGTTTTTTCTCTTCATAAAGGGTTACTGTGACCAGCAGCAATGTGACAAGGAGAAATTTTAAAAAGAAAATGTGTTACTTTTCAAAAGAAAATGAGAGCTAGAAACCTGAATAAAAGGTAACCCATTTTTTACCCTGGAGAAAACCAGAGCAACAAATAAGAACTCAAGCCCTAACTTTAAACCTTTGTGAACTCTAAATGAATTTCCTTTTGAACCACTTTTATGTTTTTCTTGCCCTCTGGATGCAGACAGAAAGATGCTCTTATTCTCAGTGATAACTGCCTGAAGTAAGGAAACACTATAATATGATTCATTTCATACCTCATTGACCTTGAATAAGACAGGACACTACATAAATACAATGTAAATTTATACCAGTGTTTGACACCTACTAACTCAAGTTTACTGGAGGGCAGGGGAATCATATACAAGAATATCCTTTGCTATCACAAGGCAAGAAATATAAACAAGTTGAAGGAATCTGAGGAGTTTTGGTGTCAATATCAAATGACAACACCAACAACAGAGCTGGAAGCTGACACAAACAACATAGATTTCACACAGAACAACAGAAATGTGAACAGCTTATCCTGATTGTTTGCCTATGATTTCAAAGCATGCTAAAGAGCTTTTCCTACAGAAAGGAATATATTTGCATGTTTTTACTATGTGTAATTATTTTAATAAAACAAGCTCTGTCAGAAATTAACTTTACAGAAGAATCATGCTAGATTTAGGTTAGACCATACTCATAAGCCTCTTGCCTAACTAGGAAAACAAACAAAAAATAGAGGCATTTTTTAGAGAAATCATACTCATTTTTAGTAAGAGAGGACAAGGGTGCTAAAGAGCCTATGAATATTGGCAAAAGAAACAACAAATAAAGAAGTTGTGTAAAAATGTACTCACTTGCAAAGTATATACCTTTAAGTTGCTTAACCCATAATCTGAACTGTAGGAAAGCAGGAGGATGAGCCTTGCAAGAAGCCAGGCAAGTCCAGCAGTGACCAAACCTGAGCTGATCTTGGCATCCAATAACTCAAGATAACACACCATCTCTCCTGTCCTGAGCACCTGCCATAAGAGATGGAACCCAAGTCATGAGCTGAATGGGCTCTGGACATTCTGTGGATATTTTTCAGGGGTGACCCATAGACTGAGGGACTGATATCTGTGTGTATATCAAAAGATGAGGAGGGAGGTGTTTAATGAGGGTGTATTGGATAGTTTAAAACCCACTAGTGAGCACAACGTCAATGGTACAGAATAAGGGGTGGGGATACTACCAGGTTCATCTGTGGTGCAGTTAATTTTATTCACTGGGGCTGTGTTTTTCATTTGTGATTAAAGCACCAATGGTTGATAACACACTGGTGTTGATTGTTGGACAGCCCCCACAGCCAAGTAGTGTGGTGGTGTGAAAGAGTTTCAGAAGGGATACAGGCAGGACAATAGACCCAAAGTGACCACATGGATGGTGTGTTTGTGGTTTATTTATTTTGAGGAAATATTCTCAGTATTGTTGGGTGGGGTTTTTCTGTGGGGGAGGGAGAGGTGTTGGCTGTTCAAAGATGTGAAGGCTCTTTCAGATGTGCCACCGGTTGCAAAAAGAAAATATTCTTCCATGCTGTTAACCTTATTGTTTTATAAACTTTATTTTTTCCCTTAATTCCTGCAGTTGTTAAACTATGCTGAGAGTAATGTCCCATTCTCTTGACAGGTGATCTAGGGTTATGATAGAAAATTACCAAAATATCAGTTATCACTTTTTATATGAACTGTATGAGGAGATAGGTGAATTTGAATGCTGACATTGAAAAGAGACTGCTGCAGGAACAAGCAAGTTTGAGCTTAAATTAAGTCAAGTGTCATACATGAATATTGACACTTTCTGAAAAAGCTTTTTTGACCCTAAAATTAACAGACAAGACAAACCATTGCAATCTGCATAATTAAAGGCATAAGAGAAAATGGAAAGAAGCAGGCAGAGCTATGGTAGAGTTTAGAGAGAAAAATAAAATAATAAATGTGACATTAGTATGAGATATTAATGTTACATCTCTGTTCTTACTATGTATTTACCTACAGGTTCTACCCTTCTACTGTTTTCTACATGGCATAATTTTCTATTCAACCAATTTTAGAGGTGAAAATGTGAAAATCTTGACTGATCTTGAAATAACTGAGAAAGGACTAAAAGGATTACATTGCAATTTGCCAGCTGTTTTTTTAATTTATATGTTCTTTAGGCTGAAATGGTACAAAAGGCTTTGCTAGGAGAAACAAAGATTATGTGAAAGTGTAGGTCAAAATATTACATCCAATGCAAGAAATATACATTCTCTTGAAAAATTTTTCTATTTGTAAAAATATCCAACTGTGCAAATCTGTCTGATGATCTACTCAGACATATCATTTTTTTTACCTCCATATGATGAATTGCTATGCTTGTCATCTCACTATACAAAACTGGAATTAAAAAGGAAAACAATACTGTTTTCTGAATTTGTGCAAAATGTGGTGATTTAGTTTTATTGATTTAATTTGTAAAATAGCTTATTCATGTTGATCTAGATCTAAATTCTACAAATAGGAAAAATCAAATACACCAAAATCAAACCTAAAGACTGAATTACTTTGCTAAACTGCAACTCCCTTTCCATCAACATATCCATAACAGAGTACATAATTTTAATACAATATAGTTGTACTGTGTAAATGGTGTCTATGGAAAATGGAAATGTAAATGTATAACATTAGTGGTTTTGTAGAAAAAATATCAGTTAACTTGTTTTTAATGTTACTGCATAATATTAAAAAATTAAAAACAGGGAAAAATATCACATAACAAGTAAAAGGTGTTCCAAATTTAATTAAATATTCTTATATTTCTAAATCTGCATATATTTCCCTCATGGTGAAATTTTTAAAATGAAAACAGGAGTCTAATGTAGTATCTGCTAGGCAGCAATGAAAAATAAAGGAATAGAAGTGTTTACCAACACTTCTACAGAGGTGTTGGTCTTTAATCCCAAATGGATTAATCTGTATAAATTTGTCCAGCCAAATAAAATTTTCTGATTTCCGAGCCAAATAAATTATTTTAATTTTTATATCCCCTTGAGGACAGGAGTTGCAAACTCTCTAGAAATATTGCTATTTTGTGTGGGAAATTCCTGCCCGTTAGTTTCATTTGTTTCATTTGAGATTCAGTATAAGGAAAAAAAAAAAAAAAACATTCTTCACACCCTCAAAGATTTAGGAGAGCAAAACTGTGATATGCGAATGTTTGCTTGCTTCTGGGAAAACACGAGTTTTCATTTTTTACCTACTCTTTGTCCACATTAAGACACTCCTTTTCTTCTGTCAACTTTCTTTTGGTGAGGGAGGGTGCCAAGAGCTTATAGGAACCTGCCACAGCTGATCCCCCTCTCATTTGCACCTTTTCAGGCAGAAGTCTCCAAAGACCATGTCTCCCTGAATTTTGTGGCCTCCCTACCCTTTGCTAAGCCTGCTTTTACTTTCCCCTAGTCCTATTTAGCCAAGTGATTGTTACTTCCATACTTCAGAACATCTGCCACCAATTTACTGATACTGGTGAGTTGTTCACAATTCCCTCAATGTATCCTTGGTTTCATTTTAAATAATGATGTCATTATATGAAAAGAATAATGGTGGTTTCCTCATTAAACCTGCCTTTTCAGTCCAGAGAGCATCTAAGTGATGTGTTGACATAATGGCTATGTTATTGCGACATATAATGGTACACTACCATAAAAATTAAAACATAAAGTAAACACAGGCTATAAATTCATTAATGTATGATTGAATATGTATTATCTCTAATAGCAAGATATATTTTAATATTCAGGGTAAGTTTGTACTCTGCTATATCTATTTCACAGTCACTGCAAAATCTTGGTTGGGGGAGTGTTCCTCTCCTTTACTTCTTAGACTTCCAGTTTGTGTGTAAAAGAATTTGACTAGAACTATTTTTTGAGCACCTGTTACTGTATTTTTCCCTCTTAAGCCACAGAAATGCTCATCTGACTCAGAAAGGTGGAATGTGCTCCAACCTGAACTTTGTCTATGCGAACAAATCCTTTCAGTGTAGCAAGTCTAACAAAACTCCCTAGTGTATGTAGCCTTCAGTTGGTGGGTAACATCAAGTGGACTTACACATCTTTGAAGCAGAGTATGTATTTTGTTGTACAAGGACAGTAGTGATTTTTCCCTACATCAAAATGAGAGTAATAGTAATTCAAATCTCACCAAGCTTTTATGTCACAGTAAATGAATGAACGTTTAATGCTCTCAGATGCTATAGTAAAATCTCATCTTCTGGCTGCAAATAACCTGACTTGATACAATTTGCTAATTAGATGAAATTATACTTCCCCTAGGAAATTTGTACTACAAATCTTCCTTGAAGCCACTGTGTGGCAAAAAGTTTCTTGCACATGACTTTTTAACGATTCTTCATTAAAAGAAAGAATCACAAAGTACATGGTCAGATTCAGTACTTTGGGAGGGATTTCTGGATGTAAATGTCTCCAGTACTGACAGTTTTAAATCTGTGTCCTGGTTTTAACTGCAGTAGACTTAATTTTGTTTTCTTCTTATATGGTGCTGTGTTTTGGATCTGTGACTAAAATAGTGTTGATAACACAAGGGGTTTTAGATGTTGCTGAGCAGTTAATAAGGAATCAAGAGCTTTTCTGCTTTTCACACCACCTGGACAGCTAGTAGGCTGAGTGGTATGCAGGAATTTGGGAGGGGACACAGCCAGGACAGCTGCCCCAAGTGATCAAAGGGATATTCCGTAGCATATGACATCATGCTCAGTATATAAAGCATGTGGAAGGAGGAAGGGAGGGTGTTTGGAGTCATGGTGTTGGTCTTCCCAAGTCACAGTTTTATGTGATGGGGCGCTGCTCTCCCAGTGATGCTGAACACCTGACTGCCCATGGGAAACAGGGAATTAATTCCTTGTTTTGCTTTGCTTGTGTGCATGGCTTTTGAATTTCTTATTAAATTGTCTGTTTTTCAATCCACTAGTTTTCACACTCCTGCCCTTCTGATTCTCTCCTTCTGCAGTGGTGGTGGGTGAACAAGCATGTGGGAGACAGCCGTGGGGAAGACAGAGCCAGGATGCCCTGGGAAAACAAAATTGTTTAACTTAGGGTGAGAAACTGACAGAACTTCCCACGACCCCTTGCTTTCCAATGTAAATGTACTGTTGTCAGTCAACTACGCAAAAACAAGCAAACTACTTGTTTGCTCCCTGGTTCTAGAAAGTACTGTACTTCTTGTTCCCCCATTGGTCCTCCCTGAAGGATCACTCCCACTTCACTCCCTCATTGGTGCAGCCCATTTCACCCCACTTCAACTCCTCCCCTGGCTCCCTTCCCCATTGCATCATTTGTATCCTGACCCCACCTACCTTCCTCCAGTTACATACCCTGGACCCTCCCCTGTTCTTGGCTCTTTGCCACTGGTTCCCTTCAGCAGAGGTTGTGTTTCTGCCTGCTCCTGTCTCTATCTTGTCTCCGTGGACTCCTCTTACCTTTACCCTACTTGGACCCTCGGATCCACCCTTAATAAACCCTGCTGGATTTACTATGTGAAGAGCCCTCTCGTCTTTCTGGTGAGGCTTCAATTACTCCATCCAGGCTCGGGTGTCTGGTGGGCTGGGGGAGTTGCTAACGCAGCTCGGAGCAGAGACGCTCTCGGTGCCACAGGCACCCCAACAGCACCTGCCCGGGGAAGCTACCTAGCCACACACACAAGCATAGAGCTGAGATGTCTGCATGGGTTAAACAAAGATGGTCTATTTAAAAGAAAGTGAGGAACAGAATAACTAATTTTCACTACTTCTTTGATATCACAGTGCTCCAATAGAATATGCAAAACCCAGCAAGCAATGAATTTATACGTTTTTTTGCCAGCAGTTATCCTGTTGAAATATTGAGAAAACAATCTGTAATATTTTTTAAAGACTTATTTTATTTGTCATCCACAGCTGTATGGCTTAGGGGATTCACACAGGATTTTTGTAGGTCAACTTTGTAAGGAAAGCCATTCTTACAATGTCATAGGAATTGTAGCAAATATTGGTGAAATCAAATGTCAGAGGTTAGTCCTGAGCCCATTTTTTAAAAATCTGTTGTCAGAGATAATCAAAAACCCAGATCTGTTCCAGTGACACATTAACTGAAAGTAAAATCTGGAATAAGGAATCTGAAATGTAATTTAAACTTCTTTAAATCTTAATGTTTACAATAAAGCCTCTTCATATATTCAGTATTTTGAATACTGAAGTCTTCTTTTTAATGCTAGAGCTCTGAAGTTCAGATAAAATATTCCCTTCCAAAGAACAGGCTTATTTCTCCTCATGAATTATATAGCATTGGACACTGTAAAAAGTGTAGCTTCTATACAAATAGTAACCATGAAAGCTAGAGTCCTTTTCGTGCTGAAAAAAAATAATTCCATGATAAAAGTAAGCATGCGTTGTATCTTTTGAGTTGTATTCAGCAGACAGAGGGAATTTTTAATTCTATTGTATTAAGCACTGATTGAACTAATTTTGAACCCTACAGAGTTTTGATTGGCTGTTTTCAAAAATAATTAACTCTCACAGAAACAAGAAATTGCTAAAAAGATCACCAAGAGAAAGAAGAGTGAAGAAAAAAAATAGGCTGGCATTCTTTAATTTATCCAATACATTGCAGAGAACCTTGGTTATTTTGTATATGTCCAATGGGGCACGGTAGGAATGTAATGCACACTCCAGGGAGGAAGATCAAAGTCATGCTGGCAGAAACAAAGATGGATAGAAACTGATTTCAATGAACTTCTGTTTGGGCACTAGAAGGAAGCATCTAGAAAGTGGAGCAGCATCTTTCTGCAGATTCAGTCAAACTAAAAGGTCATGGAGGATAACAGAAAAATTTTAAATCATTTTGAAAGAAAAGGCCATAACACTTATAAATTTAGTCTTATAACGCAACACACCAACCACACAGACCTGGAGGCCTCCCAGTCCTGTGTGTCCATTTTACAGATCTTTTTTTGTCCTTGTGTAATGCATATACATGCACAGACAAGACTATTTATCTATCAAGAAGCTTATATGTCAAATATTAATTATATTTAAAAAAAGAATTTGTCTAGACTAGTGAAATAGAGAATTCTTCTATAGAAGGTGACCTCAGCTTGGGAAAGTGTTGAAACACAAATATTACCTAAATCTTACAAGTAAGCCCTACATATTCCAGTGTTACCTTGTGTCCATACAGAAGTGTGTGCATTTGCAATTTCTTCTGTGAGACCAGCATAACACAGAAATTACATGAGTGCATCAGAGAAGCTTATTGCAGTAGAAGGGAAAACCAGAAACTGTTTGTCTTTTTGTCTGTAATTTTCCTTTTTTTTTTTTTTTTGTATACCTGGGTTTATGGTGATGGTTTTATTTTCCTAAGCTTATGGTGATTGGTGTTGTTTGTTTTAAATTATACATCCTTAGAAAGACTGTTTTCTTGAATTATCAGAATTTATTCTTCTACATTTAACTTCAGAGAAATAAGTACAATTTTTTCTTGTGGACAATAATTACTATGTTTTTTAATGTAGAAACATTTTTTAGGATCCTTTTGGCTTTACTTTTGTGGTGTAGAGAAAACAATGCAGATATAAATACTAAACAACTGTATAGGTTCTCAGGCTTAAAAGAGCTTTTAACACTTCAGGCGATGCAGGAATGTTGGAATGTTCTGCTTGTCAAAAATACATTTGTTATTTTTGTTTTTAATGTTACTGTTACAGAAAGATGTTGTGTCTCTTTTTAAGTAGTTCTCTCTATACAATCAAGAAATCATTGTATATAAATACTGTCTGCATGGGCTGAGTTCATGACAAAAATTATCCCAAGACAGGGAGGTCACTTAACAGTTGCCACCACGGGCAAACAGGACTCAGCTTGGGAAACTGAGTTTAGTTTATTGCCCCTGAAATGTAGAGTTGGATGGTGAGAAACAAAGACAAAAGCTAAAATTACTTTGCCCCACAACCCTCTTGTTAAGCTGAACTTCAGTCCTTCACCCACAACTCCTCTACTTTCTTCCATCCAAATGGAGCAGGAGAACTGGGAATAGGGGGATCTGATCAGTGAACAACAGCTGCTCTTTGCTGCCCTTTCTGCCTGCAATTTTTCCCAGCTCAAATGTGGGCTCTCTCCATGAGAAACAATTTGGGAAAAGACTCGTAGCATAGGCCCTTCATGGGCCACAGTTCCTGCCAGAAAAGCTGTTCCTGCCTGAGATCCTCTCCATGGGTTGCAGTTGCATTCAGGGGACTGAAATTACCGTGAGGAGCAGGTTCTGCAAATGCCTCAGCTTCCTTCAGAAAGTATCCACCTGCTCCTGTGCAGGGTACCTGGAGGGCTGGAGCACATGCTCCTGTGCTGGAAGCACCTCTGCCAGCTCTTCTTCTACTTTGGTGTCCACTTAGCTGTTTTTCCATCCTTCTTGTCCTCACTGCTGTGCAGTCTTTTGCTTTTTCTTGTATATGCCTTCTCAGAGGTGCTACCATTCAAGGCAGAGAGGCTCAGCTGTGTCCTGCAGTGGTGTTGGGGGTTGGATCTGTTTCTTTTGTGTTTGTGGAATTTTTTCCTGGTGGTTTTGCTAGGTAACTAATTGCTGGGTACTTGATGGATACTTGACTTAAACAAAGGAGGCAGCAGTTTTCTCCAGGTAGAACAGCAGCGAACAGCAGTTTGGTCCGAGAACACCGCTCCGAAAGGACTGGAGTACCAGGGGACCCTGCTTGTTTTCTCTCTCTCCACTGGATTTCTCTCCAGAGGAAGACTGAACTCATTTTCGTCACCATCGGACTTTCCTACAGGACTATTTCCACTTCATAGAACTGCATTTACTGCTCAAGGAGGATTTCATCTGGACTGCTTTCACCACCCTGATACCCAGGGTGTCAGGTCACATCCCTGACTCTGTCAGGGCATTTTCTGAGGTTTCGTTGTTTCTTTGTTTTTGCTTGTCTCTTAGTGCTATTACATTTGTATTTGTCTTTGCTTTGTCTAATATTCCTAGTAAAGAACTGTTATTCCCACTCCCAAATCTTTGCCTGAGAGCCTCCAATTGCAAAATTATAATAATCTGAGGGAGGAGGTTTACAGTCTCTATTCAAAGGGAGATTCCAGCTTTTGCTGGCAGGTACCTGTCTTTCAAACCAAGACAAGTGGGTTTGCAGTAGATGACTGGCATATACCAGCCCTTGGACTCTTTTCATGGACGCCAGTTCTGCCACTCTCTGCTGCCAGCCAGCTCTTTGAAACCTACATCCAACACATAAGTGTATTTATGGCTTAGTTTTCCAAATAATATTGATGGTTTATTTTTTTAAAAATATGTATTTCTTGCTGATGAATTCATGTCGTAGTATAGATAAAGCTAAATTACTTCTGTGGGGCAGCTCCTATTCCTAAAGTATGGATGCAGGTGTCTGTTAGATATGGTCCCACTATAGATGTGAAGAAAATAACAGAGTTTGGTTTGAACAATGTGGAAATTCTGTTGAGAAAGTAAGTCTGAGATGTAAATTAGACACAGAATTAAATCTAAATTCTGTCAAACTGAATATGATTACTACCTGCCTGAGTAAGTTCCTCTTCGGATAAATTTATATCAAAAAAGACAACATTTATGGATTTTTAAATGAATTTTCCAATGTGTCTGTGATTTTGAAAATAATTATATGTTCATTTAAAAGGAAATCCCACCACTAAGGATGATTTGTTATGAACAAAATGGAATTTAAACAAAAACAATTTATATGACACTATTTCAATAAGAAATACTATTGATTTTTAAAAGTTAGTGGATTCTAGTTTGAGCAGGCAATCTTTACTTTGTAGAGCATGTGCTTTATCATGTTCCCTATTGATAACAGAGTCAGCCTCTGTGGAAGTAAACTCTGCCTTCCCACAACAACAGTAATGATTAAAGGACACTGTCACTGTAAAGTTACTACTAATGTTGGGATGTATCTTGCAGGCTCATACTGCCACCTCTGCTTTCATGAGCTCATAATGTGACCAGTTTTTCAACAGACCAATGAAGTACTGAGAACTGCTTTACATCAGTAGCTCTTCTCAAAGGCCAGCAATGTCACTGAGCCACAGTGGCTGCTTATTTACATGATAATGAACTCATCTTGAAAAGCCAAAAGTAGCTAACCACAAACATGTAATTTGGGTCTTCTGACTGGTATCCTTACTCCTAGCTATTGGATTCAAGTGTTAACTTCATATGAACAGGAAGAACAGCCTGTTTTTCAAGTCAGGTTTCTCTATTCAAACAATGCTTTTCCAAGTTTCTTATTCACTGATGCAAGTCAGAGGCAAATCACCTGCAGTTCACGCTTGCCTGGTGGTAGTGTGTGATCAATGAAGTTGAGCTTGGTATTGATATTAAAAGGCAGACATATTGCGTATGTTAGAATGAGAGATTTTGTAAATTCTTGCTGTGTTTATGCCTTCATTATTTTACTTCCAGTGTTTCTTATGCATAACTGTCTTTGCATTTTAAAGCACTTCTAAGTAGTGCTTTGCCCTTGTGCAGAAGTTGCACTTCTGTAAGTTTTTTTGACCTTGTGGCTTGAGGGTCCTTATTTTGGAGTACTTCGCTATTTTTCTTTTGCTGTCTTTAAAAGCATATATTAAAAAGAAGAAAAAGGAATGTATTTTTTTATGTTGCAATTATTGTCTGAAAATTAAATTTATCATGTGCATACAAAAGACCACAGAAACCTTTCCTCAATTCACCGTACTTTCATCCTTTCTGTGGTAAGACTATGATAGCCACTCATATACTGATTTGAAGAAAATGGGGTAATGCAGTTCTGTTTTGAAATACACAGTGCTTTTCATGGTTACCAAAGTGTTTTTGGCAGTATCTTTATTTCACTGAGCCACTCTAGCAGGTTGACTTCAACAACAGAAGAAAACAAGAAACATGAATGGAAGAATAAAGCAAAGATAAATTGTGCTATACAGTATCCTCAAAATACTTTAAACTTGAGAACCAGGGTAAAAAATATAATTATATTGATTTCAATTTTTCTGATGTTTAATTGTGCTGGGATAAGGTTCTGAAAATATGTGGATTGGTTGTTCAAAAGCGGTTAATGATTTAATGAATGTCCTCTTAAAACACTACTTTCTGGAAGTATCACTGAAGTTTTAGGTTAAAGAAAAGCCAGATTATTATATTTTCTATAGTATAATGTAGTTTTAGAATAAGCAAGCAACAATTTATGGGAGCCATTTTTCAAGACAGAAAATCATAAAATGAGATTACTTTCTGGGGTTAGACTTTCAAGTTTTTTCTGGACGTACTCATGGAAAAAGCAATCATATCTAAGCCTGGTTGCATGGACCTGCAGCTAGTAAATATATCTAAATGCAATGAGGATTTTTAATTCCTTAGGAAGTCAAATATTGTTTCATAATTGAACCCCTGGTACACTTTGAGAACTTATTTGTTTGGGAAAATTTCATAAAAAATTTTAAATCCACAGTGGCCCTAAAGTGAGTCATCCCATTTCTTGGGAAAAATAAGGATTTGGAAAGTCAGGTAAGGTAAGAAAATTACTTGTCCTCTTTCCTGTTGCCAGGGCCAGGCTGTTATCAGAACCAGAATTAGCTTCTCAACTCACTTGTAGTTTGTCTGTATTGCACATGAGCAAAGATACCCTTTGTATACCCTTTGTAAAGTGTGTTGCTATGCTCTACAAGCATGGGCATAATGAATGCATCACCAATCAAAAATATTTTGGCTTTGTTTTCCAAACAGAAAAAGATTATTTATAAACCTCCAAGAGCAATTTTTTAATACTAATATTTTGAAAATTATGATTGTAACTGGCCGGTTTAATTGCAAGTTTGTGATTACCCTTGCTGGTGATTAGCTTTTAGAAGTGATTATCACTACAGGGGAAAATACACACATTTATTTAAAATTAGAAGTATTTTAAAATAGTGTATAAACAAACTTGCATACACTGTCTAAAGTTTGTAATATAAAAATGTAAATGAGGGAAATTAAACCAGAATCATCCTACTGATAGAGTGGTGTTCAAGATTTTCAATCATGCATATCCTTTTGTGTAAACTTTGTACTAAAACATTTTGGTAATGTACAAAGCTGTAAAATACCAAAGGCTCATTTTGTAACTAATCAATGTATTAAAAATGTTTCACTATAGCAAAATCAGGGCATGAAACATGATAGACTGATCACTGTAATGTTTCAGTTTGCATATGCAAAGTCAACTCATGGAGGGTTACTTAAAAGGCTGGGCTACTGTGATTCCATTCATCCCTCAGAAATCATCCGCAAAGGTGTAGTTCTTCTTTGGAACTGCTTTCATTCAAGCCAGAAATCTTTTCCTGGACTGTAGAATTTTTACATACACTGTGGAAACAAAGAAATCTCTGTTTCTTCTGTCTGCTGTCACATATAATATTGTTGTAAAATGACAAAGCACTCCACATTCATATCATAAGGCTGGCCATTTTTTTTTT
>WBNO01024051.1:0-27726 GCA_013400575.1 Peucedramus taeniatus
TCTCCAGTTTTCTATGACTTGATGAATAAAATGTGTAATTCATAAGGATTTTGCTTGTGACTTTTCATTTCAGGGAACAGCAAAGTCTGGTTAAGGTGGGAGATGTATCTGAGTGGTTGGGAGGGGATTTCAGATCTTGATATGGTTAAGCAAGGGTGAAGAATAAACAAAAGGGGAGTCAGGTAGGTTGGCAACAATTTGCATATGAGGGAAGTAAAGGAAAAATGAACTGTTTCATCTATTTCAGGGGTTTGTTTGTTGTTTTTAACTACTGCTGTAATGCAACAAGCTTAGTGCACTGCAGGTATCACACTTGGGACATGAACAAGTGATCAAGCATGACTTCCCTATTGTGACTCCATACTGAGTACTTCCAATCACTTTCCTGTCCTTCATGTGCCTGGCAATGTTTTACTGAAAACACTTGTCCTATCAGTTGATCCTTCCATCTATTTGTTTCATCACTGTGATTTAATGATGCTTTAGAAAAAATGTATTAATAACCTTTCCTTTGGCCTCTCAGGATTTTATGCTTTATCTTTTTTATTTCTACTTTCTTTGAAGTCTAAAGGATGATGAGAATATGACAGCCCTTCATTTCCTGAGTAGCTCAGTACCGCGTTTTCTCAGGTTTGCTTAAAGTTCACTGTCTCTATTTTTTTAATATCAATAACCTGCTCAAATTGTGGCATTCACTTATTAACTTTCATTCAAAGAAAGCATTTATGTGTGTGCATTCATTCTCTCTTGNNCCCTCACATACATATGCATGCACTTTTCATTTTCTTTAGAGAAAAAAATCCAAACATTTTTCTTTCATCCTATGAACTCACATTGCAGCAAGAAAGCATATATGCTGGTAGTAAGGAAGTAAATAAATTTTTTGTGCTCTAAAAAATAGCCTTTATACAGCAGACGAAGCTTTTCTGTTTTCAACAATTTTTTTTCTTAATAAATTCCATTTAACTAAAATTTCTACTTGCCCTACAAAAATTGTTAATCTAAAGTTATCCTTATGGGACATCCTCCAAGCAGTGGATAGTAAATAGCTTATTGTCCTATTAGCACCTCCTGCAACCCCTTTTCTGAGTATCTTAATTATAACTGGTTTTAAAGTTTATTCCTAAAGCCAGGAATGGAATGAGAAATTGAATGAAAAGAAAATCTAGTTTCCTCATAGTCTTGCTTACTTTTCTTTTAGTCATGTTTTTAAACCAATGAAACTTTTCAGGAAATTTCTACAATACTGCTGTTGTTAATATTCCAGTCTTTGTCAAAAGGCTTGTGTGAAACTCAATAAATTAATATAATTTGCTAAAGATTCAAACCTTTCCTAAGAAAAGTATCATTGGGCTTTTACTTACTTAATTTGTTTTAGAAGTTTATTTTTAGGTGAATATCTGTCCATATCTTTTCAGGATGCATGCATGTTAATCAACAGAATGAGAGACTCATGTAGGTTTCGTGAGACTGGAGAGGCCAAACTCCACCTTTACGCTAAGCCAGTCCTCATACTGGATCAAAATTTCCCATATTCCAATATTCAAATTCCCATATTCCCATATGTCAGTTGTTTCTTGTCATTCCATTGTGGGGAGAGTCTGGCTTGGTAGATAGCAGAGAGATCTCCCATTATCCTTCTTTTAGGCTTCTCAGTTCTCCCAGCCTCTCCTCATGTGTGATATGCTCCAGTAACCAGGATGGTTACTGAAAGTGAAAGCAAAAGCTTCAACTGTGCTAATAAATAAAACAGCACCAAAGAGCACTCTCTGGTCCTGATGGTAAGTTGTTTTAGCAAGGGTTGTGCCTATATAGCTGGAAATCAGAAAAGCAAACTAACCTCTAAGTCTAAGAGTGGAAAAGCGATATCTGGAAAGGTCTTAAGAATTTCTTTCAAAAATATAAAGCTAATTTATTGCTAGCAAAAACCCTCTTGTGAACTAGGGAACACTCAGAAAAAATAAGACTTTAAAAAAACATTCCTTGTTAAAAAAACTTTTCTGATCTTTAGTTATAGCATCACCTTTTTTTATTGTTTTCCCTTCAGGTGCATTGAATGGTAATATGTTGAATCCATTGCTTCATTTCTCGCAAATCTTGTACAAGTACTGTTTTTATACTCATAAGCAAAGATGATTTTAAAGGTAAGGTTAAACTGAATCATTAATCGATAAAAATCCAGAAATGTCTAATATTTAGTGCATCTGTTGCATTTTCTTTCAGATTTTCTCTAACTACCTACACTAACTAACAGGTATTGCACAGAACAGCATTTTCATGAGTTGCTGAAACTGATGAAGCTATGATATATACTGTACAAACTTTGCAGCAGCATATACTAACCACCACAGACAATATAGAAAACCCTTTCAACTGTAGAAATCTTCAGAGCACAGCTTTCTTTATGCTCTTTTTGCTTTTAATTATTTTTACTCACACTCCATAAGTTTCAATTTCTCATTCTTTTAGTTCTTCATGTGCTTTCTGCTTTGTTATATAAAAAATATAACAAAGACTCTATATAAAGTTGCTAAATTTTAGTGGCAGAAATATTTCACCTTCAGATTTATTCTGTCTTTTTTTCAGTAGTAAGGAATAAATCTTCATTTCATTTTAAGAAAGTTTCAAAAGAAAGAGGTTGCTGTGAAGTATTTAATATATGCTTACATTTTTCTGATTTTTAATTATGTTGAAGTAGCTGAGCCATATATGTAGAGATTTTGTGCTTGCTTTGAATACTATGTTTTTGTATGAATACTATGTTTTTGTCCTCACTTGGTGTCTAGTTTTTCCATGGAACAGATTCTTTTGTGTTACTAGCAACAGATTTGCACCTGGCTGATACCTTAAATTAATCCAGGCATTTTTAACAAGATACAAAAATGTTTCCATTATTACTACCCTGTCAGCTTCCTAACACCTTCCAGCAATTAATTCTGAAAACTTTTGGACTATATTTACCTAAAATAAACCTTTCTATATTTCTCTGTAATAGAAATTCCTTTATGTTTCATTTTGGGGCATGCCTTGTATTGTAGAAATATCAGGCAACTTGATTTACTGTGTTTCATGCAGGCCTTTTTTTTTTCTAAGATTTATAGGCCAATGTTAGGAGAATGAACCACAAGCTGTATTTCATCTTCAGAAACTTACTGATCTTCCTAGGAAAGTAAAATTTTGGAACTGGAAATATTAAACATTTTGAAGTGCTGTGTTAAAAACATGTTAGAAACTTGTTGTCAAAAGAGATAATACTAAATTTAGACAAAACTGATCTAGAACAGTTTAGTTTTTAAAATTCATATACTTAACTAACAATGCTTTCCTATAACTATTAGTTCTACCTGGTCTTTGTGCCTACTAAATCTAACTATATTCTAAGACCAGGAGGACAGAATTTATCTTTTAAACAGGGCAAATATTTTTTGTTCTAGAGGTACTGCAAAGGACCTAGTTGAATTTTGATTTATGTCTTAAAAGTTATTATGCAGGAAAAAAAGTTGTTGAATAATTCAGTTATTTAATTCCATATATTTTGTCAAAATCTACTGCCCTGGAAATATACATCTTTTTATACTTCAAGTGACATTAGCAGGCTTCATCAACGTTAACCCTGAGCTAAACCTCAATGTTCTTTCATATGAAACATATAAAATGCACAGTACTCAGTCACAAAATCCTCATTCACACAATCCTGAATCAGATATTTACACTTGTTTTGTGTAAAATATGTTTTCCTAAAATAAAGGCCAGAAAAGAACCAAATCTCAAGTTTAATTTGGATCAGTTATTTTCACTATAGTTTCTTTTTGATGGAATGAATCCTAGTTTAAAATTACATTGATGTCCAGTGTGTGTGAGCTTCCTCTCCATCAAACTTCTTTATTTCATATATAGCTGATACTTGAGCAAATATCAAGTTATGTTTAAATGAAAGAATTTATATGGAATATTTATAGTCTTATTTAAATTGAAAGATTCATGAACTTTTGAACATAACATGGTGCTTTTTTCCCTTATACTGAACTTCTGATTTCTGTAGTTCTTGTATGTCAAATAGAAGTAAACCCAATTTAAAATCTGTATTTCACTTCACCATAGAGTTGTTTTGGGAAGCTTGTTCAAACTTGACACAGTAGAATAATTTATCCTCATTATGACACAGTGAGGGACAGAAACTCATGTGAACGAGCATCAGTAGTTTGTTAAATATCTCTGAGACTTGAATTGATTGTATGTATAGTTTCAGAGTTTTTTTAATAAACAAAATTTCAGTTTTCCCCAAAATGTAGGAATACTGTACCCACCTGCAACAGAAAAAAACCCGTCATTGTCCTATCCTCAAAAAGGCTTGCCTCTTAGACTTATTTTTGGGGTTGTGTATTAAATAATATTGATCAAATTGTTTTGAAGGCGAGAGTCTTGTATTCCTGTGAGGGGGGTGTGAGATTTGAGAAGTGTTTGAAGCAATTGTGTTAAGGAAAGCAGTGGCTTTGTGAACATTTAAAAGTGCTGACACATTGTTTTCATTACTGAGTGTGAAATTTAAGACCTAATGGAAATATCAAAGTTTCTGTTGCTGTATCTGTCAAGATGTCAGCTTCAGGAGTAGTCATGCCTTTCTTTCTGTGCACTGCAGAAGTACAATTTGAACTTGTGGTTACAGGTGGGTGAACGCTGCTCTAAATCACATCTTTTTGACTCACACATAATATTCAAGCTCACATCTTTGAAATACAAGTAGTCTAAGCTCTTAGGCTTAAATTCTGTGTTACCTAATGCTTTTAGTTGTGAGGTCTAGGTAATAAAAACATAGCTTTTCTGCCTTTGAATCCTGCACATGAGTGAACATTTTTGTTTTGTATATTTCTGTACCAAAAAAACCAAACCCAATCCAAATAAAATAATTTTTATGTGATCTAAATACTTGAAGCAAATTCTCTTTCATCACTAAGAATTATTATGTAAATTGAGCTTAAATTACAATCTGTCCTTTATAAAGTATAGAAATTTAAGTAATATGTAATTTTACTAGCTTCTTTGTTTTTTCCAGTTATTTTCTTTTCCTTAAAAATTGCAATACAAAGTCAACAGATAATGTGGAACTATGTAAGTGACATGCCATCACAAATATTCACAATTAATTGTTTCAAAGTGTGTTTCTAAAAGAATAAAAAAGTATTGAAAGAATACGCTGGATACAGCCTTATCATAAAAAATACAGTGAACATTATTATTAAAAAAAATAACAGAAATTAATTTTTTAGGTAAAAAATGTGTGATTTTTTCTACCATGAGCTGTCTCAAATGGATCAGAAAACTGCTGACTAGCCTATCTTAAACATTGTTTAGCTGCCATCCAATTAGCATGAGTTTAAGACAGTCATTGTCTCCTTAAAGGAAGGTAAGACATTTGGTAGACAAGGCACTGCATGTCTCTGTTGAAGAAACTCTGGAGCATTTACCATTCCCTGTCGTGCCCAGAGGGGTCTGTTCTGATGACATGATGACTGCAAAATCCCTGTAACCATTAGGGGATGTTCCAGTGCTGCATCCAGTGCTGCAGTGTGGGGAAGGTAATTCTTCATCTCCACTCAGCACCACTGTGATACTCAGGAATGATGGGACCAGTTCCAGGTTTCACACTACAAGAGACACTGGAATCACTAATGCCCACTTAAGGGCCATGAATACTGCAATGGGACAGGAGCACCTCTCATACACAGAGATCTTGAGAGACATGGGAATGTTCAGGTGGAGGAAAGAAGGCTTGAGGGAATCTTACTGATGTGTATAAATATCTGATGAGAAGCAATAATCAAGACAAAGAGTCTTGAGTCAGTGCTTCAGGGATTCAGGATAACAGTGAATGGGTACAAATTGTGTTTAAACACTGGAACAGGTTGCTCAATGATTCTGTGGAGTCTCCATCCTTGGAGAGATTAAAAAACTAATTTGACACTATCCCAGGGGCCTACCATAGAGACAACCCAGAGTTGTCCCACCTCTGAGCAGTGTTTTGGACCGGCTTATCTTCAGAGATGCTTTCCATCCTCAGTCATTCTATGGGTCTGTGATTTTGTGTTATGTCAAAAGTCAGTTCAGAGAGCAGGGCTGGAAGGCACTCTGAAGAATAACATCTTCCCTTCAGTGTATCTGTACACTTATGTTGCTCCAATAGATGCCTACAGTTAATTGGCATGCAACCCAGCACCCAAAAAAAGTAGAATAAAAGGTTTTATGGGATGTATGTAGTTCTGAAATCAATCTGGTCATGGTGTATTTCCTCAGGATCAGCTCAATTTCCATACTTATTAATACTGTGAAAGACAGAGGATCATCAGCCTGGTTATGCTAGTTTTTGTAGCATACTAGTCATGCTATGCTGAAAAAAAAAAAATACACTCGTTTCTATATATATGTGTGTGTGTGTGTATTTATTTGCATAAGAAGAGTTTGGTGTTCAGAGTTGCTACATAAAGACCTGTAAGTCAGGTATACGGAATGAAAGGTATGGAACTTTTGTCCTTTTTTTTTTTTTAATGGAATTCATTGCATACTGCTTCCTTCTGAAATAGTTTGTTGTGAGTTCACAGTCTTTTTTATAGAATGTGCTAATTTTTGCTCTCTTGATTCAGTGGCTTAGCCACCTATTGATCTTCAATGCTATTGGTATAGACAAGACAGTAAAACTACCTATTTGATCTGATGAAAACTGCTGAATTCTACCCCATTCATTCTACCCCAACAAAAACCCATCTGAGACATTTTACAGTCTTTAAATAAAGTAGTTGATACCACACCCACTGGGAAATAATTGAAGTAAATAAAATAAAATACATGTTTTTCTCTAATTTTTGTTTGGTGTTTCACAGGGACTGCTGGTGCTATAAACTGGGCAGCTTTGTGTGTAGTGAGACTGAAAAAGACTGCTGTATAAACAGAAATTCTACGGTTTGTTATAAGTTACAGACATCTAATGTTTAATACTAAGACCTTGAAGGCTTTCCGGAGCTTGACAGTCCAAAGAATAGCTCCTTCTTCCTTCCCATTACCTTCATTAATTTTATGAACAGTTGGACAGAAAAGAAAGCAAAATTGTCTTTGTGCTTTTCAGTTTACTTCTACTCCATATGAAAAGAGCATTCTGCAAATGATTAAGCCATATTAGAAGATACTTCTCCTCCATGGTACTGACTTTTCATTTAAATCATAACCTCTGGTAGTGCACAAAAAGCTGTAAGTTAGGAAAACTGTCATTTACAGATGCTGTCAAAGTAAGCATTCCTGCTTTAAGCACAGAATAAATTACAGTCCTCAGTGGTTGAACTCAAAATGGAAAGACAAGACATTCTATCTGCTCATAAATAAACTATTCCTTTTCTGTCCTATCAGCTAGTTTAAACAAGTCTGTTCACTTTGAGGACATATCTCAATAGTGGTTTTTTACATCTCTCATTCTCCTTCTGCTGTTTCATCTCATGATAATGTATCCATGTCACCATCTGGCTATACAGAGTAGCTCTTTGCTTTTCTTTAGTGCTGTTTGTTTCCTTTCATTATCTGTGCAGGTGCTATTCCATCCTATTTCTCTCATTTCACAGCAGTAGTGCTTCCCTCCACTCTTTCAGCCATGATAAGTAACTGCCATTTTAACAACTATTTTGACCTGAGCTACTTTACTGATAATGATCTTGTTGTGGTCTAATACCAAACCATTTTTCTTTTCTTTTCTTTTTTTTTTTTTTTTATTTTTCTGGATGTCTAAAAATAAATAGACTATTTCCTATTGAAAAAAATATAAAAATTTTGCATTAATCTACTTCATCTGCTTAGGTCAGCAGGTCCCTGTAAATCAGTGTTGACTAAACAGTCACTGACTTTTGCATCTTACTCTTTCCTGATAGTCACCAAAAAGAGAAGAGCAGACATGACCTCTGTTCTTATGCTGAACTCAATTTCATTTTTGTTATCTTGGAATTTTTGTTATCTTGGAATATGGCTTAGTGAAGCTTCTCTGCGTAATTAAGATATGAATCTTCCTTAGGCAAGTTAACGTGATCCTGCTGAAATTAATGGGAAAATTATCATGAAATTGCTAATTTTCAAAGTAGTGTTATATATAAATGCCTGCTTATAAACATCAAAAATGAAAATGTGTACACATGCACAGATATGCACAGTATGTCTAAACTTTCATGGCTGAATATTAATGTTTACATATGTAAAAAAAGCAGCTCTTGTGAAATGAAATAGATACAATATTCTTAAATCTAGTAAGAGTTCAAATGGTTTTCTTTAGTATCTGCAGATAAAAATTCTTTTTTTTTTTTTTACTATTTTAGTGTTTCTTAATTTTCCACTATATATATTAATATGACATATTTCAAGACATATCAACAAGATAGCATTTTTTCATCCTGCTCTAAGACATGATGAAAAGGGAACAAGGCACATCAACCCCTTTGGGTTAAAGCTGGAACGAGAACACCAACCAAGGTATAAAGACAATTTTTCTTTGGGGAAAATAGAGCTTTTTATAATATAGATTTCCATAAGGCCATATTTCTGTAAAAATCTGATGCAGTCACAGAAGCTTAAGAATTAACACCTTCCACAAGAAGTTTAATTTAGTATTTAGAATATTGGATCAGAAAGTGGGATCCTTAGCTTTACCTGCTTCCTCCACAGGCTCAACAATGTTGAATCCCCAAATCATGCATCCTTGGCAAATGACATAATCTTCCTGCTATAGGCACTCTGTCTTCCATGACAATATTAGCCACAGATAAAGAAAGAAAATATTTAAGAACAGAAAATAATCAATGGAATAGAATATATGGAAGTCTTGAATATTCATTCTATGTATTCAACAACTTTCACAAAAGCATTCAGTGAAAAGCAGTACTTATTGATGCACTAAAAGAAAAAGGTGCATGATTTTTTTCTCACTCTTTTGTTAGCTTTTACTTCTGCCAACAAAGGGCAAAAAAAGCAGAATGGCTATCATAGAATCATAGAAGTGTAGAATCATTAAGGCTGGAAAATACCTTCAAGATCATCAAGTCTAACCTTTGACCCAACACACCGTGCCAACTAAACTATAGTACCAATGCCATGTCCAGTCATTTCTTGAACACTTCCACCTCTCTCAGATGCTCCTCACAGGACTTGTCCTCCAACCTCTTCCCCAGCTCCACTGCCCTTCTCTGGACTTGCTCCAGCCCCTCAATGTCTTGTAGTTAGGGGCCAGAACTGGACACAGCACTCAAGGTATGACCTCACCAAGGCCAAGTACAGGGGACAGTCACTGCCCTGGTCCTACTGGCCACACTATTTCTGATATAATATTTCATTTTTCAGTAAAAAATATACTAAGTGAAAGACAACTTTAAAATCCTAGTTATCCAAGACAGCATCCTACTCATCTTTTCCTGTTTTTCCGGCCCATTTCTTCTTAGAGATCTGTTTCAACATTATTTGGTTCCCCAAAAGAATACGTTTAAAGCATCAGAACAAGTTGATCATGATTTAAAAATATAATGAAAATGTTTACAGCTGCAGTAACCCAAGGAAAAAGTTGAGTAATGAGTAGCGCATAGAATCTTTGACAGTTTCAGAGTTAATGTTCTTGTTTATACAATAAACATATCAAAAGTTAATAATTTTTCACTATCTACACTAGATATTAAAATTATCTGATGATTCTTCTTCATCTTAAAGTTTGAACCGAGAGCAGAAAATTACATTAATCCATTTTCAGGAAAATTATTGTAACAAAAGATAGAAGTATGTCTTGGCAATGTAAAAACAATAGCAAAATTTGTGTCCTTGACTTCCAAGGCTTTAAATAACTTGAATGCTCATTAGGCAATGAGTTAGACTTTGTCCCTATTCAAGTCCATAAAATATTAAGTAAACTGAGTTATTAACAAAAAAAGATTTTCAGTATCTCATATTTTGTTCAAAATTGCACTTCCATTGTTTTCATTGTGTTGAAGATGAAAAAACCTCTGTGCCAATTAAGAGGAATAAATTTTCTGGCTAGTTAGGAACCATTCAAGCAGTATGAGTCGCCTTCCGTTTCTGTCTCCTTCCTAATTTTGATAAGTCTTCTATAGTTTGAGTATGCAACATTTTAGGTAAAGCTCTTATGAAGCGTTAATGAGCAAAATTGTGAGAGAACTGAGATGTGCTCATTCATTATATTTTAGTTTGATTTATAATTTATTTTATTTGTATATAACTATTGTCTCTAAAAAATTAACTTGTGTATGTAGGGAATACTATCTTCCACTTCCTACTGCTCTTCAGAAGAGGCTATTTTTTCTGTGGGCTATGGCCTCCCCCACCCCAAACTCAGCCAGAGCTGATTTTCAGGACAGCTGCTGGGTTTGGTTTTCCTTGTGGATACATTCTCCTTAGACCTGAGATAATTGGACTGTAGTACCACCCTTATCTCAAGTTCATGTTAGGCGGCTTGACTCACAGTCCAGTTCCACTCAGGAGGAATATTAAATGGGGAGTGTGCTTTGGTAGTTGCAACTTCTTTATACAATTTTGGCATAGTGGCCAAGGTACTTTTGCAATAATGTTTAAGCCATTAACCATAGCATTTTAGTTTTTAACAAGGTATTAATTCAAATGTACGTCCAAAACTTATTATTCTTGCATTATAAGAATAAAGGTACGCCTGGGTCTAAATGTGGGGTCATGGTGGTGACAATCTTCACACATTAGTGAGCAGGATCTCCCTGCCTTGGAAATGTGAGTTTATAATTCAATGTCTGGGCTACAGTCACTTCCAAAGATTGATTTCTTTCTGATACTATCTAAAGCAACCAGAAAAAGAGAAAGTAAAAATAAGAGCTGATTAGTTCACTTTTTACCCTGAACATAAATCCCTGAAGAATGCAAAGAACATCCAGAAAGATCTATAAGAAGGCACAAGAACTTTTTTTTTTTTTGTTGCAACATATCTCATCAGGAATGAAAGCAATAAACACACTTAACTGTCAAGCTAAGGAAATCTAATCATTAGCTGAACTGCTTAGCAAATGGGCCGTTTTAAGTGGTTCAACTCACAAGTCACTTAGGGATGAAAACATAGTAGCAAATGCAGGAGGGTTTGGGTAGTCTAATCAGGAGAAAAATGATCAGTGATACTTAATGGAGGCAAACTGATACAATAATGAATCCTTAGCAAATGGACCCTAAATGCAACAACACCTGCATGTTAAAATATGTTATAAAAAACCTCATCAATAGTTTGCACATCAAGATTCAATGTTTATTTCGTTTTCCATTCTAGTTCCAACTTTTTACAGCAACAGAAAAAATACTCTAAAAAATGTCAATGAAGCTGGAGCTTCTAAATTTTTTGAACACTTTGAAAGTTACATACTCATAATGTTGGTGGTATTTCCAAAAGTGATATGAAAGTATTGTCTGGTTAAGTTATGGACCGTTTTGTTCTTTAACAACATTTTTTTTTCTTTCTATTTGCTTATATGCGTTGTTTTGGATTTGTGATGAAAACAGTATTGGTGGTATGGGGATGTGTCGCTGTGCCTCTCCCAGTGACCCTTCGGAGCGCCCCAGCTGGCTGTGGCACAGCTACAGTGGGGGAATCTCTCCCGATCTCCAGGGGAGTCAGGAGGGTGGCTAAGGCTCTCGCCTTGGTGGGTGAGGCAAAGGCACGATGGCGGCGGAAGAAGGAGTGGACTTCAGATAGAGGTAGCAGTCTGGATTTATTGGAGAACAGTAATCCCCACAGCCCAGGGGAACCTTCAATGAAGACCCTGAGCCTAACTGTGCAACAACTTATAGAGGGAGGAGGGAACAGGGGAGGGGTTTGACCGGGAGCCAATGGGGAAACATGGGGGTGTGGAAATTGGGAAGATAGACTTTTGGGGAGACCAATGGGGGTATTCTGAGGGAGGAACCCTGGTGCCTGAACCAATCACTCGACGCCCCTGATAGAAGTTTCTAGGGGGAAGGGATGGGCTGTCGAGTGACAGACAGGACACCAGGGAGGGGTTAAGGGAATGACTCAGTGATAATTGATGAGTCAAGGCGTGGAGGCAGGGGATTGAAATGAAGGAGGAGGGAGGAGGCAACATGGGCAGAACCATTGAAGTAGGGGAGAACTGGGATAAACCAAAGTACAGAACAATTACAGAAAAGGCATATAAAACACAAGACAACAGGGATGTTTTATTTGTTTATTGCTGAACAGTGCTTACACTGTGTATTGGGTTTGCTTGGCCAGGTTTAGCAGCAGCAGGGCTGTAGGGGTAGCTTTTGTGAAAAGCTGCTATAAGTTTCCCCATGTCCAAGAGAGCCAGTGCCAGCTGACTTCCAGATGGACCTACTACTGGCCAAGCCAAGCCTATCAGTGATGGTGGTAGAGCCTTTGGGATAACATCATTAAAAGCAGGGAAACCGCCTGTGCAACAGGAATTGCAGCCAGAGAAAGGAGTGAGAATATGTGACAGCAACAGCTCTGCAGACACTAAGGTCAGTGCAGATAAAAGGGAAGGAGGTAATCCAGGAGCCACAGCAGAGATTCCCCTAGAGCTCATGGTGAAGACCATGGTAAAGCAGCTGTGCCCCTGTCATGCTTTAGGAATGGGACTCCTCAGTTGAGCGCCCCCACCACAACTCTCCAAAACCGTGCATTGGTCTCTTTCACTCTCTCCCACAGCCTGTGGTGAGGAAGGATGGAGTTGAGAATTGGAGGCACAAAAGGCAAAGATCACAGGTGGAGATAAAAACAGTTATGGAAACAGCAGTGAGATAAGAAAATGAAATTACAGTAATGATAATGATATCAATAACAAAAGTAAGAAAAGAGAGTGATTCACATGCAAATATGCTTACCCCAGACCCCAGGACAATGAACAACATTGGCTTTCCTCTCCCCTCTCTCCCCATATTTTTCCTAACTGGAAGGAATTCCCTGCCTGGCAATGACATAAGGTGGTCTGGAATCTCCCTGCTACTGCAAAAAATTAACCCTGTCCTGAGCAAAACCAGGACACCCCTGCAGCCGTGAAGGTCCACAGTGGGGTAGATATTCACCTGCAACCAGTGGAAGACCCCACATTGGAGCAGAGGAAGAGAGGAAGGAATTCTCCTCCAGAAAGGGAAGAAGCAGCAGAGATGATGTGTGATGAACTAACTGCAGCCCCCATTCCTTGCCTTCTGAGCCATGGTGGGGGAGCACGTAGAGAAAACTGGGAGTAATATTAAGCCCAGGAAGAAGGGAGGGGTGTAGGGAAGGTGTTTTGATGAATTGGTTTTGTTTCTCATTCTTCTACTCTAACTTGAGTGATAATAAAATAGACTATTTCACCCCATCAGATAATAAAATAGACTATTTCTCCATGTCAAGTCTTTTTTTCCTATGACAGTAGCTGGTGAGTGATCTCTCCCAGTCCTTGTCTTGCCCCATGAGCCTTTATTTATATTTTCTCTCGCCTGCCCAGCTGAGGAGGGGGAATGATAGAGTTGCTTTTCTTATTTTGTACCTGGCATTGGCCATGGTCAATCTACCACCCAGTGTCCAGTATATCTGTTTCTTGTAGTGTCCATCCTAGGAAGTAAGCTGGGGATTCACAAGCTGGGAGGGGTCACAGCTGACCCAAATCAATCAAACAGATATAAGACTTTAAGAATGACATGGATCTGTTGGAATAAGTCCAGAGGGGGTCATGAAGATGATCAGAGGTTTGGAGCATCTCTCAAGTGAAGACAGGCTGAGACAGTTGGGGTTGTTCAGCCTGTAGAAGAAAAAGCTCAGAGCAGACTTTCCAGAAGCCTTCAAGTAACTAAGAGGGGGCCTATGAGAAAGCTGGAGAGAGACTTTTGACGAGCGCATGGAGTGATGGGACAAGAGAAAATGGCTTTAAACTGAAAGAGGGTAGATTTTAATTAGATATTAGGATGAATCTTTTCATACTGAGTGTGGTGAGACTCTGGAATGGGTTATCCAGAGAAGCCGTAGATGTCCCATCTCTGGAAGTGCTCAAGGCCAGTCTGGATGTAGCTTTGAGCCTCCTGCTTTAGTGGAAGGTGTCCCTGCCTATGGCAGGGGGCTCAAACTAGATAATCTTTAAGATCCTTTCCAGTCCAAACCATTGTATGATTCTATGACATTCCATGACATATGATGTCTTGTTCTATAATTAGAGCTCTGGGCTAGGAGATATTCAGAGTTAAGAAATTTGTCTTCCCAGGTAACTGTTACCTGCTTTCCAGCAACTGGCTAAACATTGCCTGTGGGTATGAAGTACTGAGTGAATTCCCTATTTTTCTTTGGCTGCATGAACATCTTTTCATAATTTATTAAATGTTTATTATTGCTTGTGCATTATCTCAAGCCACAAGTTTTCTCACTTTTGCCCTTTGAAATCACTTCCCACTCCCACTGCAGGGAGTGAGCAAACAGCTGTGTGAATATTAGTTGCCTACCAGACTTAACTCACAGGTCTGTAAAGGGGGCACCTATTACAGCAGTACAACCTATACTTTTTATATAAAGCACCCAGGTTGCCTGTATTGCTAATGGGTGTTTATGAAGATATTGCAGAAATCCTATGAGTTTCCAAGCCTTTACAAGATTTGATTTGTGAGAACTGGGTGCAAGGGGGTAACTAATTCCCCAAAATTCTGTTCTAGCTTTGGACAGTCATTTGGGTTCCACTCCATCAAAGGTAAAACCTAGTTTTCTGCTTAAAATACTTTTTAATATTTCCAATTAAATTCCTAAAATACTTATTATTCTTAAGCAGACTGCCCCATGTAACTTCTGATGTTAAAGGTAAAAACTCTGCCATTTATGCAGATTTAAGGCAATGCAATCATTATTTTTACCAAGACATGATCAGATTTGACATGTTTGTTTTCTCACAAACATGCATTCACATTTTCAACATGGTTTCAGTCCTAAATTCTTGTATAACTTACATGACATCATCTATTTCTTATACATTTTGGAATGAAGATGGGCAAAGAAAATGAAGGGAAAGGGGAGGAACAGAGAGGGAGAAAGAGAGGGAGAGAGAGAGAGAGAGAGAATAGAAGAAAACCCAAACCCACATGTACAAATGATCAAATGGTGGATTTAGTATTTTCTCTCTCTCTGTCCAAAACTACTGTTGCTAGAATATTTTATAACAAAACAAAGTTCTATGTTCCAAAATACATCCTTTCTGTCAAGTTTTCTGAAGTCTGAAGAAAGATACTGATGTAAATGAAAGCAGAGAGTATTCAATTACATTTAAAACTATTCACAGTAGAAAGTGTTATTAATTTTCTTTACTTCTTATATATAGAGAGTGAACAGTTAATTTAATTATTATATTTGAAGGGGGTATCTCTATTTTACTTCTTGGGGGAAATTTTTCTCTGGCATTAAATGATCAGTAAAAACTAAAACATCCTATTAAGGCATGATTTTAGTGCACGAATTAGTCACGTGCAAAATGAATAGTTTAGGAAATGTCTAATTAGCTGAATACCTAAAATATGAACCAGTTAACAGTCCAGAACATGTTTAATTGTCTATTTTAGATTAGAGACAATTACAATGCCAATTAGTTATGGATAATTGGACACTGGTTGCTACCATATGTAACACTTTGATTTAGATGTCACAGATACAATTATTTTGGTTCATCAAAACATCCCATTTTATGTATTGGTTTTTCAATGCATTGTAAATAATTGTTTCCTAAATGTTACTCTGCACTTCTCTTATTTAAATTACATTTTTTTCTACCAAGAAAATGAGCAGGTGTTCTTCACTGGTTGATTGAAATTGTTTGGAAATTTCAATCTTCAGTGATTTTGTGACACTTTCAAAGTGGGAAATGGTAGAAAATGTCACTGGAATGATTATAGATATTGTTATTGCTGGAGGGAAATCAAAATGTGGCATAAAGAGAATTCAAAAGTGAAGATAAACACCAGTAAAAGAAAGGGGAAAATATGTTTAAAAACATATGAAACATATGGATTGAAGCTGTAAGCAAAAAATCTTTTGGAATGTGAGGACTGTTTTTACTTAACTCTAAACACAAGATATTTAAAAACATTTTCTGTTTTGTTTTTTTTTTTACTTACTGAATTGAGATTTCTTATTATTCTATTTATCTTTAAAATTATCTTGTCATGTTGCCAAAAATACCAGCTTTGTAATTGAAAGACAACCTGTTTTTTTTAAAGTTACTTTCACAGAATCACAGAATATTCTGAGTTGGAAGGAACCCAAAATGTCTGACTCTTAGTCCTGCACTGGACAGCCCCAAGAGTCAGCCTGTGTGCCTGAGAACACTGTCCAAACACTTCAGCTCTGTCAGGCTTGGTGCTGTGACCATTTTCCTGAGGACCACATTCCAGTGTCCATCTACTCTTAGTGTGAAAAACCTTTTCCTAATATCCAAACTAAACATCCCCTGACACAGCTTCAGGCCATTCCCTCAGGTCTTGTCACTGGTGACCACAGAGAAGAGATCAGGGTCAGCCCCTCCTCTTCCCCTCACAGGCAGTTGTAACTGCAGTGATGTCTTCCCTCAGTCTCCTCCAGGCTGAACAGACCAAGTGACCTCTGTTGCTCCTCATATGGTTTCTCCTCAAGGCCCTACACCATTCTTGTAGGTCTCTTTTGGATGCTCTCTAAAAGTTTAATATCTTTTTTTATATTGTGGTGTCCAAACCTGCCCCAGCACTCGAGGTGAGGCTGTCCCAGTGCAGAGCAGAGCAGGACAATCCCCTCCCTTGCCCAGCTGGCCATGCTGTGCCTGATGCCCCCCAGGATAGGGTTGGCCCTCCTGGCTGCCAGGGTACTGCTGGCTCATCTTCAACTGTTAATCAGCCAGGATCCCTAGATCATTTTCTGTGGCACTGCTTTCCAGCATTTCATTCCCCAATCTGTCCGTACACCCAGGGTTGCCCCATCCAAGGGCAGAATCCAACACTTTCCCTTGTTGAAGTTCATATGACTGGTGATTGCCCAATCCTCTAATTTGTCAAGCTCTCTCTGCAGGTCATAATCATACCAAAAGGACTGGAACCCAGATAAAGGAAAGGGAAAACATTAAGGTCTTTGGCTGAATGCATCTGTGGTTTAAATAAATCCCTTTTTACTGCACCAATACTTCAGTCTACAGTACAGAGGCTCAGCTATCTTAGCTGTCCTCACCACATCTGGTCCTGATTCTTACCTGTGGGCCCACAGAATAGCACACTCCCCAAAAGGTGCCAGATGCTTGGGGCTGAGGCTGCATCAGTGTCCCCCTGGCTGCCTTGCTTTGGGCTGGGGAGGTAGGACCAGCCCTGGCTGCCCAGCCACCCACTAAGACCCTGATGCTCTCAGATCCCAGGAAGCTGCCAGCCCCTGCTCCAAACCCTTCTGCCCGGTCTCTAACTGTTGTCAAATTGTAAGGAAGTGTGTGAACTAAAGGTATGCAAGAACTTCAGAATTAGAGACAGAATTGTAATTACTGAGAAGAGAATAGTTAGCAGCTCAAGTATTTAAGAGGAATAGTTGCATAAAAGGATACAAAACCTTAAGAATAAAACCCCAGGGCGCCAGACAATAGTAACTGAGAAACCTTGAGGATGTGCCTGAAATAAAGAGCCCTCATAGAGCTTGGCTTGTCTTCACTTGATTGAGCACTGCCTGAACATTAAAGGCTCATTATCTCCCATCAGGGGTTGTGAGCATATTAATATTACACTAACTCATTTGGCCGAGCTGTCAGTTGTGTGCATTAGTCAATAAATAACTGATTTGTACATTTAATTTGTGTATCTCAAGTTTGTTGACAGTCTGTTTCCAAGTGGTATAAATAACCAAAAAAAAGGGGATTCAGAAATGGAGTATTAAAATATTTTCAAATCCATAGGCATAGATTGAGACTGAGCACAATTAATGGTACTGTTCTAATTTCTATCAGTATAGTTGTTTTCATTACAACCAGTAATCAATGTGGATTTATGAAAAAATCCTTGGAGTGGAAAGCGGATAGCTTTCAATCATTATTATCATTAATTTCATATTGTTTGTTTGTTAGAATTTTTTTTTTTTTTTGCCAGGAAAATTAAATTTCAGTTTTCTTTCCTCATCAATGTATTTGAGATAAAAATATTTATTTTTTGCATAATTTTAAGATTTAAATATGATTGATTTTTGTGGTGTTTATATAAAGTCCATATAAAGTGATTATGCCTCTTCTGTCTGAATGTTCAGAGTAAATTATGTAACAGTTTTGACTTTGCTCAAAAATTTTCTTCATCTTAACAAAAGTCCCTATATTACTTAGGAAACTTAGATATCCCAGAAAGTTTTATCCTGCTGGAAATTTTTCATCAGAATATACAATTGATTTGGTCAACCTGGAAAAGGTAATTAATTCTTCTCAAACTATATTAATCTTTTTAATAATAATGTGATCAATAAATAAGTTAAGTTCACATTAGAAGAGTTCTTTCTGTCAGTGCCCAAAAACTGAGGCTGTAAATTAATCAAGGATACAAAAAAACATGGAACTCTGTTATCCCTTACAGAAATTTGTGTAGATATAGAAAATATCTTGCTTCTACTGAAGAGGACAATAAATATTACCTTAACCACCAGTATAAAATTTTCACTGTACAAAAACTAATGAAGAAAAACAAAGTTTCCTATGAGTAGTTTTATTTTTCTCCAAAGTTCAACAATACCTTAAAAATGTGAACATAAAACACACTGGCTTCTTTTAATCAGAACCAGATCTCTGTCTAATAAAGTAAGGAAAGTACTGACTTTTTAAAGTCACTCAAATAGCAAGGGGATTGGGAAAATGTTTATTGAAACTCGTCTTAGGAGGACAAATGATTGAGTTGATCTAATTGCTTAGTTCATTTCTTTTTATCTGTCAATACATTATTTTTCTCCTCTAAAAATTAATTAATTCATTTTAAAACAGTGATTCTTGGAAATAATAAAAAACAAAAACAAAAACAAAAACAAAAAACCCAACCAAACAAAAAAAAACTCAACCAAACCCACCCTTTTTCCTGGAAAAGAAAGATCTACTTATCTCTCTCATTTCTTCACTCTGAAAAAGTACATGGTAGGATTTATGACCCTTCCATTTTTTAAAAAGTTGAGGAATCAATGGTTAACAGTCAGGCAAATAAAATGCAAATATGACATTTGACATCTTAGGGAAAGATATAAGTATCATTGAGTAACTGTGGACTAGGAAAATGTATGCAAGAAATCTTTCTGCAGCACACATAAATCTTTGCCAAACAAATGCTAACTCAAATCTTAACATTTTTACTCTCACCAAGGTAATGTCATTTGAAGTCATTACCTGTTTTTATTTCAGAAAGAAATTTTTATGTTGGCTCCATCTGACTCCTAGACTGAATTGGGATGTCCAGCAGCACAGCTAGTGAGGTTACTGAGGTTAACAGCCCTGGCTCCTGGAAGGCCGATCCATCTGTGGCACAGCAGCTTGATCCATGCCTGATTCCAGCTGAGTGTGGGGCTTTGTGAGCAGGTCAGCCTGTGAGTGGATGTCTGGGAGCATATGAGGGTGTGAGTTGCCAATTCAAGATTATAAAAGCTCAGGACGTCTAACTTTGTCAGCCTTGCAAATCCTTAAGGAGGCACCATACACAGAAATCTGAACTGGGATTTTTCTCAGTTTAAAATGGAAACATTGGAATCTGGTCAAAGCTTGGTGCTCTTTGGTGTCTCTATACTTTAATGTAGAGATAGGGCCAAACACTGAGGGACCGTTTACTCATCTATTGCTATTATTTCCTGTGATGCTGTTATTTTTCACTTCTATCTCTTTTTGCATTAATCCATATTATTTTCCTTGAATAACCATTGATATTTCTTAGTTTTCTAAGTTATTTACAAAGGGTTCATCTCTTAGGTGGCCACTCTCTGATAGCATATGTATGCAGTTCTTACAGTGCAGCTATCTTTGATGAAAGCTATTCTTAAAGCTGTACTTAAATTAGATATGCAATCATGTTTCTTGACTTGCTGAGACTTAATCACCAGTGCCTCTCACCTCCCATAGAGATTTACAAAGCAAAGGTTTAATAGCTGGTATATCTTAGCATTGCAGAACAGTAAATTGGTGGGGCATCATCAATCTGCAGTAGGTGAAGACTAGGACTGTTAAGTTTTGGAATTAGGATGCCATTGTAAATGTCTAGAAAAAGGGCGGAACAGTAAAAATTCTGCTTCTATACAATTTACAGCTTTTTCACTTTCCTAATATGTTTGTCATTTCTCTAAATATTTAAATTATTTTAAATTGTAGATAAAAGCTTTTTTTACATGATGTGTCAGTTTTCTTTTGCAACATAGTTACTTTTTTAGAACTATTGAAAAGTTTTCTCCTGATGGAACAATAGATGCAAAGCAATGTTAAACATGCATTTTAATTTTGTGCCCATTAAGGGTTTACCAAGTTCATTATATTTAAAAATTATGTAAATCCTTAATCACTACTTTTTCTTGACTACAATATTTTTTTATTCTGAGTTTCTCTTATATCTGAAGTGAGGTTGATTTGGTAAAAGTACTAGAATTTTTTTTCTACCTGTTTGCTTCCAGTTGTTAAATGTCTTCCCACATATCAGAACTGGTAAATATTAGCAAATTACACAGAAACTAAATTACTCAGATGAAGACTTATGAATTTTGGTTAACATTTGTAACTATCAAAAATATCTAAACTGACATAGGTGGGCCTTATATCCTTGCTATAATCAGTGCAATGAGATAGGAAACTCAAAGGTAGATTTTCATCCCTTTGTAGAGTACTTTGCTCAACTGAAACAGGAGCTGTTAGCCACTGACTCTGTCACTGGCTTCTTTCCCTTTAATTGTTTCCTCTTTCAAAATATTGTTTTTGCAAGGCTTCCAAACTGATATCCTTTTTCCTCTCCTCTGACCAATCTTCAAAATGCTTTGTTACCACTTCACTATAAATAGCTTTCAGGACCTCACAAGCAAACAGCACAGGCAAAACACCTTATAATCCCAGTAACTATTCCATAACTGGAAAACTGAGAAACAGACATATACTTTAATCAGAAACTTTAGTTCAAGGAGATACAAAACTCTTCAGAGAAGTTAGATAAACTACCCAGCTACAGATCTTGCTGCACAGTGTTTTGAATTCACTTGTCACACCAGATACCATAGTTCTGCTGGTTCTATCTATCCAGAGTGTAGATAATACTACACTCAATAATCTACTCAATACTAATGAATTGCTCAAAGAAGAGGGGAAACACTTGAAACTTGGTTGTCCCTTGTCCTGAAAGACTCCAGTAAGCACTGAGCTACTCTAGAGGATACAGATTTCCTCCAGGTATAAATTTAAATAGCTGTTATGTTTGTGGAGTTCCATCACCAGCTTCTGCCTGGAACGTAGCACCATTGAGCACGACACGCCAGCTGCGTCCATCCAGCCAATTCCTAATCCACTAAATGCTCCACCCTTCAAGTCCATATCTCTCTGATTTAGTCATCAATTGCAATACAGCATAAGAATGTGAGGGGAAGAAAAAGAGCTGCTACCTCCTTCTGCTTTGCTCAATACCAGGGAAGTGTCAGGGAAGCTGATGTTTCATTTATGTAGCTATTATATGTTTGTTTCCTTTAGAAGTCATCTTAAGTAGAACTCTGTCCTGGATCGGGATGTGCTGGTGTAGGTCCATGCAGCTTTGTAGCAGTGCTACTGTTTTGTTACTATAATTGTCAGTTCTCCACTTGATTTCAAGGAGACTGGAGGCCACAATGATCATAAATGTACTATAATAAATTCCAGGTTCTTATTTTAACATATGTAAATGGGAAATGAGATATCCCTAGAAGAACACAGGAGATAATGATTTTGAGGGGGAATATGTATTTTATTTTTTCCTTTGTTTTTTTGCCTACATTTAGAAATACAATTCAGAAGTTTTGTCAAGGAAAATTGTACCTTATTTTGCTTCTTCTGCTCTCCCCTTATTTTTACCTCTCTTCAACATTCAATGACTGACAAATTCTCTGATTCTTGTAATGTTTTAGGAAAGATAGCCTTTGCTAGTCAAAGCAATGAGGTGCTTTCCTTTCATCTACTTGACCCTGTTAGAAAAAAAAACTTAAATCTGTGCAAAGAACGGCCCATAAACAGTAAAGAGAACTAAAAATGTGATTTTCTAAGAAACTCTGAAAGGTCTGCCATCCAGTAGGGAATAAAAGAAGCATTCATTATACTTCTCTGCCTTCCTTTGGGCTAGTTCTGCCCTGCCAGATTTGCAGGACCTCTGCAGAAATTGTATGTACTTTTCATTTGTCTTCAATGTTCCTGGCAACAGTTTTGTCAGGACTTTCACTGATTTGTATGCATTTATAATCAGAAGCTTTGTCTTCTGGCTATATAGGGAAGCCATAATATTCACGTACAGAACATGTTTTTCATTAGCACAAAGTGAATATATTCTTGAAGAGAATGTATACTAATATCTCCAGGCACTGCAACTGATAGAGGGTGCTTTAAATTCTCTCTCATGAAAAGATATATTGTACATGAAAAGTACAGTTGTAATCAATCAAATATTTTAAGACTGTTAAAAAAGAGAGTATCCACAAAATAAATCCTTTCCTTATTATTTGAAATGTTTATTATATACTGACATCAGGAAAAGAGCATATTCTCAAGGAAATATTAAGAAAAAGTAGGTGGATATTTGGATGGAGTGGAAAATTAAGAAAAACTTTCTTTGGGGATATTTCCCCCAGGATTTTTTCTGAGTAACCATTTCTAATTATTAGCAGTGTTCCAGATCTTCAAATAAAAACCATTAATCCTTTCGAAGGAGACAGATTTTTTTCAGGCTTTCAAAGAAATACTTGAAATAAAATCTGTAACAAACCAATAATTAGTAATCATATATTTCTTTTAAAAGTAAAGTAACTAAATATGATATGAAACAGATACAGTAGTAAAGTTGTTTTTCAATGACAATGTGATGCCTATGAACTAAAAATTAACAAAGTAAAAGTAGAGTAAAAATAAGTTTATATACAGTTTGACACAAAAGATGCAAAAGTATTCAGTAAATTAAAAAAACTCTGATTTTTATCCTTTTTTTTTTTTTACACTGCCTTCTATTAAGACATATGTTTTAGGTCTCAGTAATATTATATAAATGAATCAAAGACTTTTAACACCAGATGTTGAGAGACATATATAATGTTACTTCTACTTTGTTCACGCTTCTTTGAACTCTTCAGCCTTTTTAGCTCATAACAATGAGCTAAAATTTTGACCTAGATCAAAAAGTAACCAGGGGCAATTACAATATATTCTCTTCAAGTTGTGTACACATTGATACAAATTCAATGAAAGAATTTCAACAAATACTCTTATAATGTCTTTTGTTTTCCAATATTTATTTATAGAACAGCTATTGGCAAGAGCAGATATGTTTAACAAGGGCAACACAAGACCAAGAAGTAATGTCTTAAAATGGGGGGGGGGGGGGGGGGAGTGTTTAAGTACTACTTACATTTTATCTTTCTGATATTTATTCTTGTATTTTTTTCCAAAGAAATGGTGGAAGATTCAAATTCTCTGTCTCCATCTCCTGGCAGACAAGAACTAAAAAAAAAATGTGGACTAGAATCCATGAAGCTGAAGGATAAAAATTATGAGAAATTAAATTTCTGTTTCTTGACTTATTTGCAGATTTTCCCCATTTGTATAATAATTTCAAGCTACTATAGCATAGAGAATCAAAAAGCAATGGCAATCTTATGCAGTCAGACTCAAATCACATTGACAATAACCCATAGGATTTCTTCAACACCAATTTTCCATCAGAATCAAAAAGGGTTGCACCTTTTAATGTACAAGTCAGCAATAAATAAGGATTTGAGGATTTGATAATTAAAAGAGAACATGATTTCATTTCCATTTGTTGATATGCCTAAAAATTATCATGTCTTTGTTCCAACTAGTTTACTTGAAATAATGTACTTTTTCATGATGCTTACTGTAAGATAAATTACATTTATTTTATGTGATTACCATGTGATTTTTAGGATTTTTTTACCTACCCACCTCCCATTATTATAATTATTACATATCATGCCCTAAAGCATTGTTTATAATGTTTTTTTTAATAAACAGTAAAATAAAGTTTAGAAGTAATTACAGCAGATATGTGTCTTTTTTCCCTAAAAACAGTTTTACACTGACTGATTTTTAATATACTGATATAACTAACTCTTATATTAGTTAAGATAGCAAGGAAGGTCTCCAGTAGTTTAATGTATTGCCAATAGGCAAATTATGAATTTTCAAAATTTATGCACATTGTATGTCTCCAGTCTTTTCCCAAGTACTCTCTACTAATTTTCAATATTGGTTCTATTTCAGAACACAGTATAAAAAAGGTGAAAAGAATAAGGAATATATAATTTTCTACATTAAAAACCAAAATATGAGTATCATTATTAATATGCAGATTAACATTTATATTTCTATGTAAAGTTAGCAAAACATGAGAATGGGAAAAAGATTATGTTGTAGATTTTTTTCACTTATAAAATATTCTTTTTGAAGAACAAAGAAAATGCAAATTAATTTTGTAACTGACCTTTACCAATAAAATTGTGGAGTTTGTTGTCTTAGAGGGTATTTAATAAAGCAGAAAAAACAAGAAAATGTCACCTTATGACTTAGTTCTCTAGGACGTGTTTAACTCATCTCATTTGATATTCCTCCAGAAGGTAAAAAAGACTATCAACAAGCTTAGCACTAGTATTTTACTCATATAGAAAGGAAGAATTATATTAGCATAGGGGTTTTACTACTGCCTATTTCAGTTCCAACTTACACACAGAGTGATAAATAAGATTTATAGAGACAGACTCCCCAGTTTAATGAGTGCTCTAAGATACAAGGTACTAGAGGAAAGGTTGCTTTTAGAAACATGCACTACTGATATTGATTTAAGAAATAGAGGTATACTTTAAAAATTATAAATAGGAGTAAGAAAACATTGAAGTTTTCCACAGACAGTTCTGTGTTTATGTTTTCTTTAACATTTAGTCAGTATTGACGTAATGAAGTTTAAGACTTACTGTATTATCAAATAGAAAATAAGTTTCCAAAGTCACACTTCTGTTTATCATAGATAAACACATTCACAGAAACATACTATACAAGACTGTCACTGTCAGACCACTAATTGCAAAACATTAGGGGTCAATTTTCTACATTAACATTAATGAAAACTCTACACAGTCACTGAGCAAAGTGTTATTGTGTGATAATAACACACTGAGGAAGACTCTAAATCATCTCAATGAAAGGCTATTCACACCTACAATAGGTGCATCATTACTCTGTAACACCTGAACACCTTCAGTGGGATTCTAAAACTCATTTCCACTATATGAAACAGAAGGAATTATTATTAGCTCATTAAGAACATTAGAATATTTTTTGCTACCTACCTTAGAAACTTATTAAAAATCTCCCCTTTATTAATTTGATCACACTGAATATGTGAAATATTTGCAGATATAAATAAGTATATGCTTCTTTTAGCCTACTGTTTTTACAGATTCATGAATTTTTGTTATATTTGTCAGTGTTTTCCTGGCATTGCTTTTAAGTTCCTATATGCATCCACTAAAAAATAAAATATATCAATCAACAGTGCAAGGTTTGTGAATGCAATGTAAAGAAAAAATCAGAGTAGCTGGAGCTCAACTATGTTATTTCTCGCTCAAGAGATCAATGAGACTAGAATGAGTGAGAAGCACAGACATTCCATGTAGTTTTCTATGAATATATATTTGAACATAAATCTCTCCTATGAGTCGTGAAGAAGAAAATAAATTTGGATGCTTATTTAAAGTATAAATTGATTGTTTAGTATGTGACTTTCAAAGTTTTCACCTTAAAACTTGAATATAGTTGTTACTGAGCTCTTCTGCCTCAGCAAGGAGCATGCTTTGCTTGCAGAGCTGCACTAGGAAATGTAAAATTCTTTTTTTCTTGTTTTCATCCCTGATTCAGAGAACCTCGGGCAAAAGAAAAACAATAAAGATCCTCTTTGGCTAATGGAAATCAATGGATGTACTTAATATAGCTAGTATATTTAATACACACATTTTTCTGTTGGGTCAGCCTCTGCTATATTTTTATGTACAATTTAATGGGATATTTTTCATTTTATGTTTCACCTACCTGCAGAAATACATATCCCATAGTAAGCAAATTGGGCAGTCACCTCTCCAGCTTCCTAACTCCAGAAGACTTCGACTGGTTTTACACAATTTATCAAAAACAGACTTTGTTTCACCCTGTGTTTCATTTATACCTAGTTACAGCCTCATTCAGATGATATAAGTGAATTTTAGATTTGTGCATCAATGCATCAATTTGTACTGAGTTTGTAACTGAACATGCAGTGTGACACACGTCACCTGTCACATGCAAAGATGAATTTAACATAGGGAAACAACACAACTCCATCTGACAGGCAAGAACTTTCACTTTGCTACTCCCTCCATACTAAATTTCATATTGTAACTGAGTCTTAATATGCTGGGATAACTGTCTCCACCTCAAAAAGATACATTCCTTTTTTTCTCTGAGAAGATCATGGAATAGATCCCTCTAGAAGTTGTGCTAAGACCCATGGAGAACAAGGAGGTGATTTGAGAGAGCCAGCACAGCTTCACCAAGGGCAATTCCTGCCTGACCAACCCCAACAGTTATGGAGTGACTACTTCAGTGGACTGGGTCAGAATAGTGCAACAGATGTCATTTACCTGGGCTTCATAAAGCCTTTGATGCTGCCCCCCACAACATCCTTCTCTCTGCATTGGAAAGACATGGATTCAGTGGGTGGACTGTCAATTGGGTTAGGATATCCAACTGGTTGGATAGTCACATCCAGAGGGTAGTGGTCAATGGTTCTGAGTGCCGACAGACATCAGTGACAAGCGGTGTCCCTCAGGAGTCCATTAATGACACAGACAAAGGGATCGAGTGCACCCTCAGCAATTTTGTAAACAACACCAAGCTGAGTGTTGTGGTGACACACCTGAAGGACAGGATGCCATCCAGAGGGACTCAGTCAACCCTGAGAAGTGGCCCAGGGGAATCTCATTAGGTTTATCATGACCAAATGCAAGGTACTGCATCTGGGTCAGGGCAACCCCCAGTATCAATCCAGGCTGGGGCATGAACAGAGCCAGAGCAGCCCTGCTGAGAAGGACTTGGGAGTGAGAGGCTGGAAATGAGCTGGCATCATGTGGGCCAGAAAGCCAGTTGTGTCCTAGGCTGCATCAAAAGCATTCTGGCCAGCAGGGCAAGGGAGGGAATTCTGCCCTACTACTCCACTCTGGTGAGAGCCCACCTGCAGTGCTGCAGGCTCTGGGGTCCTCGGAAGAGAAAGGACATTGGAGCTAGTCCAGAACCGGCCAACAAGAATGCCAGGGAATGGAACACCTCTCCTTTGAGGAGAGGATAAGAGAATTAGGATTGTTCAGCCTAGAGGAGATGCTCTTTGGATGACCTAATTGCAGCCTTACAGTACCTGAAGGGAGCCTACAAGAAAAGTAGAGACTTCATTAGGACATGTAATGACAAGAGAAAGGAGAATGGCTCTAAATTGGAAATAAATAAAAAA
>WBNO01024051.1:27737-64628 GCA_013400575.1 Peucedramus taeniatus
AAAAAGGTAAGTTTAGATTTGATATTAGGAAGGAGTTCTTTACTGAGAGGGTGATGAGGCACTGGAACAGTTTTCTGAGCAAAGTTCTGGATGCCCCATCCCTGGCCAGGTCAGGCTGGATTTGGCTTTGAGCAACCTTGTCTATCAGAAAGTGTCTCTGCCCATGGCAGGGGGGCTAGAACTAGATGATCTTTAAGATGCTTTTCAATCCAAACCTTTCTATGATTATGTGATGATTCTGTGATCATAACCATTAACAAGTCCATTTTCTTAATGTGTTTTGTATGAGCTGGTTCCTTCATCAGTTTGATGACTGATGACTAGAGGATGGCATCAGTATTAATGTAGTTTCAAGGGGACTTAAATTCCTACAGACCTAGGTAGGAACTGAGTAATGACTTCAATAACAATGTTTCCCAAATTAAGGGTATATATCTTTAAAGACAAAAATAGCACCTTTGAGTGTTTCAGGATCTGAACATTAGTTATACCTAGAAAAGGCAGATGCCACTAATGGGTCCATGAGTGTCTTACATAGTATCTAGATAAAAGTAACATATTACCCAAGACTCAAGATAACATGCTGTTATATATAATGCTGTATAATAATACACATGATTATCTGTTCTGTAAATCCAAAGCTAATGTTTTGAAAATAGTTTCTACATAAGAAGAAAACAACTTTAGTTATTATATTTGTGAATATAATAAATACTTATGGTGTCATTATCTATTAAGTATATTTTTAATGCCTTTTTGCCAAGGCATTGAGTTTACAGGGATTTCTACTGTTTTTGTTTAAAAGGGGGCACTGCAATTCTTCTCTGCTTTTGTGATAGTCTCTGGCACCCCTGATTACGACATGTCACTTTCAAAAGATGTGCAACAGACTTTCTAGCTAGAGCTTATATCCAGGGTCTGCAAAGCTGTCAGAGCTGCACAAAACATACAGTACAAGGGCACTTATCTCAATAACAGAAAACAAGAGAAAATGTTGGTCACATGACTGCATGAAAAACAACTGCGATAGATTTTCCTTCATTTTCTTCTGATGGTAATAGGGATATGAAGGTTGTACAGCCAGGTGACTGCTTACTCATTGTATAATGCAGTTAATGAGCTGCCTTTCTGACATTAGTATAATCTGTCTGGTTCATGATGTACTAGAGCACATGCATTATTTCACTGAATGATTTATGGGATCTCTATTATGTTGTAATGCATTTTCTAGGGATGATAGATGAGATGGACTATTTTGTGCTTCCTAGCATATTGTAGTTTTGTACATCAAAAATGTAGTTTGCTTATAAGACATCATATTTCATTAACCAATGAGAACAATTTTGATGCCAGGTGTCCATTAATTAAACATTTCCTTTTCCTCGTTATACTCTTCTAAATATCTCCAAAAAATTATATTATTTACAGTCTTTCTTGTTACTTAATTTCTATGCACAATTCTATAGTATGGTATTTAGACATCAGCTCATAAGGATAATGTGCTAGCTTTTGAAAGAAAAAAGAATTAATAAAATTTTGGGCTTATTTCATTCCTTCATTCATGAGCAATTCCTAGTCTAGATCAATTTCATAAGGAAAAAGGTCTTGTCCTTAATATTTTACATTGATGTGTCAGTGTCTGGCAAGGAGATGGGTCTCAAAATTGCTAAATTTCTTCAACTTCTGTGAGTATTCTCAACTGGTGCTGGTTGAGAGAAAAGACACCATAAGTAATCTTATTATGGTAACTAAATCCCTCATTTTCCCTTTTGACAGTATGACCTGTTAATTAACATTATCTCAAATAGACAAATTGCAAAATCTTTTTGTTGAGGAAATGCAGCAGAAAAGAGAGAGAAAGAATTGGGGAATTGAACGAGAAGTCAAAGCAAGGGATGGCAAAGGTCAATATGCAAGGAAAAGAAAGTGTTTAGGTAGCAGGGGCTTTTAGGAACATGCAACAAACCTCAAGTTATCACACTGGGAGGATGTGATAGAAAGCTGGGGCAGACAGAGCTTGAGATATAACTGGTTTACTCACATGCTGTGTACATACCTAGAATCATAGAATCAGAATGGCTTGAATTGGAAGGGACCCTAAAGATCATCCAGTTCCAAACCCCTGACAGTTTCAGGGGTGCCACCCAACAGATCAGGTAGCTCAAAGCCCCATCCAGCCTGTACTTGAACTCCCCTAAAGATGGAATATCCACAGCTTTTCTGGGCAATGTATTTCAGTGCCTCATCACGTCCACAATAAAAAATTTCTTCCAAACATGGAATATAATGTATTCTTATCTCTGAAGCTGTGGGTTTGGTTGTTTTAAACCCAAACTTACTAAGTGGAATGCAGAAACAGTAATGAGAGATCTTAGAACAAGCCAGCTGTCAGTGTTCTGCTGACTGTGATTCTCCATTTCAGTCCTGCACTCCAGTCCAAGCATGGTCTGAGTCCAGAGCCCAGACTAGCATGGCCAGTACTAGTCGGGAGAGGGGACGGGAGAGGACTGGAGGAGGCAGGAGGCAGGAGGCAGGTAGCGGTCCTGGGCCTGTTTTAGGCAGTTTCCATCTCCAGACTTAGCCCGAGGGGACGGGGGAGCAGGGTCAGGGGGGCTGGGAGACAAATGCAGGGATACAGAGCTTTTAGAATCTTTAGAACCCTCTCCTAAAGCTTGAATCACCTTGTAAATAGAGTGAAAAAGTAGATAGAACTTCCCAACCTGAAAGTCACCTTCAGTCTGGAGTTGATACATTGTTTTCCCAACATTATCCCAGAACTCAACAGACAAAGCAGAATCAGCTGTAGCACACGGAAAGAACTTGAAAACCCAAAGAGAAAGAACCCTCAGATCACCCTTAGAGAACTTAACATTATATTTAAGAAGGGCATTAGAAACTTGGGAGTATATTTCTTTCTGCTCAGTGGATAGTTTGGTACCCATTGAGCCCTCTGCCTCCTAAGAGACAAAAAAGGAAAAAAAAATATAAAAAAGGTGATGGTCACCAGGCTATACACACCACCTTGGAGTGTCAGAAAAAAAAATCTCAGAGAAGGGTTTGCTGATTCAGCCAGTCCTCGAAGCCTCAAGGGTTGTCGGCTGGCCCCAGAGAAATCCCCCAGAAAATTGGGTTTTTTTCTCTCAGAGAACTGGAACAGTGACTGTGACTTAAAATCCAGTGCAGATCCAATGGAGACACTTTCAAAAGGCTAGATAAAGCCTCGAGGTCAGGGCCCAGTTGTGCGCAAATTAAAAATGTGGATGTTAGAATGGTAGGTGCTGCTGCCTATTTCTTGTCCCCAACAAACCTCTCCTGTAGAAAAGCAAGTTGAGTTAACATTCAGGCAATGCAGTCAAACCTCCACTCAACACTCACTACAACTGGCTCAGCAATAGAGGCAAGAAAGGCTCTTTCTGCAAGTCTTTATTCCAGCGAGGTATTTCACATGTGGCTAAAGGGAAACCAGCGTGGAAAGAGGATAATCACGTGGAGCAGGCAGCTTAAGAAGGGGAAGGGGTGGGGGCAGAGCTAAGGGCAAGGCAGAAGGGTTTTGGTGTCCAGGGAAAGGGGGGTGGCCACCAGGGATACCAAACCAGTGACAGGACAGGGAAAGGAGAAACTAAAGTTACAACACAGGAGTCCATTTGGGAGTCTGTCTTTCCTTCCCCCCAGGAGGACTTGACTCTATGGCAAGTAGTCACTGCTATTGGCAGAACCGAGAGCTTGGGAATTGAACAAGGTGGGACAGTTCATGGGATGCCACAGTCATTGGTGCAAACTCTTGGAGAACTCCCACAATGGGCCTTCATGCTACCAACACCTTGCTTGTTTTTTTGGTTTTTCTTTCTATCCAGCATCAGATATTCCTCTGAATTACCCATACTCCTCTGGTTTGGAGGGAGACAGTCTTTGACTTCCTATTGACACTTCCACTTAACATAAAGGAAAAAAATTCATTTTGGCCAGTTATATTGTTTTGATGAACCACTACACACAGTTCTTGCAATATAAACTACAGTGTTGTTGAAATGTGGTCTTAGCTCTGCTGCTTCTGGTTTTCCATTCTTTTCCAATGCATATTACTGTTCACAGCAAGCTGATAATTAATATTTCAAATAATTATAAGATTTCCATACTACTCAGTCAAAAGAAGGGTCCTTTGAGGGGCACTATCCATTTAAACTTACAGAAACCAAGTATTTTCCCATAGTGTAAGTATAAAATAGATTAAGTGGAGAGTATTAAAATGTTTGGTAATTTGTTTAAATTATGTATGAAAAATGAGTTGAATATTTTTGCATCCAGAATGAGACCAACAAAGCTAATCTAGTAAAAAATGTCTCTGACCATGGCAAGGTGATGCAGAACCAGAGGAATTTTAAAGGTCCCTGCAAACCCAAACCATTCCATGATTCAATGATTCTGTTATTCTATTCATCATAAGTCAATATCAAAGCCATCATTTATCATATAAATGGACTGATGGCTAAACAAACATAATCAGCATTCATTTTGAGCACACAAAAAAAGTACAGCTGGGTAGTGTTTGGTTAACGGTTACTCAATGATTGTAGAAGTCTTTTGCAACCTTCAGAATTTTGTGATTCCATTAATCTACAGATATATTCGGTAAACAGAATGGATGAAAATTGGGTAGCTGTTTCTCATGTTTTCTCATGTTTTTGTCTATGATTTAACAAAACAAAAAAAGTCACTTCTAGAAATTCCTATTGAGAGACTTTGGAAATGACAAAACATCTGGGTTCATGTTTTTAGTCTTGTTCTGCTGCTTAGACTTGTTTTTAAATTAGAAATTTCCAGAACTGTTACCATATAGTGAAAATGTACAGTATCCTCAAATGTCATGACTTGACATGTGGGGACTATACAAGTTAAAAAAAAATTACAATAAATCTTTAATTCACTAATTTGTAGTGATATGCACTTCTGAAGGAAATGTAGTCTAAGTTTATACAATAAATACTTTCAAATTTTAACTATTACGTCTTTTTGATAAGAGATAAATTTTCATATTTGATAAGACAGAAAGAAAGAGAATAATTTGATTTCCACAACAGTTTCAATTTATTTTATCTCAGAGAAGCAGGAAAAAAGCAATACAGTAAACTCACTATAGATATATGTAAATTACATATTTGTTGTTAACAAAGAAAGACCCAAAATTTGCTTACATTTTTTCCCTTGCAAATTGAAAATTATGAGAATAACCACATTTTATCAAAAATACCAAGTATGTCAAGAAATGAGATTTCATTTAATAATGGCAAATTTTATTGTATATTTGCAAACTGCGAAATCTTTTGAATCCTAGTCCCAAAATATAAAGACACAAATATATCCATTATCCATTTAGACAGCTAGTAAATCCAACCTTCCCCTTAGTTTCCTCTGTACAGTAGACAGAAGATAAGTTTAATAGTATTTCCAGAGGTTAACATACTCAGCCCTTCGTGAACGAAGTTATAAAGTGAATGAGTTCCAGAATAAAGAACACTCACAGAGAATTGCTCTTTCACTTTACTTCTCTTAAAAAAACCTTTTATTTGGGGAGAAGTAAGTGGGGACGATTTTGCTGCAAAGAAAGAGGAGTCCAAGTTAGACTTCAGAAGCAACTTACTATCTGATTTGGCATAAGAAACTTTATTTTTAGATCTTAAACTTCTGGGAGCAGGTACTACCTTCTGTTACACATTTTCAAAATAAAAAGTGAAGAGGTCTTACGCTTTAATGGAGACAACTGTGGGCTCAAACTCCCAGGTAAAGTCAAATCTTCCATTCTCCCACAAAAAGTGAGACCTCTCCTCAGTAGTATCTATTAATTTTCTATTGGTATATCTATGTGATTCTTCTCCTCTCATACTGGCTTTTTTGTATTCAACTCTGAGGAAAGCCACTTTTTCTTTTCTTATCTATATGATTTGTTCAGAGACGTTTGTTACCAGTGATTTGTTGTGGTGGTTGATTTTTTTGTTGTTTTGGGGGTCTTTTTAAATAAATATTTTCTTTTAATTTCTTTTCCTTGACAAATCTTTTTCTAGGAAAAAGCAAAGTGAGATAAAAAGAGAAAAACCTGCCTTTTTGGAATGGTTTTCTCTATTTCTTTCTCTGTCTATAGATGGAATGATTTTTCTGAAAGACTTCCTGAAATGAACTATTTTGAAATGTTTTTAAAATACAATTCTTTATGAAACAACTTTAATTGGCATGCTGAAATGTCAACATTTTTTACAGAAAAAAAAAAAGTGTTGTGTTTTTTTCTATTCAGTAGGAAATCTGAGAATATTTTGATATCTATTTGATTGAATTTTCTAATCAAAGTTTTATTGGTCTAGCAATTTGTAGGCTATTACTCCATGTGATGATGAATGGTTTATTATCTTTTGTACTTGAGTTTCTCTGATATTACCATTAAAGAAAAGCCCCCCATAATCGTATTAGTCGTCCAAATTAAAATCCGAATGCTTGGATTTTCAAATAGCAATTGACAAGTATGAAGCTAATGGTAAAGGGCAATATGTTAGCCTCATATTGGGTTAAAAGAAAATTTTAATGAAAATAATATTTTAGTCATTAAAAGTGAGAAAGAGGAATTAACCGGATTTCATTATCTGCCATCCACTTCTAGAAGACTCATGCCTAAATATTAAGTTACTATTTTGTTGCAGAAGATACTTTTTGACTCAGCCTTTTGGATATAGTTCTAGGGAGAATTTCTTTGCCGTTAAAAAGGTGATTAGCATGATTCAGATTAAAAATGGGCTTTCAGCTTCTCAACAGGACTTCATCTCCAAAATTCCAGTTCCTGTACGCTATGTAGTGGACATTTCATATATGAGTTTTCTCTGCTTTCTAGAAATAATATTTATTTCTTAGTGGAATCTATAGATTCTGCTTGACAACTAGAAAGCAGAATAGTTAGCTAAAAGTAAAGGTTTTCATCTTAGGATGTGCTTTAGGCATTATTGGAAGATTAATTTTTCTTTTTCTATGCTAGGTGTAGATGATTTATTATATTTGTAATATATGTAGTATTAACACAGCCAGAGTGACGAATCCACAAGTTAACTTCTCTGCTGTACTTTCAGTGGGTAGAGTGTTCTTCCTTGAATATTTCCTGAAAAGTACATGACAGACCTAATTCATAGGACTGAAGTTTTAAAATCCACTGAACATTCACTGGCATGCACCAGTCAATTGAAATATCATTAAGGAAAGGGACAGTAAAAGGCACCTTCTACAGAAAATTTCATGTGCAGTGTCTTCCAAGGTCACTACTAAAGGAAAGCTGCAGCTGCTGCAGTCACGACTGAATTGTTCATGCATGTGTACAGATCAAGAGCAATAGGAAGCCAGAGAAACTCAGAAACTGAATTGCTTAAGACCCTGAAGATTAGATAGAACCTAATTAGATTAGAGGGTGGTCTTTTTTCTTATATTTTTATATTCCTTTTTTCTCTTATATTCTTCACTTTACTGTGAATTGTACATATAGGCATTCACTTCTTGCCTGGATTTCAGCCAATGCTATTACTCTGCATTGTTACTCACTTGAATTCTGCTGTAATTGTCTTCACACTTCTTTATTCCAAAAGAAGAAGAGTTACACTAGCCAGATCAATCAAGATATTGAATACATTGAACACATTGAACTCTGAACTCACACTGACAGTATTCTGTGGAAAACATCTCATTGTCTCCCAGATCTTTAAAAGTTTGAAGTTCGAATTCTCAATCACATTAACAGTCACTTTTAGATTAGTGAAACATTTTGTATCAGAAAGGCTCCATGGAGTACTAGAGTTTAGAGATGTACTCAGAGAGATCAATTTTTCACACTCAGAAACTTTTTGTATCCATTACTTAGGCAATGATACTGAGAATGACATTTCTTACTTTTTAAATGACAGAAAAGTAAGGGACCAGTAAACAAGGGTAAGATGCATTTTTAAGGAGCTGGAGGAAATGAGAAATGTTCTTTCAATGCGCAAAACTGTGGAATAATGAATCACAAGACTGCAAAACAAATCGTAGTGTGAGTGAATGCTAAATGGAAAGATACTGCAGCATCTGACCTTGAGAAAATTTGTGTGCAGTGGTGGAGAAATCCCTAAAGTCTTCATCTCAACTTGACACTGCATCAAGTAAAACATGAGACACTAAATTGCATTGATCAAGAAATACAAAATAGATCACAGAAAGTAGAGGTAGTGGTGCACGAAGCTCTGACTACATCCCAGAAAAGATTTTCCGTGTTGGTAATCAGTACTACTTTTTATTTTAATCAGAGTTGTCTATTTTTTTAATTTTGATTTTAGAAGACTATCATGATAAACAGATAAAGCTGATAGAAATATGAGTAAGTTTCGGCTATGAATATAAATTGAAAATGCAGTGTCCTAAAAAAAGAGACCAAGATAAAATAATGCTTGGAATAACTGAAGGAATGTGCTATATCTTTTGGTCAGACACTAACTTTGTAAGTGATTCAAAATAAATTTTCAGCAAAAAGAAAAAAAAATGAAATGTTAAAAGATAAGAGCATATGAATCACAATGAAGGTACGTTACTGGCAAAAAAAATATTAGATTTTTTCTGTAGCATGCATATTCCAATTAAGTTCTGTGGCTTAACTATTTTTTTTAAAAACTAAAATCTATTCTAGATACATCATCAGAGACCAACTCTTCTGGAAGTGCTCATCTGCCAAAATCAATGACAGTTACATCTATTGTTCCTACCTTATATATGTCTGAACTGAGAAATTTGCTTTAGAGTTTGAGTTTAATTCCTAACTTCACAATGAGGGAAATTCTGAAGGAGAAATTACTTACGTGTAGTATAAGACACAGTGAAGAAACTTTCTCTGAAGTCCTGCTGTATTGGGTTTGCATAACAAAGTTTGGATACTGGGAGAGCTACAGGGGTGGCTTCTGTGAGAAGCTGCCAGAAACTTCCCTGTGTCTGATGGAGCCAATGCCAGCCAGCTCCAAACTGAATGGGCTGCTGGCCGAGTCCATCAGTTACATGTCTGTTATTTTATGTATCTGAATATCCATTTGTTGCCAGAAATTCAGAGTGTATTTCCTTCTGGCTGAGGTATTTGTCCAACTCCCTTCAGCAAAACCCTATGTGAAAGTTTATTTTCTTAAATATGTTTTCTTATCTGTGAATAAAATTATACATTGTGGGCACTGTCTACATGTGTAACTGTGAAGAGTTCGGTCTTGCAGTTGGCATGAAAATAGCCATTTAAAGTGATTGTTTCTGTCTCTTTTGCTTTAATATCTCAATAGCACATGCAAAGCATGATTGGGATGGGCCTGCTTCTACCAGCAAAACATCATATTCCTAACTCTAAAGCGCTTATCAACAAAAAGGGAAGGGTAACAAAAAGGAACAATTTTATGACTAAAACAGTGATCTGTTAGTACTTCTGATTAATCACACAGAAGAACTAAAATTTCAAGCTAGCAGGGGACCGCTTTTGCATAGTTGCTCTTTTCATATTTCATATGAATTGACAATTTAATAAAAGCCATTGTTAAATGATCAAGTCCTATTTTTAAACAAAATTCTTTATTATATTCTTTATTATATTCAAGTGCCAAAAATTAGGAAAGCAAAACCAAACTGACCAAAAAAGACCCCAAAGCATAAGGAAAAATAAGTTAACTGTTCTCCCACCCCTCAAAAGAAAACTAAACTGAAAACCAAAAATGAAACACCTAAAAGTTTTAGAGGAAAGCAGCTTTTAGGAATGGATAGCAGATTAATTAGAAATTAGCTGTCTCTTCTCTTTGAATAAATAACCCAAACGCAAACAATATCAGAAAATATTTTTCCTAAATTATCAAGTGTGAGTATCCTGCTTATTTTTCTCTGCTGCAAAACACAGCTAAGCATGTCACTCTAAAATTAAAAAAAAACCAAACATTTATACAGAGCATAGTAGATATCTGCATGGTATATTCCCACTCACACACACAATGTTAACTGGGGCAATAATGTTTAAATCAAAAGTGAAATAATATGGATCCATCTTTAGAAGTCTTGCCTTTGTGATATCAAGATAAATATTTTAGTCTTTTAGCAGTTATTCCATGACATTTCCTCTGGGTATATGGAAAAATATTTTCTTCTCCATAAACATTAACTTCTTTATTGCTCAAGTAACAGGTAATCCATATCATTGAAAGAATCTGTTTTACAGTCTAGTAATAATGCACATTGTTTGCATTCAGGACTTAGAGAATTCTTGTGCAGCACAAAAAATACCAGAAGAAAACTGAAGCCTTTGAGGGAACATCTTCTATTGTGTTTCAAGGGGTAGAGGAGAAAATGGTGTATTGAGAAAATTTAGAACAGTGTTTAAATCAACAACCCGAAATTAAGAACCATAATAAAAGTGGAATGCTTTGTAATCTTTTGGGCTTTGCTGACCCTTCACCTTGGGTGTTTGTGCACCTGAGTATCCCCTTGTTGCAATCCTGCTTTGCTGTGCTGCATGCATTCTTTTTCAGATTTCAGAGATCTGACTCCTGATCTACATCACAGTACACTGACTTCAGGTCTGACTTATTTCAATATCATGACTTCTTACTGTCATGCAGCTTCAGCTACAGACAGCAGAGTTTGTTCTGGTTCTCATCAATGGAATAGCTGATCCACCTCATAGCTTTGCTAACACTGTGTGATGCCTTTGCTTGCAGAGCTCAGTGTAATACATTGCCTGCCATGGGTTTGTGTGCAAGTATTGGTGTCTTGTGTTTTGTCAAGTTACACAAAATCTCAAATATCTGCGAGGTATTAAAGTACTTAATACAAATTTTTAAGTGTTTAGAAATATCCAAAGGAGCAAGTTAAAAGAGTTTTGAACAATTTGGTATATAAATATAAAATAAATGTAGGAAATACACATAACAAGATTCTGTATTGTAGTAACAAATACAACCTGCATGGAACCACCATTCTGTCACTGAGGTTAAAAAGATATGTCAAAAAATGAATGTGCATGCTCCTAAATTCTCATGTAGTCTGGATCAAAGCTGTACCAAAAATGCACATTAAGAGTAGTCTCTGAGGTATGCTACCTTGCCTGTACCTTGTAATTTTTTGTGTGAGTGCTATCTGGTCAACACCAAAACCAGGTCATCAAAATAATATAAGAAGATAGGTGATTGGTTCCAGTGTTTTTGGAAATTACAAGGAATTTTTGTTTAATTGTGATAAACTGTCTCTGTGATAAACTGTGTATAGCTATACACAACATAGCGAATGAAAATTATTATTTAAGGTCAAGATATTCTGACTCTTATATTAGCTATGTTTCCTTCATATGAAAGAAAAACCCAACCAATAGTAGAGTTAAAGCAAAAAGAGTTTGTTTACCAGCATCAGAGAGAAATATTAAATTGAAAATATAAAACAAAGTGCAGGGAAATATTGCATGCTATTGCAATATTTAACATACAGTATTTTTCAGATACTGTAATTATTACCTATTTGCCAGATATAAAGGAAAAGAGTCCCCTGTCTTTTCTGTAGAACATATAGAACAGGAAATAAGGATCTGTCATAATAGTCCAGCTATGACTGAATTAATAATTTCACTAAGCTAGCCTATCTATGCAAGTCCTTATGCTGTGTCTTGCACATACATCTGTGTCATTTCTCTCGTATAATTTCTCCTGTATAAAAAAGAATGGTTTTAAATCACCACTTTTATAGAGATAACATCTCCTAGGACATCTCATCTTGCACAAATAGCTCCAGCACATATGAAACACTGACCTATAGTGTCATCTTTTTGCTTGCAATTTAACATCAATTTTAGACTGTATCCTACTACTGCAAAAGCCTTCCTTTGAAAATCTCTCTGACTCATGGTTATCCTGCTATCAAAATGCAACTACTGCTTCAGCTGGTGCAGACTGAGCTACTTTTGACCTAGAACTGATACTGTCACAACTAAGGGGAAAGCTCCACAAAGCAGAAGAAATAAATAGTTTTTCTCTTTGTTATTGCTCTGAGGCTGACTTTGAGTAGCTTAAAACAGACAGGAAAACAGCCTGCATAAAATTCAGTATTGCCTGAGCTTTTTTGAAAATTTTCTCAGTATTGCAGCCGGAGGTCCTTGACGAAAGTGGAAACAGGCATCCAAAAGTCTTGCTCCTTTTTTTTTTGTCAGTAGTTCATGGAAGTTATTAATATTATTCCCAACCAAGAAAAAAAAAATTAAATTTATTTGACATATGCTACTTTTTTGGTTGTTTCATTGTATATATTCTAAAGTCAAATTAAATACTCTTGTCTTGATTTTTTCTTTTCCAGAGGTTCATCTGAACTTTTACATAACCTTGTACCTTGTCAATTCTTTTGTTTACTGAATTAGTCAAGAAGAATAAGATCCTTCTTTTGCAGTCTCAGGGTTTGTTGACATTTCACTTCTTTACATACCCTTTAAAATGGTTCAAAAATAAAGGTAAGCCTTGGTCTGTATTTTCAGAATGTTATTCATTTTGCTTTTGTGCTTGTCTTGTAAGCAGATAGAGATTAAACTGTGTATCACAAACTGGTTGAATCGACTAGTCTCTCAGTGAGCAGCATTACTCCTTTTAAAATTGTATACTTTTAATATCTTCAAAATTTTTTTTGAGATAAAAATCTCAGTTTTTGTTAAAATCTTAATAAATATCACCTAAGATTCATGCCTCAAGGTAAATATTGCTATATCAAAGGACTCTTTCTTTTAGAAAAAAAGGCCAGAATACTTCTGATTAAGTTTCAGATGAATCCTTAATCATTAGCAATGGTATCGCTGCATGTGATAAAAGTGTATCTTAAAAAAAGTGTTAGTAAAAAAAATTTTTTGGACAATAATAAGAAAAAAAGGACTCCAAATAATAAGTGACTTAGAAAGCAGGTTTAAAGAACACAAAAGCAGAAGGGTCTTATTTGATTTACAAATATAAATTTAACATTGTCAGGAACGACATAAATAAGATCAGAAGAACTGCAAAAGTGTGAATTACAGGTCTCCACAAAATGAGTTTCTACTTTAGCAAGTAGGCAAATTAAACAGTTCAGATATATGTAGAGCAAAAAAACATCTGAATGTGATAAGAAATGACTCCCAGCTACCAATTAAGGGAGAAATAGACAGACAGAGTTGTAATGAAAATAAAACATTCAAAATGCATGAAGACATTAAATAACCTTTTGAAGCATGTGATGCATTCTAGCAAAATATATTTGCAGAACAGGAAGATTCAGATAAGAGCAATAAAAAGTCAACATTTGTGAATAACCTCCAAAGTTATTTCAAAGTTAGACAGAACTTCAAACTCCAGTAGAAAACTTTAGAAATATAGCTTTTATCCTGTAGCTGAAAATCATGCTGATACAGGAGAATTTTTTTTTCTTCTCTTTTCCTTTTTTTCCTTTTAGTTTATCTTGCTTTTCTTTATTTCCCATCTACTTTCCCTTCTATTTTCTCTCCCTGATTTTAAGAGAAATTATCACCAAAACAATGAATTCCTCAGTACATAGAAATGAATACCATTCTACTTGATCTAAAGGATCTTGGTTAATGTGAGATATTCATCAACTGAATGAAGTATTTAACTATGCATTTTAAGCTCCAGCTTTAATTCTACTACTAATTAGTGTTAATTTAATGACCTCACCGCAAACACTCTCATTAATGCAGGATCAGCTACTTTTGAGCTCCTTATCTTGCTTATTACTTTTTACATATCTTGCTTATATGTGTAGAACAAGAGTTGTATTTAACTAATGGGAACCCATTTACATACCAAGATATAGATACAGATTGAACTAGAAGACTATAAGTGCAGTATAACTGCGAATATTTTTATCTTTTGTAAATTTCTTCCTAGTTAGGACTTCATCTCACTCTTTTTCATAGCTGATGCTTTGTGGATTTCCATTCTTTTTAAAATTATTTCCTTTTTTACACACACTTAAGTATTTAAAGCAGACTCATAGGCTTTTTTTTTTTTTCCTACTCACTTTCTGGGAAAGCCTTACAAGTCATATGCCTGAGTTTATCATCCCTTACTCTATTCACTCATGTCCATGTCACTATATCCTATAATTATTAAAGTGTCCTGCAAACAGAAATGTAATCATATTGCTCTTTGTTCTGGCTGAACATAAGCAGTGGTGGATAGTTGGCTGTCAAGATAATAACTGTGTCAAAAAGATAAGACTATCAACATGTAAGCTGGAAGAAGTTTTATTATCCTGGCACTGTCAGCTTAATACTTCCTCTGATAGGACATCATTACAAACTTTTAGTGGTGATTTCAGCTTTTGGACGGAAATATTGGGGAAGGTCAGTCAATCCCAGTCACTTTTTTTTCCAGTGAGCCCTCTGACTTGGTCTCCATCATCAGATGAATAAATATGCATTTGTAGGAACAGAGCTAGAGTGGGGGAATCTACTCTTATATGTGAACTCTTTTCAGAATTACAGAGGAAGAGGGATACAAAATAGGTTTTCTTTGTGCTAAGTCTGATGCAGGTGATCTGAAAGTCTTAGGTTTAGTGAAAATGCCTGTGAGAACAAAACAGAGACGTACAATTCTAATAGGAGGAAGCAAAGCTAACAATCTTTATTTTGGCACTGCCTGCCAAATTAGAGAAAGCATAATTCAAGTAAAGTTTTTGAAAAGAACAGAAAAGTATTATTTTTCAGCTAACCTGACATCCTTGTACAAAAAGAGAACTTGATTCAAAATAAATGTAAAGGAAGAACAAATAAGGCTAGACAGTTACAGTATAACTCTCTGGAAAAGAACATTCCGAGTTTAGGGAGAGGTAGAAGCATGCTGGAAACACTGACAGTTCCTACAGAAAGCAAAGCCAGCAAGAGCGCAGTCACAAAGAAGAAGCAGCAGTGTGAGGTTAGAAAAGGTCAGAAGTTCTGACATCTGCCCTTAAATGAGCATACCTGGGAGGAAGTTTCCTTTGATATTAAAACAGATTGATTAGAGTTTGTCAGAATGTATGCAACAAAGCATTGAAGACCCAATGATGTTTTACAAGAAAGACTTTTGAGGTCAGCCATTACAATACTACCTCTTTGTGCTATATACTTGACTGGAGAAATACAGAAACTGCTTTAAGCATGGACAGGCACTTTGGCTGACTTAAAAGAAAAGCAGACAGAATGCATGAAAAGGACCCTTAGGATTTATGGTATTAATATTCTCAGAAAATATGTGCCTAATAAAGTAATACAAAACTATTGCATGTTTGTCATATAAATACTTTGATAAAATTAGACATTGATACTTTTTTTATATATTCTGATTTTTTTGAATAATGTCTCTCTTGACATTCCTGAAAGCAATAAAAATCAGGCTGTATTTGAGCTTAAAATATTTTTGACAGAAATCACTGCATATCAATTTTAATTCTATTCCTATATTATTGAAAACTATGTCTTAATTTGAAAAAGATTAAAAAACCTGAGACACATACAGTTGCTGTAATTTTAGCTTTACATGCTTATATGGGCAGCCTGTCTATTCCCACTTTACTAGCGCAGCAGCCTTGTGAATAAAAAGCAAACAGAGGATTACAATTCTCTCAGGCACTGCTCTTTCAGAACAGCAGAGACATAGTCTTGATGATTCTGATTTAAAAAAATCAGCCTTCAATGGTATGTTCCATTTTATTTTTGAGATTATAAGCCCTTGACTCTTATAACACTTTTAAATCCATATCTGTTTCCTTGCACAGACTTGACAATATTCATGGTGTTGAAATGCAGAGAAGTGATGAAGCCATAGACTTGGCTTTACTTTCTTAGGAAGCAGGTTTCATTTTATTTCAGCAGAGCCCGTTAAGTGAAGCACAAGCTATACTATTGCTGGGCCCATCCCTTTGGGATTCAGAAGATAACTACTTCAAGAGCAGTCTTTGCTCCACCCTGCATAGGAATGAAGCATTGCCAGAGGGTAACAAAAGCTTTTACCTGACACCTATCACACAGGAAGACTGCATGAAATAAATCTTGATGGAAAGGAAATATATTTTTTGTTGCATTAATTGAGGAAAGGTTGTCCTAATAAATTTTTGGCTAATAATTAAAATACTATGATACAATAATTATATTATATATAATATATCTGTGGTTGTTATAACTGAGGATGTTCATTTAATGACACATAATTTCTGCACTGATAATATTGTCTGATCCTTTTTTGTTTGCTGTGGCAGAGGGTGGACTGGTATATATTTCCCTTGCATTTCAATATGGAAAATAAAGAAATACCTTAAGAACAGAGAGTGCTACTGATGGTGATTGATATTTAAATAACACCAAAGGTGAATAGAGTGAATCTGCAAATGTTACAACCTTCTTTGTAGATGAAATAATGTTGGTTTTATAATTTGAAAAGCAAAAGATAGTTTCTAAGGCTTTTCCTTGTGTAAAAACTCAGGTCAAACTTTATTTTTGCTTCAAAAAACCCCAAAGTGTTTGTTTTGTTTCTGTGACAAACGGTCTGGTGCTTTTTACCTAACTATTTCTAGGTGCTTTTTAGCAGCTATCCACATCCACAGCTGTCCTTTGATTTAATAAAAAACTTTCTCCTTAGGTTTATGTGGTCAAATAAATGATCACTGTGATTATAATCTGAGCAACCTATATTTAAAAATAATTATCTTAATCTCTATCTTTATCTTAATCTATGGATAAACTTGCATCTCTTTATCAGAGAAATAAATATCGATGACTATTTGCACCCTCACAAACTGTACTGTATAATTTGTTATATTTGAATGCTACTTTGTAACTAAAACATATTTTTAAATTATCCTGTGCATTTTGTAATGCTTACTGGCACATTGATTAACTGTACCATTTAAAAAACACCAGAATTTGCACAGATTAGGAATACTTTAGTCTTCCTGTTCTAGAGTCAAAGTTCAGGTCTACAAAAAATTCAAATGCACGTAGAACAATGACCAAAAAAAACCAAAAAACATCATATCAAATACTCAAATAGAAAGTAAATTGAGATGACGTGTGAATAGTTGCATTGTGTATTTGGACAACAGCTAAATTTTGTCAGGTAATGACTGCATTAAAAAGGGAATGTTGTACATAGACTCCTAAACACCAAGACAAACCCAAATCACTTTTTTAAGGAATATATTTATGAGATTAATAAATGATACCTTTCCATTTAATTTCACTACATGGAAATAGACAAGGTTATTAAGGCATAGAGGTATAATATCTGTATTAGCTGATTAGTAGTAACACTTTGGTTAAGATTCTTTATATCTATTTGTTTGAGTTCTTAAAGATAAAAGACACTAACAAGAAAAAAAAATCTCATTAAAAAAATTAAATCTATATATTAAAATTTAAATATGACAACATAGAACAGGAAAGAATATTTGTAGGTTGCAAACATCTGACTGAGGTATTGCTATAGGCAGTACCTAAACGGCCTTGGGAACAAACTCTAGTTTTTTATTTGTAAGAGGCTACATTGGGAGCTGCTGAATTTGACAATTCAACAGCCATGAGGCTACCACAGCACCATGTGCCAGCAACAGTCAAGGCAATGGTAAGCTTGAACAGAATACCTGTACATATATCTATCTACATGTGGTCAGACACAGAGGTAAACCCTGACAGCAAAAAGATCACTCACACAGATATGAAAATTACTGATGGCCTCATTCTGTTCCTGTCTGCTTGCTAAGGGTGAAAGCCCATTCATCAAAAATGAATGCATTCTGCAGTGTGGTTCCCTGCAGAAGCTGGGCTCAGGTTCTCAGTCTCCCTGACTGATGGCTCCTGGGTATACCAGCCACCAAGGCCACAGCCCTTTCTTCTTGCTGGTGCTCATACAAGCCATGGACATGCTCAGTAACTGGCCTTATACAGTCAGTCTACCCAGTAGGTAGACTTAGATCTACAGAGGCTCCCAAAAACACAAGTGCAAGTGTGTCTGGTAGCTGGCCCTATGATTGTATGGACTTCCTCATGAGGGGAAGAGAAGGGGCAAGTACCAATCTTTTCACTCTCATGACCACTGACAGGATTTGAGAGAAAGTCATGGAACTGAGTCAGAGGAGGTTTAGGCTGGATTATCAGGACAAGATTCTTCACCCGGAGGGTGGCTGGGCGCTGGAACAGGCTCCCCAGGGAAGTGCTCACACCCTCAAGCCTGACAAAATCCAAGATGCATTTGGACAATGCTCTCAGACACATGGTGTGATTCTTGGGGTGCCCTGTGCAGGGCCAGGAGCTAGACTTGATGATCATTTCAGCTCAGCATATTCTATGATCCTATGGTTTATTAATGTAAATTAAATGTCATGTATCTGTTCCATGAAAAAATGAATTTAAATATTTTCTATTTAAAGAGTTAAGAACTAAGCGAGTTTCTATGTAGTCAATTATTATATAATTTATATTATTATTAGTTATTAATTTATCATTTTACCATGTCAATTAAAATACTATTTGACACACAGATTTTCATTTGTCTTCTGATGCTGTCCTGTCTTTATGCTGCAGCTGAATTTGATCCCATATTTATAATCCATCTGAAGAACAGAAGCTCCTATAAAGTCCACAAAAAGGTGCATTAACTTCTGAGAGATGATAGAAACACTGGTGAAAAAAGAATGATCCACAACCCCTGGACTACTTTTCATCTAAGTAATGTTCTTGTTAGGTGTTAGTTGTTAGGTGAACACTTGTCTGATTTGGAGAAGCAACAAATGACTTTGAAAATTAACCATGGTCTAGACTGGTCGATGAAGCACATATTATTCCTTCCTATTCTCTACAATGGAAGAATTGCTGCCTGAATGGTTTCCTCAGCTTAATCAGCAAATCTATCTTCCATACTTCTCTAGCAGCAGAACAGTTTACATTTATACCTTAACTTTCATTGTTCTCCAAAACTAAGATGCAGTCTTGTTTTTTTTGTTACCATCATTACATAATAAATGAATATATATCATTAGTGCTTACATCCACTTTCATTTTGTTTTGAAACTTGAGATATTTTTAAAAAGTAGCTATGGATGGGATTTTACAGTTAAACAAAGTAATCTTGCGCTTCAAAATTGGAACATTTGTTCAACAACAATATATTTTTAAAGTATGTTCTTGTGTCTTTGAATAAACTGTATCTTCTGGAAAAGAGTGAATAATCTCAGGAAAAATGGATGTTTTAAATAGGTCTAGAAAGAAAAGAAATCTCAGACATTACTTTGCAACAGCAGCTTAGACAGCTGGCCATTTTACAATTGCAGTGACAATGTGTTAATTCACCATAAAGTCTTAAGAGCAATATTGTAGACTTCCACTGCATTTATTCACTATTTGTACCTCAGAGATACAAATGACACATGAAGGAAGAGGCCATCTGTATGATAGGAAAGGATAACTTTAAGCTACAATTTTGCCATAAAATTACAAATTGTTTGGAGGATACCTCCTATTATTATTATTATATCAAACAATTTAAGGCACTGGAATCTGCTTTTATTTTATGGTGGGGTTTTTGGTTTGTTTTGGTTTTTTGGGGTTTTGTTTTGGTTTTTTTTCTTTTTTTTTTGTACTGCATACGGACTGCTGCTCAGCTCAGAGTTGCTTAGAACAGCTGCATTTGTTGTGCTATGCTCTCAATCAAACACATCCCCAACTAATATACAGGATGGGAGGATGTATTTGAAGAGACATAAACCCTTTCTACAACTTACTCCCTATCCTCCCAGCGTCCTGTATCTGGTTAAAATACAAAGGAGCTAAAAAAGATGAATATTCCTAATACACAATTCCTTCTCATGTTGTACAATTCATTAGATGGAAATTTTAAAATATGCTATAAAATTCTCCTCGTGCCTATATGCCTCTCATACACAAAGGTACACAAACAGACTGTTAAATGATAACTTGCTTTGCCAGCCCCATTTGTTTCCTTTCATATTTATTATCCACTTAGCTTCTAAACCAACTCTCCATCTCATATATTCTAATTTTCCTACACAGAAGACTTAAAATGGTTTTGTCTGCATTACTTTAATTTGTTCAAATTTATTTTATTTATGTATTCATTTACCAGATTTCTTTTGTCTGATTTAAATTACCCATTTTTTATGTTTTCTAAAAAGTCCAAGAGAATAATATAAAGATCAGCTTTACCACACTGACAGAAGGGCTTTTGCAAAAATGACAATTTAGCAGCTATTTAAGAAATTGCAGTCAGCTTCTTATTGCTAGCAGATATTGCCTTCAGAAAAATCCTTCTAGGCTCTGTACATAGGCCTTAGCTCATGGCACATCTATGACCACACAAACTTATATTCAGTGTTCCTGTAATGGTTTCAGTAATTGATTGTTCCAGTACTGTTTCTAAAGAAGATCTTTTCTTGTTGGAAATCATCATGCTCCAGCTCCCATCATTGGATCTTTTCATATTTCTTTCTGATAAGATCCCTTAATCTGAAAGCTCTTCCTCAGTATAGCGAATGCACCAAGTGACAGAAAGAGGAATTATACCCCACAGCCATTTTGTGTTTAAATTTATCAACACAAACAATTAATTGTTAAATCAATATTAATAAAAATGTGATTTGAATAAAGTATGGAGTGATTTCTGTCAGTTAAAGAATATTAAGATATTATCCTAAATACGAAGATGGTGAGAATACTTGCATCAGAAATATCTATAATCTCTTACTCCTTTTTGAACAAAACAAAAAGTTAGAACAGTCTAATGTAATTTCAAGAAATTGGTTATTCAGTGAGTTTTTAAAATGGCTCTATCTTAACTTCATAAAAAAAAGAAGGGGATCCTTCCTATTTAATTTTTTTAAAGTTTGTGCTGTACTCTTCCTTTTCTTTTTGTTTTGAATGCTAAATATGAACAATTCAAACAAAAGACACCCCCACATGCACCCAGTATCCACATCTATCCCTTAAAATTACATCTTTTGAGAAAACTGTTAGTGACAAAGATAAGGCTGAGGAATCAAAACAGATGTGCTGGAGAAACCCATGTTAAATGTCTCATGGTGACCTCCTCAGCTATAATTAAATGAAATAAGCTTTGAAATCTTTAGTACATGGAAGTCCTTGATTTGTTGCAGCACGTCCAGGGAAGGGCCACAAAAGTTACTAGAAGAATGGACCACCTCTCCTATGAAAATGGACTGAGAGTGTTAGGGTTGTTCAGCCTGGAGAAAAGAAGGCTCCAGAAAGACTTTGCTGCAACCTTTCAATAGGGAATTATAAGAGAGGTGGGAACAGATATTTTAGTAGAACCTTTAGAAAGAGGGCAAGGGGTAATGTTTCTTAATTACAAGATGGTAGATTCAGACCAGATTATAAGAAACAAATTTTTAATAATGAATGTGGAGAAGCATTAGAATGGCTTGCCCAGAGAGCTGGTGGTTGCCACACTCTTGGAAACATTCAAGATCAGCTTGGATGGAGCTCTGAGCAACCTCATCAGGTCCAAGATGACACTGCTCATTGCAGAGGGAGGGGAACTAGAGGATCTTCAAGGGTTCCTTCCAGCCTTAACTATTCTATGATTCTATAATTCTGTGAAGATGACCAGGGTCAAACAGGTTTTGTTTGGGTTTTTAATTCGTTTTTCTTTGTTTTTTTAATCTATTTTGGGAGAAAATAGTCTATTTTATCTGAATCGTAAATAAATTAATTTTTAAAAAAACCTTCATAGGCATTCTATAGATTATTTTTTTTAAGTAAGATCTAATATGTAAAATGCTCATTCAGCATACTTACCACAATATTTAACTGTTTCTCAAACAGCATTGTCTGGACTGCCCTTCCTAAACTATAAATTGCATATGAAATATGCAATAAATTTTTAGCACTTTTTCAACCAAATTCAAATTAAATTTGTTCTAATATGCAAACTAGTCAGTAAAATGAGTCTTTCTTTCTTCTTGTCTTTCCTTGAAAACTATTAAGTGTTCACAAAAGGATGACTAACAAAATATGTATATTGATTCTTGTGATTGTTTTTATGCATAGATTAGATTTATATTATTAATTCAAGTTACAGTGAAGATATAATTGTATTCTTTCCATATAGTTAGGCTCATTAGAACAGAATTTTAAACCAAGAAAATTAAGACAACTCTGCTTACTATGTGAGATATTTCAGACATATTGTGATGATAAATTCAAACTGAATAAAAGTGCATTAATCTGCAGCCTTGGAGAACACCTCTTATCATGCAGAAAGAAAACAAGGTTTGTTACTCCCCAAGCAAATTATTTTTGCCTTGAATCCTCTTATTCTGTTGCTTATGATAATAAGTGCTGGTCATAGCACTGGGGACTGGCTCCAGGAAGATGCTCAAAGAGCAAAAGATAATCAAAAAAAAACAAAATAAACTTACTCTTTTCTGTCCACGTATTGGCAACTCAGTACAGCATGTGCAGACAAAGACAACATACAGTATCTTACCACAAAATTTGACAGTATGAGGTTGGCTTGTGTCCTGGTTTCAGTTAGGATAGAGTAAATATCTTCTCAGCAGCTGTTACAGTCAAGACATTTTTAGAACACAAGACATTTGAATATATGAACATATTCAATCCATCATGAGATTCTTTTAAACACTTTTAATAGCATTTTTGAGTAATACACAGTTTGTTATGGTTCCAACACATCTTAATGTAGATTCATGGGCCACTTATAGTAGGAGAAATAGATTGATCAGAAATAACTGAAGAATTTATTAATTATCTTGTTTTCCTTTTTATTATATTGAGAACATAGAACTATGTTAAGATATTCACCATTTGTGCCGTAGAAAAATCTGAAAGAAGTAGCTATATATAAAAAGGGATCTAAAATTTGGATAGAGAAAAAAGCTCACACCTACATATAAGCAAATTAATTTTTCCTCTACAATGCACCTGTTGCTTTTTCTCCTGCAAAGGGCATATCCTTTCCTGCTATTATTCATGAGCTATATTACTTTTCCACTGCTCTGTGACTGTGTGATTGAATCAGTCTTGAAACTAAATGTTAATGAGGCAAAATGAATTTCAAAATGAATTGTATAAAGAATTTCTTATATCCAAAATATTTACTAAACTATACTTTTTCTCACCATATATTTTAACACCTTCTTAGTTTATTTTTAAGAAAGAACTGTATCATCCACATTCTACTGACAAGCAGCCCTTGTGTAGTATAGTTATAATAATAAAGACAGATCCATACAATGATTCTGAACTGGCCCTAATATAATTACTCTCAGAAAATAGAGCTGCTACAGGGTTATCAGCAGTGTACTCAAGAGTGCTGAGATCTTTCATTTTCACAGACAGTATTTGTTAGTTTTTTCTCTGGTCTACTTCTCATTATGAAATCACATTCACCCATTCCTTTCTTATCCTGTAGCCTGGCACAGTAAAGTGACTTCTAAATGTAGCATTTAAATATTTTTTATTGTATGCCTCCAACTCAAACTTCTAGTTGCAGAATCAAGCACTGAAACTCAGTTCCATTCATAGTGCATGGACACTTTTCTCTCATGTCTTAAAGGCCCAGACATGAGAGAAAATGCAAACAATGAGGGTAAAGAAGTTCCAGGCACAGGACATTTCTGATCCATAGCTCTGGTTTGCATCTTCAAGATTTGTCTTATGGTCTAGGACTCAGAATGGAGTCTGGCATAGACACATTTGCTAGATGGCTATGGGACTGCCTGACACTATTTAAAAACTGATGTCAAGGTAAGGAAACAACTAGAAGGGCTGCTTAGTAACTGTTTCTTTCTTATTTTAATATCTGATTGATCATTTTCTTCATGCAGTTCTCAAAATAGGTCCACAGTGGACTTACATATAAATTTAAATCTAAATCCTGTGTCATGGTTAATATCATTAAGAGCAGTGTGAGTTATCCTGAAGATACACAAGTCTCACAGCAATTAGGTTTCCAAACCCTGAAGTGTCCAGCTTCCATTTTTTGGCCATATAAGCAAGAACTAAATGCTGTGATAATAAATTAGGTAAGTATCTTCCTCATACTGAGCCTGTTTGCAAAAATTTTGTTTCACAAAATATTCATTTATTGATTCATCTCAGCTGTGGTATTCAAGAAAATAATTGTGTTTAGATCATGATTTCATGATCTTTAGCCACTAGATATAGGTTTTGCCTGAGATGCAGATTGCCTTTCTGAGCAAATTTTTAAAATGCAACATTCAATAATACTATTATATGGAAAAATTAAAACAATAAAAAAGGAAATATTTTGACTAATTACAGATATCTGGTAAGAATTTGAAATCCTCCCGTGTAATTGTTCTCTTGGATCTACTACCCATTTGCGAATGACTCAACCAAGCTGTTTAGTAGAGAAGCATTGACTGGCTTCCTGTTAACATTTATGAAATTTCATGTATATTAGTTATTTCCCCAGGTTCTTATTAGCTTTGTACTGAAATACAGGATTTCAAAACCACTTGAGTTTCCTTTCTCAAGTCAAGTACAACAGCATGGGATTTTCTATATAGTATTTTCAGAAGTCTGTAGATCAACTTCTTGATTATACCTAAGTAATAAGTTACAAACACTTTTTCCTTATGTATTTTTCCAAATTATTTAAACAGATAACTTCCAATAATATAATATAAATTCAGTACAAATGACTTCCTGAATAGTCCAGTAAAAGTTTCTTTCAACACAAGACTAGAGTTTCTAATCTGCTCCAATTTCATTTAGAAATGAGTTCTCACTGATTTTAATGAGATTAAGAAATGGTAGCTCTTCCCTTATGGAGGATGATCATCTTAAATTAATTAAAAATATAATTATTCATACAGAACAAGTTCTTCAGTGACTGTTTTCTTAATAATAATTTTTTGATCTTCCATTTTTGAAAGATGTCTAATAAAAAGAATCTTTAGTATAAAATAAGAGAAAGAAAACATCATCACATATCTCTGAACAATCAGAGAACATTATTTAAGTAGAAAAAAAGATAAATTTTATTTTAGGAAATAAAAAATGAGGGTGAGTACATAAATGCATATTGAATGTTTTCTTGATTTGGTTTTGCTGCCAATTTAGCAATAATTGTTAAAATATTGCTAAAACCTGCAAAATATTTTTAATTTCTAATATTTTTCAAGCATTTTTTGTAAATACAGAACTTCAGCCTGGACTTAATGATTTCCTTGTCCAATAAGATCCAGTATATTGGCACCTTTAAATATCTTTCACTGTCAATTTTCAGATTCTCTTGACTTTCACTCTCTCCTCTCAATTCTGATGCAATTTAATCTCTTATCAGACACTCAGGCTGTCTCCTTTCCTCTCTCCTTCCCTCTCCTCATTCCCTTGTTGCTCTTCAGCTTTAGATCAGTCACAAACACTTTGATGATATCACCTTCCTTCTGTATTCTCTGATAAAAATGTTTCTTTTATGTGCATTTCATTTTCTAATGTAGTGCAGTAATGTTCTAATTTCTGTAACATGCTCTTGCAGTTTAGCTTCATCTGTTTGATTTGACTGGAAACTATTAAACACATCAAGTGTTTCAGGGCTAGCTATTGTGAGATATGATATTATCTGCTGAGTTTTACTATTTTGTGGCATATACCTGCTTCAGACATGGAATAAACTGCTGTTTAAATATTGTCCATGTATTTTTTATACTACCATAATGCTCTGTCCTTTGAGCATTTTAGTTACTTTATTTTTCCACTCAGGATGTTTATAAAACAGTAGTCATTCCGCTAATGCCTTGTGATTGTTGAGAATGTTATATCAGCAGGATTACAATAATGGAATAGGTCCCATCCCATTACACCTCTTCAACCTGGTCAGCCTTGTAACCATGATAAGAGGCTTTGCTGATACATAATGTTCTTCATTGTTATGAGCAGACCTGGGAGATGGTACACTTCCCAGGATTTATTGCACAGTTCCAGAAAATCACCTCCTAGTTGATCAAAAGGGAATCAGACCAGGATGAATAAGTCAATTTATGCTGCAGTCGGACATTTAGCCTTTTTATTCAAATCATCTACACACTTGCTGCTATTTTCAGAGTTTAAAAAAAAAAATGTGGGGATTGTTCAGAGCCAGTTTAAGATCCAGTTAACAGTGAATCTATGCTTATTTAAATACTAAGACTGACCTATGGACAATAACCTAGTCCATGATGACTGCATTTTTTATCAGATTATCTTTCTTTGAGGTAAATCAGTTTTCAGTTTCTTTTAGATAAAAAGTACTGTGATAAAGTGTCTGTTTACATTGTGGCTACTGGTGATTGTACTTCCAGTCCTTCCTTATCCACAGATATGTAGAATTCCTCAAATGTCAGATGGCTTCTGTTTTTATGCCATGATGATCTGGTTGTCTCATTGCAAGCTGGAGTTCATTCAGGATCTGGTTCAATATCAGTGTCCCACAGTCTGGGAGAGGATGCCTAGGAGGACCTTTGTTTCATATAGGATAGCTGACTGTAAATGTGGCCCTTTCTGCACAGGTGGGGACCCTGACTGCAGGAAGGGAGAGAGTTTCAGAAATTAATCTGCTTTTATACATTTTTAATAAACACTCTACACAACTATATACATTGCTTCTTTACTTCATCCACCAGCAAACAGGCCCTTTACATTCCCATCACACAATATTTAATTCCTTATTCTTCCACTAAATTTAGTTTCTATGATGCACATTCCAAGAAATAGTTATGTCCCAACTCTTGGGGTCTGGAATGCTTAGAAGCTTGCTACAACACCCCAGTGCAATGCTACAGGTTGGAGAATGAGTGGCTGGACAGTGCCCAAGCAGAAAGGGACCTGGGGGCACTGGTCAACAGCCAACTGAACATGAGCCAGCGGTGTGCCCTGGTGGCCAAGAAGGCCAACAGCATCCTGACCTATATCAGGAATGGTGTGGCCAGCAGGAGCAGGGAGGTCATTCTCCCCCTGTACTTGGCACTGGTGAGGGGTATACACACACCTTGAGTGCTGTGTCCAGTTCTGGCCCCTCAGTCTGGGAAGGGCGTTGAGATGCTTGAGCGCATCCAGAGGAGGGCAACAAGGCTGGTGAGGGGCTTGGAACACAAGCCCTGTGAGGAATGGCTGAGGGAGCTGGAGTTGTTTAGTCTGGAGAAAAGGAGTCTCAGAGATGCCCTCATCACTCTCTACAACTTCCTGAAAGGTGGTAAGTCAAGTGGGGGTCAGCCTCTTCTCTCAGGCAACCACTGACAGAACAAGAGGACACAATCTTAAACTGTGCCAGGGGATATTTAGGTAAGACATTAGGAAAAAATTCTTCTCTGAAAGAGTGATTGGCAACTGGAATCATCTGCCCTGGAAGGTGGTATAGTCACTGTCCCTGGACATGTTCAAAAAAGACTGGATGTGGCACTCAGTGTCATGGTTTAGTTGATGAGGATGTTGGATTTGATGATCTCAAAGGTCTTTTCCAACCTAGTTCACTCTGTGATTCTGTGATGCTGTGAAAAAGACCTTTCTTATATCTACCATTTTAAAATAAACTGTAATTCTAACATGTGAATCTTTCTCATGACCTTTTCACTCCAGAGGTATTTTCTTGTTGCTACCTGCATTATCTACACAGTCATTTTTGGAGCTAGGTAAAATTCTACAGACATGAAGTGTCAAAGGGCTTCAAAAATTTCTACATATTTATGTCTCTCGTTTTTTAAAAAAAGCCCTCAAAATGCCTAAACAGAGTTATATTTCACAGAATCATGGTATGGTTTGGGCTAGAAGGTACCTTAAGGATTATATAGTTCCAAGTCCCCTGCCACTGACAGGTACACCTTCCACTCATTTAAAGTTTACTCCAACCTGTCCTTGAACACTTCCAGGGATGTTGCATCCACAACTTGTCTCAACAACCCCTTCTGCTGTCTCCCCATTCACATAGTAAGAAATTCTTCCTTATACCTAATAGAAATCTACTCCCTTCCAATGGAATGCTGGAAGGCTGCACTCAGGTTTCCCTGGTATTCGTAGGATGGGTGCTCCAGCCCTCTGACCATCTTCTTGACCTCTTCTGGACCAGCTTCAACAGTTCCACATATTTCTTCTGTTGGGGACCTCAGAGCCAAACATAATACTTGCAGTGGAATCTCACCAGAGCAGAGCAGAGGGGCAGAATCACCTCTCTCACCCTGCTGGCCATACTGCTTTGGATACATCACAAGGATACGGTTAGTTTTCTGGGCTTTGAGTACACACTACCCAGAACTGAGGACACCTTATGTTTCTTGTCCACCAACACTCACTCCCAAGTCCATCTCCTCTGGGACACTCTCAATGCATTTTCCATCCAGCCTGTATTTGTGCTGGGATTGCCCTGATCCAGGTGCAGGACCTGGCACCGGGCCTTGTTGAACTTCATGAAGTTCACACAGGTCCACTTCTCAAGGCTCTCATGGTCCCTCTGGATGACATTCTTTCCTTCCAGTGGTGTCGTTTGCACCACACAACTCAGTGTCATCAGCAAACTTGCTGAGGGTGCACTTGATTCTGCTGTTCCTCCTGCTGACAAAGATTTCCTACAAAAATATAAAAGAGATGTTAATTGCTTAAGCAAATCTATGTACATACTGTCCTCTTCCCCTTTCACTGCTACACATCATAACATTTTGGTAGAATTACAATGATGTTGCCTTCCACAACATCTCAGCCTGGGGAGAGGGATGTTTGAGTACTAGTGCAGTGACTCATATAAAACCCTACTTTGGACAATGCTGTGGGGGTAATATTGTCCCATTATTCACTCCAGTAAAAAAAATTAAAATAAATGTGAAAAACAATGAACAAACAGCATATTATAGTTTGTTTTCTTTAGTTCTTAAATACTTCTGTAGTTTCTATGGTGAAAATCATTACTGGACATAAAGTCTAATAATTTTCATCATATGTTGATGAAAATTATTAGACTTTATGGCAGCAGAAAGGATACTAGATCTTGTGAAGGTTATTTTGTAGGGGTCAGTCCCACAGTTCATGTGATTTGAGCTTCTTTCCTCTTAAAACATTCATTTTATGAGGTTTTTAATGTTTTGGGGTTTTTTTTATTATGATATGTTATTTACCCTCTGTTGGTATGGAAAGTGAAGTTCAGCAAGCAAGGTCACCATTCAAGCTAATTGCCCTTTGACCCTCACACTTCCTTTCTGCTATGATGCAATGCAGACATTTAAATTTCTTTTGTGAAATATGTGCATATGAGTGAAAAAGATGTTCTTTTTTTTTTTTTTAATCTGCGTCAGTTAAGGTTTATTCACAGAAGAGGTATATTTTGGCTATAAATGGGAAATACAGTTTCAAGGTTATAATTCTTTGGTTTCTCCTTTGTGTTTCAGTGTTGCTTTGTGAACAGCATTGTGAATTACCCCAGCTTATATCATCTTTTTCCTCAGAGACACACCCATAAAAAATAGAAACAAAAAAACCCAAGCAGAATGGAGAAGAATCACAATGAGGATAACCTTGTACATTTTATAGATAATTGGCCCTCTGGGGCTGTATAATTCAGAGGCATAAAATGGACTGATTCTCAAACCATAGGAATTCTAGAGAGCCTGAAGTTAAAAAAAAAAAAAGAAAGAAAAAAAAAAAAAAAGAAGAAAACTCTCATCTACTATGGGCATTCAGCTGTGAAATAATTACTCCACTGACCTCATTTTACCACTGACATCTATGAGAGCAGAGATTTATCAAGGCTGAGTGCTTTTGAAAATCTCACCTTTCATGTCAGTGAGAATACCTGCTCATTCCAGATTCTGACTTCACTTGATACTTTAAGGAATTACCAGGAAGACCTGTGATAGCCCCTCCAAGGTTGGAGGGGCAAGGAAGGGAGGACAACAGAGAAAGGATAAGGAGACCTAAGTAACCTTTTCTTTCCTGCACCTATTCAGAAAAGTTCTTCAGTAAAAATGTCCCATTCTACTTGTAAAAGTTAATCAGGTCTTTATGCCTGAATATTATTTATGGTTATTAATTCTATTTCAAACTGGTTTTAATATGTAAATTAAAGTATTGCACTCTAACAAAGAAAGTGATGATGGATTTTGCTGACAGTAGTACAATGACTAAATTAATCTATCTTTATTACTATTTTAATAATATATTGAGCAAAACTTCTGAATACGTAGTGGATCTGTCAGAGGTTCTGTGGCAAGACTTTCACCAGCCAATGAAAGTGTGGCTCTATCTTGAGCACACATGAACAAGACTACTGCTGAGAATAGTTATAAACATACTAAAAGGAGCTGGAAGAAGGAGGTAACAAAAATGCACCTTTCCATACCCAGTGAAAAGTGGTAGTTGAGTAAATAGAATACGCTAGTGTTCAAAAAATTCCAAACACTCTGCAAATACTATATATTTTCCTCATGAAGCATTTCAGCTACATATAGAAGGCATTTCTATATAAGCCAGAGTTTCCTACTGCATACTGAGGAAGCAGTATCCTTGTGAATTTGGGATGGGGTTAAGAGGAAGAGTGGAGGTTGTGAAACTCCCAGTGGAGCATTGGAAGTGAAAGATTACTTAAATTAAATCCATACAGGCAGGCTTCACTCACATTAAACATAAAACCAAGTAAAGGTTGTGCTATCGACTGCTGTTTCTGCAAGTGAATTTTCTTTTGTAAAGATATCATATACCAGAACATAATTTTTAATGGGTCTTACATGTGTTTTCACAACAAAAGTTATAAGCATAACATGAGAAGAGAATTAAGAGACTTTTGTATGGATTTTAATTTATTTTCCTTACAGCATAGTATTCCATAGAGTAGAACATTCTGGCCCACTTTTCTTTAACACCATGTAATAAGGCAGGAACATTAATTCAGAACAATAATATACTAAGCTAATAATACTTACTTAAACAGAAATATTATTTTAATTACATATTTTCATGTCTTTTCAATGTCTAATCAGAAAAAATATTTATAATAAATATTTGTCATATTCCAGCTAGTAATATTTATATAAATATAACCAAAATATATTAAAGAACTTTTTTTTTCGTATTAGTCTAACACAATCCAAACAGTCAAACCCCAAGAAATACCTATGCTTAAACAAAACAGGCATATATTTCCTGATATAAAACTTGATTTTCAATTGGTCCATATTAAAATATTCTGGAAGTTTAAGTCTCCTAGGGAGCTAAGAAAAAGAATTTGACTTATAATGTCACATTTCTGGTCTTCTCTAAATCTGTCTCAATGGTTAGTTTGTGTTCATTCTTCCTTCCCCTGATCAAAATGAGCATTTAGTGATATCAAATATAGTACTGCAGAAACCCAAAATATGCCATAAATGCAGAAAGGGGCATTGATAAATGGACTTATTTTTATAACCTGCATTGTGGAGCGCTATTGAGCGGCTTTAGGGTGGGCCATTCTCTATACTGAATGCTTCTCTTGCTCACTTTTATAAAATAGTTGTGTCACATACATATGAATTAATTTTCATTGTTTTTCTAGTTTCATTTACTCATTCAATGTTTTGAAAGTCTACAAATATATTGCAATATCTGCTTTTAAAGACTGATAACACTTCTAAATGCCATTTTGCAAGTCATGCTTTTAGGTCTCCTGACAAAAATATACAGTGGTTTTTAATCTACACGTTAGGAGAGCATTAGTTTTTTTTTATTAAGTCACAAATGCAACGTCTATTCTTTACTTTACATAGTCTATGTACACTGTTTCAATTCTATTCCCTCAGTCATGTTATTTATTCTGCAGACATCATTTCAGTCTTATCTTTTGTAGAGGTCATTGGCAGTGGCAGCTTATCACTTCTGGCATGAATTTGTATGCACATGTCTAAGAGAGTGCTCATCTTCTGGAAATTTCAGTGGAGGGTCTTCTACTCACAGAGGTCTCAGACATGACAATCCTGGTTATGAAGTGTTGGCTTGGTTTGAAAGCATTAGTTTTTCTTCAGTTTTGATTGGTATTTCAGCATCCTTCAGCCTGAACACATTAGCAGTGAACCAGAAAATAGTATTTTTTGCAGCACCCAAAGCACACTAAGTACTATGTGAGACAGGTAGGTCCACAATGAACAAATCTTATCCCTTTTTTTTTTTGTGCAGAGCAAGCAAATAGAGTGTGTTCAAGTGGGGAAAAAAAAAAAAACGTGAATTCTAACAATAACACCAGAAACTGTTCCTAGTTCAGATCTCTACACCTTGTCTGGTATTTTGTGGGGAGTGTGTTCATGTTATTTATGTACAGCTAGAGTGGCCCTTTGCATGTGAACATAGACACCAAAACCACATTGACACGTATCTATTTCCTATGAACATCTGTATTTGTGTATGGGAATCAAAACACATAAAAATTACACGGTGCATTTCATGCACATTTATTGTGCTGGTAAAAAAATAGCTGAGCATCATTCTGAATATGATGGGAACAAGAAACAGTCCCCCCAACATAGAGACAATATGTCCATCTCGTTATTCATGCTATGTTGTGAAGGCATGCACTTCCTGCATTTGCTGAATTCTAATTTACTGTCAGTGTTTTGTTTCTGTTAATGCTTCTTGAGTATGCCTTTCACATCTACCCCAAAGAAAGGGAGATGCTAATTTAAAGAATGACAAGCTGCAATTCAGCAGATCACTGATATTGTCTCTATGATGCTATGTCTTCCAAATTCCTACTGAGTTCAAAACCCAGAGGAATGTCAGGTCACTGCCTATCATAGAAACAAGGTGCCCAACTCGCTTCTTCATTCAGCATTGGTTTCTCTTGTTCAGTGAAAACTGCAATCAAAGGATTCCCATACAGGGAAGATACATCTACTCAGTTGTTGCTTCTCCTTGGTCAGCTGTTTCTGCAAAGGAAGTAATTTCCCATTCTTGTGAAATTCCTGTAGGTCCTGTTGAGTATAGTTGCATAGACTAGCTAGGTCTTTACTACAGAACTACTACACCAGTCAGCTAAACATTCACATAGGTGAAATTCTAATACAGTCCTGAGCTTATTTTACTAAGACAGTTTTGCTCAACTCTTCTTAGCTGACAGTGTTTACCTGTGTTTCTTTTCTGATCTCCTTGATATTATACCCTCTTCTGTTTTTGTTGAAGTTTATTAACAAAACTTTTCTGTAATTCTTAGCTCCAATTACCTTAAATATCAAAGACAACAGAGTGAATTCTTCAAACAGTAAAAATTGTTTTCTAAATGAGAAACTTGAACAAAGAGATAAAATTAGCTCAAAAAGACTAGAGCCTATATTTCATTCTTTAATTAAATTTTTAGTAATTTCTTTCCTTTTTCATTTGAAAAACGTGTTTAAAATTTATTTTTAGTTAAAATTTTTAATGTTTTTATTCAATTTTCATTCAAATCCAAAGAAGGTTGGTAAAAAGATCTGCAACTGACATAAAAATATCATAGCTCATTTCTTCATATTTCTTAATCTTTATGTTCAGCCTGATGCTGCTCTGCTAACAAGTAGAATTAATCCAGATTCATTCCCTTAAGAAAAGAAGGACACATTGTAATCTGATAACTGAATTTTTTAATGTGCATGAGTACATGAAATTGAAACATGCTTCTATGTAACTAGTCTTAGTAGTTTTAAGTTCTACTAAAATTTTAGTTTAGTTCTACTAAAAATCTTAGTAAAAGAATGCAAGAAAATCTGGAAATCTTTTGAACAAAATAAAACAAAATCTGTCCAACATTTTGAGGTCCTTCTGAAGGGCTTCACAGCCCTCTGGGGTACTGGCCAATCTTCCAAGCTTTGTGTTTTCAGAGACCTTGTTGCAGAGGAATCTGCCCCTTCATCCGAGTCACTGATGAAGAAGTTAAACAATACTGGGCCCACTATTGAATCCTGGGGGACTCTGCTCATGACAGACATGTGCCACTGATTTTACCCTCCGGGATCTGCCATTCAGCCAGTTGTCAATCCACTTCATTGTCTGCTCACCCAGTCCACACTTCCTGAGTTTGTCAATGAGGATGTTGTGAGAGACAGGGTTAAAAGCCTTGCTGAGGTCAAGGTAGACAACAGCCGCTGCTCTTCCATAATCCATCCAGGTACCAGTTTCATCATAGAAAGCAGTCTGGTTGGTGAAGCATTATCTACCTTTAGGGAATCTATTCTGACTACTCCTGATCACCTTCTAGTCAACCATGTGGATAGAGATGGCCTCTATAATGAGGCATTCTATCATCTCTCCAGGGACTGAGGTGGGGATTGCGGGCCATTAATTTCCTGAGTCCTCCTTCTTGTCCTTTTTGAAGGCTGGAGTGAGATTTGCTCTCTTCCAGCCCTATGGCAACTCTCTTGATCCCCAAGACCTTTCAGTGATGATCATGAGTGGCCTAGCTTTGCTGTCCACCAGCTTTCTCAACACTCATGGATGCATTCCAACAGGGCCCATGGACTTGTGGATGTCAAGTTTACCTGCTTATAATTGCTGTCTGATCTCTCAGCTTGTTCATGCTGGAGCACAAAGCTCCTCATGAGCCTAAGGACCCTGTAGTCCCTTTTACCCCAATTTTGAGAACTAAGTGTCTAAAACTAGCTGTGTGACTAAGATATGTCATTTTAGATCTGAGTGACTCAAAATAAACAGGGAGCACCTCTTTATAAATCCAGCCTGTTAGTGCTGGGCTATTGTGAATCTAGGAATTCAAATAAATTGACCAAAAAGAGAATGAAATGAGGGTGAACTGGCATGGTCATTGAGAGGGGGGGCTAGAAATCTAAGGAACAACCTCCTTTCTTGTTTAGTGATATGCAGTTCTGTGCAAATAAACAGCACAAAAGAGTGGAAGGTTAAAATAATTTTCACTCTTGCATCTATCAAGTTGGGATGCACCTCAGATCTCCTTTAAGAAAAGTCTCTTTATGAATTCCTTTTCTTTTATAAAACTTTTGTTCACAAACTCCTTAGCATTACAAGAATGCCAGTACCCAACATAAAAAACAGTCCAGTTAGTGTTGGCTAGAAACCTGAGATGAAAATAACACTGCCTTTTCTCTTTTTCTCCCCCAAGGTAGAATAGTAAAATCTGGGTCATGTATTAATTCATACAGTGAATGTCTTATCTTCTGCATCAATTAAGTTTTTGTAATAGCAAAGCGTTTAAGATTTTAACTTTCAATTTCTAATAAAGTATATGTATTTAGATGAATGTTGATATTGATGAAGGGACATCAGTAAAATAAGTATTTAGATGGATGTTGATGGGAAAACTTTTGTTATACATGATCGTAGTCAGTTGTATATAAAATTAATTCTACCAACTCTTAAAGGCCTTTGAAAGGATGTATTAAAATAAATTTATTTCACCAGATTAGATCAGAAAAATTGGCCCAAGGAGAAGAAATGGTGCCCTTGTGGGATATATTTGCATAGCAATATTGGTTAATATTTATTATATTCTATGAATAAGCTAAAAGAAGAGGCCTGGCATTACAAAGAGGTGTAACATAATCCTGTGTTTGAAAGTTAGGATATAAATCTATTTCATTTTAAACTAGACCTGTTCAGCATTTATTATTTCTGTGAAGAAAACTGTCTCTCTCTTTCCCATCTTCTTTTGGTGGTTATTTTTACTATTTTTAGTGGCCCTATTCAAAGAAGATACTTAATGCAGAAGCTGTGTGTGCAGGCGTAGCAAAAAAAGGAATTCATTCACCACTTCCCACGGGTGGGTATGTGTTCAGCCATTCCCAGAAAAGCAAGGCTCCAATTGTCAGAACAGTCACTTGGGAAAAAAACACCATTGCTCTGAGCATTGGCCCTTCCTTCTTCTTCCCCCAGCTCTATATGATTAACATGATGCTATAAGGGTTGGGAATATCCTTTGGGTCAGTTGTCCCATCAGTGTCCCCTACCAATCTCTTGTGCAAGAAATTTCTTACTTTTTGTCCAGATGGGGTGAGAAATGGAAAATACCTTTACACAGAGGCCTGGACACAGACACATGGTTCAGCAACAGCTGAAATATCTTTGTGTTATCAACCCTGGTTAACTTATAAATCTAAAACATAGCACCAAAGAAGCTACTATGAAGAAAATTACCTCTATCCCAGACAACAGGAGAGCAGAAGTTACATATTAAAGTAGTAATCATTAAAAGTAAACCAATTAAAAATTCAATATATAGAGATCTGCTGACTTATAGGACGTGTTTTGGTGTTTTCACATCAGAAAAAGTTGAAACAAGTAATCTAGATCACGGAGTTTTGCCATTGCTCATTCAATTTCACATCTGATTAAACTGCAAATGTTCTTGGTTTTACCATATTATGAATTTATTACAATTAAATGCTGTACTATCAATGCGACTTTCCAACTGTTTTCAGTTAGATCTTCAATACTGTTTTCCATGGGTTGAAGATTTAAATAGATAAAATCTAACAGTATCTTCTGAATGAAATCACTAAGAATTCTTTTCAATTGATAAAATGTGGACTTTCAGTGGCTAAATATATGAATTGCAAGATTTGAAATAACTTCTACTCACAAATTCACAAAGTTCAGCAGAATTGCTGACATGGATTTGAACTCTTCATTTTATTTAACAGTTACAGTGCAGAAGCCTATTTAATGTTAGCACCCTAATGAGATCAAAGAAATTGGAAAGTTCTTAGATCAAAGACTAGATTTAATCTTTGAACGTTTATCACCTTGAAAGCTTCAGCTTCCATAGCAAATTGCATTTGTCTTGTTTCCAAGTATCACAAAAGCTTTTCCAGTGTTATCATTGAAAAAACAGTTTATATATGGTTGCCTCCCACCCCCAGTCAAGCATGAGTTCTGGC
>WBNO01024052.1:442-12948 GCA_013400575.1 Peucedramus taeniatus
ATATAATATTTAATACGCATCAACTACTTGGAAAGAAGGAGAAAAACCTTCGAAGGTCGTCAAACCACAAGTGCACAGCCCTCGGCGGCAGCACGGATTCCCTGGAGGAAGAGGAGCAGAGCGCGGCAGGCGGGACAAAGGCTCCGCTGCCGGGGGTGGCCGCGGTCGCCGCCCCGATGGGAACCCGCCGGCGAGGGAGGAGCATCGGCAGCTCGGTCCTGCATCTCCAAGAGGCAATTTCACAGACTCTTCTCTTGTTCCTCGCATCCTGTCGGCAAAACTTGTAAAGCCAGAAGGGTACTTGTGCTTAATTCTTTGCCTTTCTCCAGATAGTGGCGGTTTATATTTCCCGCGCACTCCGGGGTGCGTGATTTATGGCGAGAGCTTTCACCGCTGGAGAAGACTGAGGGGTCAATCCCTCTTTTCACTCCCTTCTTCTATCCCCGGCCTTCACAAGCCCCCAGAATGAGAAGTTCGCCTTTCAGTGACACAATAGAATTGTACATCAAGGAGGAAACGTGAAGGAAACATGCTCACATAGCACTGTTAGAAAAGCGCAAGATCCTAAATCCAGCCGATCTTGCCTGACTGTACTGTGCCGTACAAGCTTTGTGCACAAGGAGTGCCCTCTAGTGAATAACAATATTTGTATCTTGAAAGCAATACGTTGCCGTGAACATCTCGGAGTTAAGAGAAATTCTCATGGTTTTGAACTGCAAGGAATTTTTTGCCTTTTCTTTAGGAAACTGTCCTGTGTATGAGAAAATCCACATACACCTTCTAAAACATCTCGTAGTCATTCATATGGCACGGGCACTTCCTTATGATTTTTGACAAGATCATTTATAACACCTTAATAATTGAAAGCCTGGCAACTAGAAAAGACAGAGCACAAGAGTGAAAATCGTGCAGCAAATTTTATGGAAATACAGCAAGCTATTTAAAAAAAGAGGTGCAAAAATACTGGATCCAAAATACTAGACATGAGACAGAGCCAAATTTGGAAACCCTTGGTAACATGAAATAACTGAAGCCAATGATGTTGCCCAATGTTTATGGGGAAAGAGAAGGATGAACACTGAAAAATGCCAAAGAGTTGGGAATGGAGAGCCACAGCTCCCCTGCACATGGGGTACGCTAAGAGAAGTGAAGATACAGCTATGAGCATGGAATAGCAATAGTGTCCTCCAGGCCCTGATAAAGAGGCAAATAAATCACTGGTCTAATTTACAATGAAAACTCATGTATTTGCAGGTTACTGCAGGAGGCAGTTGTCCTCATTCACATCCCAGTGAAGATTTCCTCTGGCATTACATAGCTGAGATGTTCTTAATGGAGGTTTTTCACTTGCTGTAAACATGAGCACATCCAGGATGAAGAGCAGTCAAAAAAGAGTGATGTTCCTGTCATACAGGTCTGGCACTCAGGAAGGCATTGTCCTTCTCATGAAGCAGATGAAGTTCCCCATGGAGAACAGGTACTCAGCAAGTATCCTCAGAAACAAACAAAAAAAAATGTCCTAGTACAGAAAAACATCATAAAAACTTTGTAAAACCCCCAAACTCTCTCACTTGCTGGCTCTGCAAAGCCTGCACATCATGTGGATATGTTTTACTGGCACATCCAAACCAGTGACCATGAAAATAATCCGTAGCTCTCTGAGGCACAGACACCCAGTGTGCATGGCTATACACATTTGTGATAAAAACTTCGTATGCTCCTGATATGCTTCAGTTTTGAAAAATAAATGCTTTCTCCCCATCAAGTTTAGATTTGGTTTGAACACCCCATCAAATAACATGGCAATTCTTCATGCTTTTCCTTCAGTTTCCGTTGGAAAGCACAAGTATTTCCCTGAAGTGTAACAGGGCACAAGAAAGAAAAAATTACTTTCCCAGAAATGCTGGCATCCTTTTTAGTTGCCTAGACAGATGATATCCCAAGAAATGTTGATAAGGTTTTTCCCAGCTGTACAGCTCATCAGCCATGAGCTTCAGCTTTTAACGCATTCTATTTAACAAATTTGCTGAGAACTGCAACCAGAATTGATGGCACCTAATCCCCTTGCAGGCAGTGAATAGACCAGGAGAAGGAAACTGAAGGCATGTAAGTAGTCTGAAGTACCACGGAGATTTTGAGCCCAGTTTGTGCATGTGAGTGTGTGAATTAGGTCTGCCTTCCCAGAAAAGGATCCATATTGCTGCAGGAAACTGCAGTTGCCTTCAGCTGGCCCCGGTTAGGCATGCATTTACAGGCACAGAACCCTGAATATTTATACATAGCATGCGTTAGTAAACATTTGAACAAGTCGGTTACTGTGGGAAAAAGTCCTATAAATTTCACCGGGCTCTGGAAGAAGTGTTATTTATTCATTGTTAAAATCTCACAATGTCTGCAGCTGTTCTTACAGATTTTATTGAGAGGTAACTCTGTGAGACTGGAGAATCGATACTGAAATAATTTGCTTTGAAATAAGAAAAGCTGAAAGTGAAACCTTGCACTCTTTTTAAATCCCTACTTCTTATTTTATCAGGTGTACATTTTCATTTTCTACTTAGACATAGTGTACGCTGTCAGAAAGATCAGGCTTGAAGTTCAAGAGGAAAAACTTAAGCACATTCCTACTTAAGCACTTAAGGATGTGTCATTCTGCCTTATGATCACTTTCTTCTCTTTGCCAAATATCAATTAGCAAATATCCATTACTACAAACATGGTAAAACCAGGCAAGAAAATAGACTGTCGTGCTCATGGTCATTTTCAATCTGAGTCACAAAGAAAATGTGTTTTCAAATTTAATGCTTTAGATGAATTGGGTTCCTATAGAGACACATGCTTCAGATATATTTTTCCAGTCCTATGCATGCATATATTTAGTGCAAGAATTTCCATTAGTCTAAAGCAGAATGCTCTGGCAAAATGCCCTCTGCAGGAGGAATCAACACTTCCCAGTCTCTGAAGCCTCTGTTACTGACTGTACTCTCAACTAGAGGATAATTTAAGTAAGGGTCCTTGTTCATCTGCAGCCTGAGAGGGTCGGCCAGATCATGAAAAACAGCATTGGAAACATAAACGCAAGATGGTATTTCCATATTAGTTAAACAAAATCTGCAATAACTATATATAAACATAAATGTTGTGAATCTAATGGGGAGCAGGGTTGTAGGTATAATGAGAGGCTTTCGGATATCATTAGAGGGGACAACATACAATATTCTCAGACCTAACTAGAAATGTCTCCTTGGTTTGGCACCTCCAAAACTGATGCTCACGTTGTTCATTTACCTTGCAATCTTTCACTGTTTGTGAAAGAAATTACTGTTTGTTGAAGGCTCATGTGATGAAAAAGAAATTATGAAAGAAAATGACTCTGAAGATCTTAAATGCCAGCAATTTAGCAATTTCTATTACTGCATTTACCCTGTGTTCTTGTCCATATGGATTCTTGTACTTTTGTTGCCTCTTGAGCAACTTTGCAAATACAGTATTATTAAAAATCTCCAGAGACTTAAAAAAATACCATGGACCATCATTTAATCACATTAATTTTAGATTAATTTATTGGGGATGAGGAAAAAAAAGGTGACTTTTACAGTATCTTGGGTTAAAAGGAAGTGTCACTTTTGCACCAAGGAAAACCATAATATTTCTTTTTAATTACTTTGGGATTTTCAACTGCCTAAATAACATCATTGTTCAGAAAAGGAAAGACTGAAACTAGACATATTTAAAATATTGATATGAAGGAATAAAACTTCTTCTTTAGTCACTAGCAGAATTAATAAATTACTTATGTTTAATCTGTCTTTAAGTCATATTTTCTGTATGAAACCAAAGATTTTTCAGCTTGTTATTCTTAATAACTGTTTAAACAAAATGATGCTGTGAAAATTGCTCTTTATTCTTTCACACATACAGTTCTAGTCATTTTTTTTTAAAGGCACATAACGTTGAATTTCACAATAAATCTAGCTGGACAATCATCTCTTTCTTATTAAGTGGTAAAAGAGAAGAAGTTATTTTAGTATATATTTATACATTGAAGGTAAAGCAGGAAAGGAAGCACTTTCACACAAGATTATTTTTCATTAATATCTGTTGTAAACTCTGTATACTGTGCTTTATTCATCAGTAAATAGTTGGGAATTTGTTGTTCGCAATTTCTAACCTTCAGTTTGATAACATATAGGGCTGTGAAGAGTGTTAGATAACTGCCTTCCAAAAAATAGGCCATGAAAATATTTTAATACAAACAAGATTATAATTAAATGAGGAATTAATTTTTTTTTAAAGAGATATGCTATTATGGAGCAGGTCTAATTTGTTTCCTCTCTAAAATCTAGTTTTCTCAATAGATTCAAGTGTAAAATGAATTTTTAAAAAATTATGTCCTCAAAAATAAATTATTGCCTTGAGGTTTCCTGGCTTCAGCCATTTTTTTTTTTTTTTTTTGAATGAATGTTCTAAAAATGGCTCTTTTTTTCCCAATTACTTGTAATTTCTTGAATTATGGTGTGGTTCAAATAAATCACAAAAATAATTCCTTGCATTATGGCATTCAGCTGCAAATTCCATATCATTGTGTGCAGATATGTACAAGTTTAAGTGCACAGTCAAATAACACACAACTGAATTCACATTTAAATCCATAGAATGATAATTCCCCTCACAGAGTATTCTGGATGCATAAAAGTAACTGAACACAATCCCAATGCGATGCACAGTTCAGCCCAGAATAAAGAACCAGTGTCCCAGACAACTTCTGAAATATATTTGCAGCTTCTCAGTATTTTATTGATCCCTGAAAACAGTAGCAGTGAGTATCTGGAGAAAATGGTCCTTGTAAAAGCAAAATTTTGCCTCTGTGAAGGGCAGCAGACACCCTTTTACCTGTACCTGCCTTTTGCTAACAAGTATCTCAGCTTCTCCATTTGACAGCTGGTGGAGTAAAAGGTGGAGTTCAGGTGGTTACGAGTCTGGGGCTGAGCACAGAGAACTTAGGGTGTTTTTGCAGGTCTGGGCCTCAATCATGAAAACTTAAATAAGAGGAAAATGCCAACTTTGCATGTCATGTCCCATGACAGTACTGCAAATGTTCAAGTAGCAGAACCAAATGCATTTGAAGAAAAGGGTGTGCTTAGTTCCTCAATGCCATTTACATGTTGCCCAAAAAAAGCAGGTATCAAGGTTGCGCAAAAAAAAAAAAAAAAAAAAGCTAAAAAGCTTACAGCATGGGAACTAGGCTGTGAGCAGCTTCTTTCTGCTCAGTTTTGCAAGAGTTCTTTATACCTCACTAGCATGGCATTGGAAAGTCATTCCAAAATACATTAAGCAGCATGACTTCTTGCTTGCTGCATGCTGTTTGTTCTCTCCTCTTCTTCCCAAGGGAAGATGCTTGGGCAGTGAAGTCTTCTCTATTTGGTAGAGTTGGTTTGATTATAAACAATTATGTTGCCTCAATGTTTTTGCTAGAAGTCAAATAAATATGCCTTGAACTTTGATTGGAAGGTCAGGTTTGTGACTGTCCTTATATCCCAGGATATTAATTTCACTGTCTCAGAGTGGTCTCCAAGAACATTCTGTCTCCTAGACAGGCAACTTTTATGACAGCATTTACCCCTACTGAGGTGGAGATAGGGAGTGAAGGGAACACTCTGCGTGGACAGATGAATGCAGTTGTCAACACCAAACTCTAGACACTTTTTTGGCCATTGTGGAAAAACCCCACGGCGATGAGAAGAGCCATCTTCTTGTGGGGAGAGATTGTAGACAGCTGAGGACAGGTCTGATGATACACTCAAAGTAAACAGAATGGCTGAGGGCTTTTTATTGTAGGTGAATTGTTCTAAGTGCTGAAAGCCTGGTGACCAAACACATCAGACTCCTGTAGTCCAGCCAGGAAGCAAGTGAAGCATGAATAACTGAGTAACGTGTCATCGTCTGCCAGCATGGGATGGGATCTTCTAGCCAATCAAAGCTTATAGAGAGCATTACTCATGGGTAATGCTATGTCCAAACTTAGCACAATCAAGGAATGCAAAAGGACTTCTAAATTATAGATTCAGCTGATCAATTACAGATGTGCAACAACTAACTCCAAAGTAGACTGCACTCTTCAGAACGGCTTTCCTCACATCATGATTCTTGCATGGGTTCAGTTTCACACAGATGTTTTTCATCCTTGGGCTAACTTTGTCCAACTACAGAGCCGACAAGGCAGAAACAGCAGCACTGTTGTACAGAGTAAGTAACAGAGCAGTGTCTCATCTACCTTTTTCTAGTACTTGAGTTTATGTCACCTGATGAGTTTCACTTGATGATAAAAAAGACCTGTGAGCAGCCTGGTAGTATCTAGCAATTATTCATTGGTGCAAGCCTGCAGAAAGGACTCAAAGCAACTTAATACATTCTCCATCATCCTTCCCTTTCAGCGGAAACAACTCATTTTCATGGCTGACCACTTTGAGTGCTGTGGATATGGAAAGGATATGAGAGTGTGAACATGCTAGCTCTCTCTAAGTAATCCTTTCTCTTCATGTTCCTTCCTGACCTTTAGCCACTCAAGCTCAGTTGCTCTTCAGGTCAGTGTCCACACCTGAGATCAAATAACCCTATTTCTTCTGTAGAATAAGTACTTGCTTGTGGGAACTCACTGGTGGCTGAGATGTCATCCACACCTAAGCTCTGTAATGCCTGACATTTCATTTTCTTTAGTTAGTTGATCACAATGAAAAGGTTTGGTATTTAAATACAATGAGTCTGTCACTATTTCCTTTTCCTAATTCTTTTCCAGTCATGACAGTCCTTTACTTTCTTATTCACACCACAGAACAAACTACTGCTTAGTCAAAACAGACTTTCTGTAGTATTGCTTTATATGTTCCACATCTTTATTGCAATGGAGTAGGAAAAAAGTAATAATATCTCTTTACTAATGGGTAGTTGCCTCTGCAGAAGTACTTGGGAAATTTTTGATGGTAAAATACAACTTCCATCATCAATCTTTCTTGACTGAGGAAATTGTGAATGGTAGATGTGAAATGTATACATTGATGCAACTCTATCAGAAGATCATTAAAGCAGTGCAAACAAACCAAGTAAATTATATATTCCAGAAATATCTTTTCTCTGAATGGTTTCAGGTGTCCATTTCCAGTCTTATCATTCAATGTGTCTCTATGTATACTTAGTAGAGGCAATAATCCGTTTTCTGCAAATGATTGACACCAAAAATAGAGAATAAATGTAGAATTTAATATACTTTAGAAAAGCTACCGCAATTGCCTCACAGATCTAACTCTGAAGCAACCAAGAAGCCTACAGACAAGGGAGAAACATTTAACAGTGTATACAGATTAAAAAATACATTTGACAAGATTTTTAAAAATTACACTGACAAGGGCTAGTAGGAAAACCCATTGCTATTACAGTTGTTTAAAATAAAAAGGAGTAAATGCCAACTGCCACAAACTGCATGGTGTTCTGATCCAAAGTGTTCATCATATCCAAAATGACCACAAAAAGGTGTGACTCAGAAGGAGACATGGTGTGCTGCTGATGTGGTTATTCAGCATCATGAGGCCTGAAAATGAACCACAGAAAAGCCTCAGGAGATTGAGTGACTAAGTACAAAAATACCAGAGGAAATCACTTTTATGTAAACAAATGTAAAATGACACATAAAAATACAATCCTAACTTTGAAACAAATCTAATTATGGCCCCAACTTGGCTATTACTACTAGAGACTTTATAGATATAATACATGGTTACATAAAAATATCACAAATACAAACATCAGATACCACTGTTGAATAAAGATTTTTCAATAAAAACTCAGGAAAATGCTATTAATTATTAGGAAATTAATACTGAAAAAGACAGAAAATATCATTATGCCACTGGGTAAAACCAATTATGTACATTATGAATACCAAGACCATGACTGCAAGGGCATAGCAGAAATGAAAAGGTAAAGAGAAACCTAGCAAGGGTAATTTTGAACCACAAAGTGCCCTTCCTATAAGGAAGAGGAAAAAGAGATTAGGGTTAATAAACCTGGTGAGTAGACAGCTGAGAATATAAGAGGTCAAGAAATCAAGGGTGGCATGAAAACAGTGAATAAAGAATCTGTACTAAAACATCTGGGAAGCATCAAATGGTACTAGCAACAAAATCCACTGTAGATACAAATGTGTAAATCGTTACAGTGTCTTTTCATCAGAAGAACAGCTGCAAGCTCTTAAATAATCTTAGACACTAGATGAGCAGTTTTTATGGTACTTGAATTTACTAGCAACACTTCAAGGTTTGCCACTGACTGAATCTTCTTTATGTCTAGTCAGACACCTGAGAAACCTCAATCTCTTATTTGACTCCTCACAGACACATAAAATCTTTGACATTTTTATGTTGCAACAAATAATAAGTAGGATGTCTAGTCACTGAAGTCTACAAACCTAAATTATCTTCTCAAAAAGGGGTTGGCCTCAGTGAATGATCCCTGCCCTGTACTGTCCTCAAAACCATGACCATGCACAGTTTAGGGGAGGGCTGACTGATAAGGACAAAACCCATTAATAATGGACGAAGATGAAAACCAAGGATATGATGAATCTTCTCATAATCCCAAGGGAGCCAGGGAAGTCTGTGGTAACTGATAACTTCTTTCTTGTGACTCACCAGTCACTTGCTGCAGAACCTTTTTAAAAACTCACAGTACAGAGGTGCTCTCTATTCGAATGGAGCACACATCTGCAAATAACCTGGGATGAGGACTGTAGGGGCACCATAGATATTTCTGTTATAAATTTGTGCCATATAGACATATATCAACAGCCAAAGAATGATAGCAGAGATTCTATGTAACCATTGTACAATCCAGAGCTGTGTGAATGATGTCACTGTGTTTGGAATAATTCCTAAATCACATGGAAAATACTCACAGGCTGTACTAAACACAATTGAACTTTGCCAGCTTTCATTTCAGGCAGGCAGAATTTTCTTTTTCATAAGACTTATCACAGAATCATAAGCACATCAAATGGAAGGTGTGTCTGGAGGTTTCTAACCAAACTTTCCACTTAGCACTACAGGGTCAACCCATTTCTATTTGAAAACTGGAAAGAGATTTCTCCATCTCCCTGGACTTGCTCTCTAGTGCTACACTACCAGTGTAGTAAAGTTTTCTCTAGTATCCATCCTGAACATCCCAGGTCACAGTCTTGTGGTTATTGCACCTTATTATTAGATGAGCAAAATAACTTCCCACCGTTTGCTGGCAATGCTTCTCCCAGTGTAGCCCACTATGCAATTGGCTTTCTTGTGCACCAGAACACAGTCTTGGTCCAAATCTGACTCCTATTTGTCCACTATAACACCCATGTAATTTGCACCAGGACTGCTACTCAACCTTTAAGTATCCCTTTGCTGATGGAGGAGTATGTCTTTGTGTCCATAAAAAAGGACAGATTGCTTTTTCCACCACATATTCAAACAATGAATAGGATCCAGCAGTGGTCTTCAACAGCATCACTAAAACTAGAACCTTTGAATTTTATTTTATTGGGAAGATAAGATCAGTCATATGCTATTTTAGGCCACATATATATACACACCAGAGTGCATGGCAAGATAGAATAACATCAGACATATTTAACAGTTTTATTTCTATTCTAGTATTCCTGTAAGAATTTTAAGATGGTTAATCCAAAAATACACATTATTATAATGTGTGTTATAAATCAATTAGAATTTACTTATGCATGGGATTCTTCCTTAAGTTAAGAAAACAATACTTCAACTTCAACATTCATCTTTTAAATGCATAACCTGTTTTGGAATGAGTTTCTGTGATTTATGCATGAAAGTTGGCTTAATACATACTAGTTTTACGAAAAAGTAATTATGCCAACGGCATGAGAAAAAAGGGTAATTCTAATTAAATAAAAGTTTATTTTTGCTAAGTACATTTTGGGAAGTTCGTATCAGGGAAAAGCTTTTGATTCCATCAACCCTTTATTTTTTTTTAACTGACTGCATATCAGAGCCAACACATTACAGGTGAGATCAAAGAGTATCTGACAAAACAAAACAAAACCTTATTTCATGAAAAGGCTTCGTATTTTACATGCAAATGCTATATTTCAGTGCTGAAAACTATGTCACAACTAAAACATGAATAATTTTGAGATACAATGAATCAAATGCAAACCCTAAAAGTAGAAGAAAACTGCCATGGCTGGAGTTCTTACCTACAACAGTAATTTAAGATATTTTAGATGGCAAACCTTCTTGCATAAGTGTCTGCATTACTTTTATTCAATACTACTTGCAGTTTCAAGGTGTAGTTCCCAAGTTTCAGAAGATTTTCTATGGAATATATTAATCCAGCTCTATGACTGTCTTTTTAAACAAAGAATGAGCTGTGCAAAGTGGGATATTCTCAAACTGTACAAATTGCTGGTCTCCTTTTAAGATATCAGACAGCTGTTCCCTGACATGATCATGTGTGCTTCACCTAATTCAGACAGACAAAAGGCACTCAATTGATACTGTGAGTATATTTGATTATACTGTATGAGGCTGTGACTACATTATCACACTGATAATTGGTTCCAGAAAATACCAAGTAACACATATGATGAAAGCTAGACTTGCTATTTACAGACCAGTCAAAGACCAGCATACTGTTTTCAGCAGGGAAGAAAACAGAAGAACTTAAATACATAATCCATTCACTAGGAACTGGAAAGTTTTCTAAAGAAAAAATAGTGCACAAAAGATCAGCAACATACTGAAGCCAGGAAAAAAATTGAATACATCCCTGCAATTCAGAAGCCAAGCTTACCGACCATAAATCTGCAGTGAAATGCCTGGAAAACCACACAGCAGACTTTCAGCCTTGACAGTGCTTGTCCCTGATTCTGATGTTTCAGCATCAGCAAGCACAGGACACTGCTCTGACACTTTGGGTGGAAAATGGAATCTCTCCCTTTTCATTTGTCCCAACAGAATGTGTTTTACTCAGACTTCTCTCCCCATCTATATAGTCATGTCTGTAACATGCCCGTGTTGTATTTAAGTTGTGAAATAAGCTCTTGAGCTCTGTATTCTTCACTTCTATTTAGTTACAAAACAACCAGAAGGAGAAATCATAACAACTGGGGCCAAAACTGTCCAGGTTCTTACTGGACCAGGTAGTCTCTTGCCCTGTCCCACTGGATGAAAAGTCCTCTTGCTGAGTCAAGTTTTTCCATCTGGCTGACCTGTGCATACAGGCTGAAAGGAGAGGATGCACTGTGCTCCCTCCAGTGCCATTACCTACAGCAATCTTACCAGGTAGGCCTCAGCCAACCCTATCAGGAAGGCTGGAATTTCTCATTTTCCACAAAGTTCAGTTCTATTTCTTTTCTAAATTCCTTCACCTTGTTTGTCTTGATGTGCTCAGCAATGAGGCAGCCTGGAAGTTAACTTCCTTTTCATCCCACTCAAAACCATTTTTCTCAAAACTGACAAAGCACTGCCTGCTTCCGCTGCACCTTCTGACACACCAAAGCTCATCTCTCACACTCTTGATTTCTTTAAAACCTGGTGTTACCATAAGACATTTATAATAATTAGTTGCCATCGATTGTATTGATACAGGTGGTAGAAAAAGTTCTCTGCTTAGACTATGTTGCACTGTGAATTTTGCACTGAAATCAGTGGCCAAATTCCTATACATTCTTTAGTCATTCACACTCTTCCATACCAGCAGAGGAAAGGGCTGTGGAAAGTAAAAGAAATGAAGTGCCTAAAAGATAGGTATCTTCAGGTGATGGCATTCCATCTTCAAAAAACAGTTCACTTTTTAGACAGATTTTTGCAAGTGAAGTGACAGAAAAGATCAAACATCAAGAACCTTCAGTTTGTATAAATCTTTCAGTCTTACCATCAGGCTACATTTATACAAAATTCTGCTGAAGGCATTGCTGAAAGTGTGCTAGTTACTCATCAAGCCTTGACTGCAAGGACATTTCTAGGGTGCAAAGACTTTCCTGTACTGATGAACTTGCTCACAAACAAGTACCTTAAAGCCAAAGAATAAATACTAAATTTGAGAAACAAATGTCATTTTAACAGAATTAGATAAGAGCAATGCCTTTTCACAAAGCCTAAGAAGTACTGGCATGCCAATTTTACCTTCTTCCCAAAGCAACTTTGCTTTGCATTGCCATTAACAAGTCCAGATACTAAGTTCATTGTAATGAATAAGTTAAAAGAAATAACATGGGTATTTAATGGTCATCATTTCTAATATAACACTTCAAGAGATAAAAATGCAAATTTTCTAACATATCATCATAGATATCCTCTACTGTTTGCTTGAACAGGACTAATTTAAAGCACCAGAATGAAACATTTTACAAATGGTCTTCTAGATTCCTTTAGGAAAACCTACTTTGATTTTACAAAAGAGAAAGATGAAGATAGATGATAGCTAGGATGGAAGAGGGAAAAGGGAAG
>WBNO01024053.1:0-80712 GCA_013400575.1 Peucedramus taeniatus
TTTTTTTTTTTCTTTTTGAAATCTTACGTAGCTTTCCTGGTTTAAAATGTTTCTTTTTCAGAGCTGGTGTATTTTTTTTTACAGGATCCTGAGACGTGACCATTTTTGGTCATATTCACAATTAAACTGTTGATACTTCAGGCCTAATTGAAGAGGGATCATACTCTTAATGTGAGGATGTGAGGAGTTAATTGTGAAGGATGTTTATTTTAAAGTCTGGGACACCAGTGTAGGTTGCTGTGAACTGCTGGGCTGAGGTGAAAGGGAAGATTAAAGAGGAAGTGGAATTTATTAATAGACTCCTGGTTGACAATGGCTTTGCAGTGTGCAGGGGGTGACTTTTGCTATGGGACTGACTGGTTATAAGAGATGAAAGAGCATTTGAGATGAGAACACAACTGAGAAAGCTGTACAAGGGAATAATAAAGCCCTGCACATACTGTTACCCTTGTGTGGTTTTTCACTTTTCTTCATTATGCACTTAATTAAAAAAAATTAAAAAGTTTTCCCAATTTTTTTTTCCTGAAACATTTAGGTTGAATGAGATCAAATTGTCTGATAATTCTGGGGAGTCACGAGTAGCTTTTTGATGCTGTTATAAATATTTGAACTAATTATAAATAATTATGTAAAGGGTTTGTTTGTATTCACATTCTGGAGGTTTCTTGAACCAAGTGACAGAAGCATTGCATGAAATTGCAATAGCATTGAAAGTGTCATGTCAAGGTAGTTGTCCTGGCATTTCAAAAGCACTGGCAAAATTGCATGAGGGACAGGAAATATTGTTGGCTTTACTCAACCATCTAATAGAAAGTGGTGTTTTGTTTGCATATCAGCTAAAGCAGATTAAAACTTTTGTGTTTGTTTGTCAGAACAAGCTGCTTGCTTTTTTTTTTTTGATAGTCAAAATTTTTGACTTCAGATATTCAGTATCCATTCAAAATATAATTCTGAAGCTTTTTGTATTTAAGTGATGTTGTGCATTACAGTGGGCAAATATTTAGTCATGAGAGATGGTTTCTTTCCCCAATGTGAAAATCTGCTGCTCAGCTTTCTTGCTGCTTTCAAACTCAGTGTGTCATACTGACTTCAAAGGCTGAAGCTTGAAATTCTAATATATTATATTCTAATATATTAGATTCCTTCTACTTAAAATATCTGTTTCACCACCTCCAGAAAATTGAGTGAATACAAATACAAACCAAGTATTTGTCAGATTAAGATGTCAGAGCAGTGGAATTATTCTGAGAGAGCTTTAAAGCAAGGTTTTTTTTTTTTTTTTACAGATCTCACTTTAAGACAGATGGTTGCAGAATTTGGTACAAATAGGCCTATGAAAAAGACCACAAATCAAAAAAGATTATGACAAACAGAACTATTCCATATGTGCTATCTTAAATGATGTGTGGATACCAAACAGCAGTGGAGACAATTTGTGTGTTTTGGATGTGGTGACTCTTTGGAAGCTAATCACAGGGTAAACTGCTTAGCAGGGCAGCAAATTGAGCTTGGTTGCAGATGATGATAAAAATTATTGGCTGATAGGAAGTGGTGAAGAGCTCAGAGGCAGCCTGGGCTGGAGAGGGGCACTCTGAGCTGCTCTGGTCCAGGCAGTCGCTGAAACGGAACAGGGAGTGCACGGTGAGCTGGCAAATTCTGCTGAGAAAAGGAATAGTTGTATCCTTTCAAGTCATGGGATGATTTCAGGATGCTTCCCAAAGGTTGTAATTGCTAATAAATTGAGCAGCACTCAGCATTGGTAGTAATTTATTGGAGACAGCTGTTAAGGACTGCACTCCATAAAAAGAATCTTAGAGTAGCCAAACAGGCTACCAGCTTGGATGTGTGATATATTTGTGGGGCAAAATGTGCTTGGTTCACTAAAGAGGTTCTGCAAGGAGCCAAGATTTCAAAGAAAATTAAATACACTAAAAAAAAAATAAAAATCTATATATATACTAAGCCAAATTAGACTGTATGTGCCCACTAAAAGCAACACTGCCCTTGCACGTGATTTCACTTGGCATGGCCAATACACCTCAAATACAAATACATAATTTCACTTGGCATGTCTGATACACCAGCAAATACACTGTTCTAGTTAGTTTTGCTACCTGCATCTGAGGAAGGAGGTGCCAGACGTTCCTCAGAAAGATACAGAAACTGTGGTCTCAGCACCAAAGACCAGCAGCTTGTCTGTCTCTCAAACTGATTGATGGATTTGGAGCTCAGCACAAATTTGGTTGTCTTTTTGCATGGAAGAAGGAAGTAGCAGAATACATGTGGGCACTCAGTGGGTACTGGCAGGTCAAACAGATGCTGCTTCTTTGTAAAACAAGAAGAGAACAGTTAATGTGGGGCAGTGAGCTGAATTAGGGCCTCAGAAGATAAGCTGCCTGCAAGGCAGCTCTAGTGCAAACAGAGCAGGTTGTGCTTACTTTGGAAATGGAGCTTTTGTAGGTACCAATTTCATCTGATACACTTTTGACTGTTCTGCAGTGTGACTGAAATGTAGAGAAATATTCCAATTTATTTTATTCATGTATATATGTAAATAAAAGAATATTTGCCCATGGTAAATTTGAATATGAAAGGGTTATGAAAGTCACTTTCCAGAGCTAGTTTTAACTTCAATGGGCATGTTATTAAAGGGAGATTTTTTTAAACTGTTTTAGCATGGCCTGTTCAGCACTGCTTTTATAGGAAAGGTTTCATTTGGCATGCCAAACTTTCAGGATCTTAAGCACTGCTTAACAACAACAACAACAACAACTACAAGTTTTCTTAGGTACTAAAATAGCTGACCAAGTTTCCTTTTGTGCTAATTTAATTTGATAATGCATCTTTCTAACAATTCAGCTGATATGTTTCAGAGAATATGTATCAAAAAGTAATTTCAAAAGTTGCGTTTGAAAGAAATGAATTGAGGGTTGAAATCAAGCACGCTTGATGAAGTTGCCATTCAGAACATCTTGTTCACTTTTGCAGTAGATCTTGTTCTTTGTTTAGTGAGCCTTTTGTTTCTACAGCTATTCCTAAAGACCATTGTATCAAAAATAATAGCTTTGTTCACAAAATTATAAATTATTCGAAGCTATAACTATCAGATTGCTACTGGGAGAAGTTCCATAGCCAGTCTTTGAGGCATCACCAGGATGCAGTTAACAGCAATTGAGCTTGTTGATGCAATTTTGTTCCTGTTTCAACCATTATTTTCTCATTAGGTTTGTATTACTCCTGTGTTAAACCTTCATCTTTTAGGAGACTTCAATTCACGTGCTGTTTTTACTTTTCCCAGGTCGTTTCTCCCAGTGAGTGACGGTGAGAATGAATGGACACATATCAAACACCCCTCCCAGTGGATATGGAAGTTACTTCCCTCAAATGAAGTAAGGTTTTGATTTGGCTGGCCTTTTATGGACAAAATAGTGTTGTTATTCCTTCTTTAGGCTGTCATTTCAGGCAGTTATAATTAGTAGGTCCCACTGGAATTATATAAAGGAGTTTTCTGTAGAAGTGTGAGGGGTTTGCAAACTGTGGAACTAAAGGGACAGATATTTTTGTGTTAGTGTAAGGGAAAACTGTGTTACTGCATGGACTCATCTGGAACAGCAAAATAAATTGCTGTAGCCATAACATCCTTATTATGTTACTCAGAGAGGCCTTTGTGTGCCTGAGATGATTAAGGTTAGCTCTGAGTGAATGCATTTTTATGCATAAAAGATGAGGCTGCCTCTCCCATCTGTGAGAACAGACTGTTTCCCAGTAAAGAGAACTGAGCAATTGCTACCTGAAAGTGTTACCTTGCCTGAGATAAGAGGATGATCCATGTATCAGGGGCATGGCACTAGACTCACTCACAGCACTAATGAGAATTTACCTATCTGATGCCAAGGAACACGTATTCCTGTATGGAGCAGGATATCTCTGGTGTCTTTTGCCTCTCATATTGTTGTCCCTTTAAGGTGAGCTCATATATCACTCATTCTTGAAACACTTGTGGTCATATTGCTTTTTCATTTGTGTAAGACAATGACAGTCTTTTTAAGTTTTTCATTAAAAGCAGTTAAAATTGTTAAGAGCAATCAGCACTTCTGTATGGAGGAAAAAAACCCCAAATCCTACCCAATTCTTTGGCATAGACATTATTATTATTGTTGTTGTTATTATCATTATTATAATTGTGCAGTGAAGTTTGTTACTTGAGTTAAGGTGGTATTTATTTGTGTACCACACCCCAGTTGTTCATGATGTTGTATTAATGCAACAAAAGAGACCTCAGGAAGGCCTGCAGCCCAAGTGAAATATTCTCCCTCAAATTTATGGTGTGGAACAAATATCTGCTATCATTCCCTCTGTTACTAATGCTGTAGGTATGTGTATGTAAGGGGAGGGTTTTTCTTTTCAGTGGCTGCCAAATACATCTATACAGAAGATAATTAGAAATGTTTTCTTCCAGTGGCTATGGCTCCCCAACGTTTGCTCAGGCAGAGAGGGAGCAGAATTCAAGAACAAGTGCAAAAGCTCTCTATGGTAAGGTGACAAAAACTCTAAACTTCTGTGCTAAATTTCTGTTTAAATAGTGATTGTGATGTGGTGGTGGAAATATTTTACACATATTAATCTGAAAGTGTATGTACATACACATGGGTGTGTCTGTCAACTAAACTGAAAAACAAAGTCCTACTGAAGCTGACTAGAAAATGCTCAGTTTACTAAGCAGAGAGCTTCCACCTGCTCATTTTTCAGGCAGCATTCATCACAAACAAAGATCCTATAGCTAAGTTATGCACCAGGGAGAAGGCATTCAAGGATTTCGCTGTGCTGAGGGTTTTACTTCTCCTGTACCTCCCTCTGCCTCCCCAACTTCATCCCCTGCTAGCAGAAAAGGCATTAAAATATTCTTCTTTGACACAAGGATTTAATGGAAATTAGAGTTGGTGTGACAGATTTGGGGTCCTGCTTGGCTTGCTGTTTTCAGCAGGCTCTGTGACTGTCAGATGTGATGTTACAAATGCCTGAACGTTGTTGCACTCACCAGCTACAAATGCTGGTGTTTGTCTTGGTCTTAGACACTACTCTCCAGCCTAATGCCAAATCACTGTGCAGGAGAAATCATGTTGTTTGCCTGCCAAATTGCACCATTTTCAGGTCATCCTCTTCCTCTGTGAGTACATCCCACTATAGCTGTGCTGGTAATGGAAATAGCAGCAGTGAGCTGTGATAAGTTCTGCTTTGGAAACCTGTGCCTGCTGCTAAATGCACTTTTGAAAGTCACTAGGACTGATGAGACTGGAAGGAAAAGGCTTCCCCTGAGAACCTGGTGCTGTGCTGGACTCTCAGACATCAGCCAGCTCTCCCTCCCTGCATCTGCCACTCTTCTGCAGGTTAACCAGCTGGGAAGCTCAAAGAGCACTGGCTGATAGCTGCAACATCCCAAGCAGTGATCTGCTCTCCCTCCACTGAGTGGTGGCTGGGTATGAGATCAGAGCTTAAGGGAGTGATGGCAGCTTGCTTTAGAATTTTAGAATAATTTCAGGTTGCAAAAGACCTTTAAGATCATCAAGTCCAACTGTTAGCCCAGTGTTGCCAAGCCCATCCCTGAACCATGTCCCTAAATGCCTCACAAACACATCTTCTCAACACCTCCAGGGATTGTGACCCATCCATTTCCCTGGGCAGGTGTTCCAGTGCTTGATAACCCTTGTGGTGAAAACATTTTTCCTAATACTCAACCTAAACATTGTACTGCATGCAAATCATTCTGAGTTCAAATTTACTTTGCTTTAGTGCTATGCTACAAAAGTCAGTTTCTTGACATAGTGCTGAAGGCAGGAACCAAAACTGAGGAAAATTCTGAGCTGATCATTTTAAAGAGTGATTTCTGCATGCTGTATGGGTTCACTCAACAAACTGATTGCAGGTGTTGACAGAAATAGTAGGTGGCAACAGAAGCCAGCAAGAGACATTGCAAAAAACTCTTAGCAGATTTTTTCTTTATGAGAGTGTTGTGATTCCTTTTTCATTTTATGTCATCATCATAATTTTTCAGGAATGTATGGTTTGAACAGTGTGGCAGTATCAGTGTCTTAACTGTGTCCTTTAATCTTTGTGGGCTTTTAAAGTATCTCTCTGAGCTTTTTCATATCAAACATGATGGGATGGTCACATGTCAGGAGAAGACAGGGACAAGTTAGTAAATTTGATGTATACAATGTTTTTTTTTTTTTTTTTTTACTTCCATTGTACTTAACTGAATTCAGGTACTGATGGAAAATGCTTGCCATGAGACTGCTGCTTGGTGGCTCCTGTAAAGTGGGTTGTTGTCCTTGGTTCACTTCTGCTGCTGGTAGATGCATCACAAAATGACAGTTGCAGTTGCCAGGAGCTGAATGAAATAGGAGGATCGGTTATTTTGGAACTCCAAGTGGATATGTATGGCACAGCTTTTAGAGTTTGCACATTTTACTACTTCTGCTCTGTTTTTTACACATAAAGAACTAGGCTGTTGCTATCACCACATATATGAGCTGGAGAAAACAAGGAAAACACCTAAAATCTTTCTCAAATTCAGGGCAATTTTTCTAATTTTTAGCAACAAAGTTACTATTCTGCTGCATCCCATGTGCCTCTTCTTCCTTTGTGATGTTAAATTTTTTGTGCATACTGCCCAAACAGGGTGAGAAAAGCAGCTGAGTGATATTGGAATTGTTAAACAGTGTTGAAAATGCTCATTACAAAGTATTTTATTTATAATTATAACTAACTAAATTATTTTATTTGAGATTATTGAGACTGAAATCTTATAAAGCAGGAGGAAGCTGTCTTAGCTTTCTTGTTATATTTTGTTGTGTATATATATTTTAAATGTATGTGTATTATTTAGGTTAATACAGAAAGCTTTGTGTGTTTAATAGATTCACATATACTGGAAAAAATATATGTAATTTTACTGTAAAATACAATGGACTGTGTTTTTTTTTTCTTTACTAAAATGTGACTACATGACATTAGCAGCAAATTTTCTCCATCAAAATGTTCTTTTTCTTGGAAAACTTGAGAGTCAATTGGACTGAGCCACCTGTTCCTGACTATCAACAAGTAAAATGGTACCTGGGCCATTTTAGTGACCACTTGATCTTGAACTCAGTTTCTTCCAAGTGCTGTAAAGACTAAATAAAATTTAAAAACAAAATAAAATAAAATCTTATATCTTTAATGGATTTTATTAATGATATATAATATGTATTACATATTATATTATAACATATTATATATAATAATAATTATTATCATTATTACTACTTATTATTGCTTGTTGTTATATGTGTGTATGTTTATGTCCTGCCATTGCTGAGGTGATTCATAATTACTGAGCCCTTCAGCCACCAGACAGAAGGTTGGCCACAGTGCTGTGGGAGAAGAGGCTGGAATATTATTGGTGTTACCAAGAGTTCAGCTCAAAACCAATCCGGAGCCATCACTCTCTCTAATGTGCCTGTCTGATAGCGAAAACTTCCTTGCAATTGCCTTTTTTCCTGTGTCAAATAATCCCTTTGTTTTCACTCATTTCCTTCCTGAAATGAGCTGTTTTCTATTTGCATGACACATCTCTCTCTGAACTGCGAGGGAAGGTGCTCTCTGCACATTTTTATGGGGTTTATTTAATCGTTTGCTTCCTGCTCTTTCCATCTAAAATGGGTTTTTGCTCCTGCTGTCATCTGTTGTTCTAGCATTGGCTCCTCCATCTGTCCTGAGCAGTTCTGCCTGTGGGAGAGGAGCAGCAGTCTCGGGGCTGTGCTGGGGCTTGGCCAGCCGCTGACACCGCGTGGGGCAGCTCATTCCTCAGGAGGGATGGACCAGCAGCTCATTCAAATTGTCAGATTATTGTACAGCACAGAACTGAAAGATGTTGCTAAAATTGTCTTCTCACAGCACATTAGAAAAGACTGAGTGTTTGGTGCACTGAGTTTGTAATCTGGTGGCTGTGATTTGGAGCTGGAAGTGAAATTGGCTGTGTATTTTTGCATTGCTCATATGCCTCATTCAGAGCAAGAGCTGCAGTGTAACAAATTCAAGGAAACCTCAAGCAGCTCACAGGCAGGTAAATGAGTCCACTGAAAGAAGCCATCCACGTAACATCTTTGTAGTATTTTGGTTCTCAAATTAATTTGACAATTGACTTCTAAACAAAACGCTTCCTTTGGCAGCTAGTTCCACACAGCCATCAGAGAGAAGCTCCTGGCATAAATCTCTGAAAGTGATAGTGTTTGCTCCTCTGAGGAGAAAATTTGTTTTGAACTCGAGTTCTGACCTTTGTCCCTGGATGTTTAGGGACATCCTGCACTTTGCTGTGCCTCAAGCTGATTTTTTTTTCTGGTTGCGCTGCAATTTATTCTTAAATGGTATCAACAATCAGTCCAGTGCAGATAGATGGTAGTAAATGAGGTATTGGGCTTTTCTGCTTGATGATGTGTAGAAATATTTTATGCTGCCATGCCAGGATTTTTAGGACAGATTTTGGGGGAGACTCTCAATCCATGTCCATGCGGATTGCCATCAAATTTCAGAGCAATCGACAGTCCTGTTGATCTGTGTCATGTGCTGTCTGTAGAGTTTTTGACTTAGCTGAAAGTCTTTGATTAAGAGGTTGCTTTTTGTTTTCTGGTATTTTGGATGCTTTCAAAAATGAAAATAAAATTAGTAGTTTTCAGCCTCTGTTTGGAAACAGAAACATGGTCTGTTCCTGATGATTGGTGAATTCAATAATTTCACAAAACATGAATTGCAGTAACATCTGTCCACAACAGACATCAAGAAGAGTTTCTGTGGATCAATGTTCCTGTTCCTCTGGAAGCTTTAGTAGCTAGTAGGTCTTACATTCAGGACCTATAAGTGAAATGCTGTGCTGCTTTTCACTTTATTGCCTTTGTGTTGTGAGAGATTTTATTTTAATCAAATTCTTCTGGGTTGAATTTGCTATAGATTGTGGTTAAGAATTTAACTTAAGTGTCTTCTATCATGATCCTCTGTTACTTATTTTTTTATTTTATTAAAGGAAAAAAAATTCTTTATGTAAATAGTGTGCAGCATATCAGCAGAGTTTGAGCTAACCTGTTGTTAATACTGCACTGTACTTTAAGTGGTGGATGTAAGAGCTGCAATAAGTATACAGGAAAAAAACTCAATAATTTTGGTAGTTTTATTCATCTTTTGATAATTTTATGCATCATATCTGGAAGTCTCTGTTGTAGTATTTCACTTCAGCTTCAACAGCCTCTTCATGCATGAAGGGACCTGTGAGAGGCTGAGATTGATTGGGAGGATTAGGAGAGTGAAACAGAGCATACAAAACATTATTTTGTTTTTAGTGTCAGGGGTTGGCCCCAGCCAGAAACTGAGGACTTCCCCATTTGCTTGCTTATTCCCCCTATCTCCTCTCTACAGCCCAACAGGAGGGAAAATTGCAAGAAAAAAAGCAAGGAAAAAAGCCTGATGGATCAAGATAAAGATGGCTTAATAGGGGAAGGAAAGAACAGGGAGGAAAAAGGACTGAATAGCACAAAGGGATTTACTCACAGCCTTCCATAAGCAGAACAATGGCCAGACTATCTGGGCAAGGAGTCTTTGGAAAGACTACCTGCCAGTTTTATTGCTGAGCCAGGATATTAAACAGTATGGAATGTCCTTTGGATCAGCTGTCCCAGCTGTGTCCCCTCTCAGCCTCTTGTGCACCCCCAGCCTGCTCCCTAGGGCAGCAGAATAAGAAATAGGGAAGACTTTGACACCATTCAGCAAAAATATCCCCATGTTACCAAATCCAAAATTATCTCCAGCCTAGCCAGACCCACTGCATTGAGCACATCAGCAAATTCTGTTGCTCATTTTCCATAGTAGAGTGTGATAAGTGAAGGGACGTTTTAAGGTTTCTGTAAAAGCAGTCAGATTAATATTGATAGGTAATAATCTGTCACTTTGATATGCATAAGAGTTGAGAGATGGAAGCTGCATCCAGAAGAATGGCAGTGGGCACCTCTGTAGGAAAAGGAAAAGTTTTATACAGATGAAAGAACCTGTGAGAATCACCAGCTGAGATCTCTCTGACTCAGAAATGGAAACACAGAGGTGCTGTAGGAAGGAGCATCAGTCCCTTGTGTCATCTGGAGAGGAGGACAGAGAACAGATTTGCAGGCTTTTGTCAGCTCTTCCAGAAGCTCAAGGCAGTGGAGCACTTCAGCAGGAGGGGTTCAGAAGGGTTTATGTCCTTTCTTAGGCAAGGTGAGAACTTTTGGAGGGTTGCAGGTGGAATCTGGGACAGGAGCCAAGCACTAGGAGAAAGCAGAGCTTGAAGATTCGTTTTGAGGTATTGGCAAAAGCCATGGGACAGGGAATGTATTTTAGCTGCCAGTCTTTTTATTTCCTTTCCTTTTTGTTTTTTCTTCTTTTTTTTTCTTTCTCTTTCTTTGTGTTATGTTCATATTATTGTGGAGGGACTGTTCTTCCTTCAGTGTGATTCATGCCAGGCAGCCAAGAAAACCATGTCTCAGGGAGCTGTAAGGGAAAGGAGACCCACTTATGAACCATTGGATTGTAAAAGGTTTGAAAAACAAAGGCTGGAGACAAACCCTTCCACAATGGAAGAATTTTGCCTGATGCCAGGATTTGTATTAGAAGATGATTTTGAAGGGTGAATAATTTCAGGGTGCAGCTGTAGTATCCACCTCCATATCCTCTATAGCAGTGTTTCAGTCCCAACTGAAATGTTCTGTTCTGCTCTAAATGATAACTTGGGTCTCCAGCAGGTTCTAATCCTCATTCTACCTACATTAAAGAAATAAATTTGTAAAAATGAATTGCTCTCAGTGTGTGCTCTCAGTTGTTGTGCCTCTACTTTTTGTTTATTAACACAAACACTGACTGACTTTTGTTAAATGCAAATTTTATTGAAGTTGTTGTTAATTACAAGGTAATAGTAGCAAGAACTTTAATAAAATTTACATTTAATCTCACCATGACAGTGTGTGTTGAACACTTTCCATCCTGTCTGGATGGGAGTGTTGTGCTGCTCTGTGGAGAGGATCTGTTAATCCATGCTGCAAATGGTTTTGAAATTCCTGCCTTAACACAGAAGCAGAATAAGGAGCCTCCTGCAAATTTACTCTCTGCTTTTAATTCCTTTGGAGCCTCTGCATATATCGACTTACTTTGTTTATTTAAAGCAGCTCCAACTGTTACTGCTTGCAGCATTTACAAATTTTACAGTGGATGCAAACTTTCTTATGCTTGTTTAATTCAGTGGCATAAAACTTACATTTTTGTTCACCTAAAAGAAGACAACACTCAAAACTGAGTATCTGCTTCATTGTTATTGAAACAAGTAAATTTTTTGTTTTGTTTAAAGCATATATTCTTTCTTACTGGACAGTATTTAAGTATCATTTACAGTCCACAGCAGAAGAGTGCTAACTGATCCCCTTAGAGATGCAAATAATTCTATGGGATTAAACTAGATACTGCTTTTTAATCCCCTTGTTTTATTAGGAACAGATGGACTTTACTTCTTCAGATCATCATCCAAACAAAAAAAGAAAGGTAGCAAATCAGACAGCACTGCTTTACTGACTGTATTGTTGGGGTGTGCATGTGTGTGTGCTGTGGTTAAAAAGACAATCAACTGAAAAAATAATTTCAGTAACATGCTGCAAAAGCAGAAATAGATAAAAACAGAATAATCAAGGTTATCCTTGATAACCAAGGTGATCCTCTGCCCTGGGATTTCAGAATAATGCATAATGAAAGCAAGATACCTATTTTGAAATATTCACACACCTGGCTAAAAATTCCGATAATTTGTGGTGTTCTTGAATTTGACTGCCTGCTCTGCACACTTCTCTTGCTAAAGCAAACTGAGCAGCTGCTGTGCAGGATTAGGATGGCTCTGCTGCCTGAGTGGCATTTGTCACCGTGGGAGGGGGGCTTCAAGCCAGTGCTCCATTTCAGAAACTTGTTTTTTGTGAAAATCACTGAGAAGGGAAGAGATAATGGTGTGTTTATAAAATGTGACAAATGCTTCCACAAGTGACATCTGAAAATGAGGGCACTGCTGTCTTTGCACCTGGAATTCCTGCATGAAGGAGTCTTGGTCACAGAAGAGACCTTTGTAGGGGGGTTTTTGTGGACTCCTCACTGCAGATCTCTGTATGTCACAGATCATATGTTTGATAATATTTAGAATTTTTTTTCTTTTGAAAAAAGTAACTTAACCTTCCTGTCAACAAAATCACTTTTATTTTACTGCCAAGTACTCCAAGTGTGATGAAATTGATGGATTTCGAATGTATGTTTTGTATTTTCATCGTATGAAAAAATATCAAACCACCTATTTTACTTGATGATCAGAAATAGAAATTTTTAATGAAATATAGAAAAAAAATTACCTACTTCCAGAGTTTCCTTAGACCTCTCTTGGCTATGTCACCTACTGACTTCTTCACAACAAAGCTCCTGGTCTTACAGATCAGGCGCTTAAGTGGTTGTAGTGAAAAAAACCCAAAATTCCAAATGTTGCATTCAATTTTTTTTCACTAGAGTTGAAAAGTGTTCTTCAGTATTCATCTAAATTCATTATTTTGTGGTGTGGGTGTGTGTTGTGTCTTCATCTTGCTTTTCCCCTTCCTTCCTCTCCTGGTTTAATGTGAATCTATTGTACAGAGTAAAAGGCACATAATGTTTCTGGTTTTGCAGCATTGTCTTTTGTTAGCTGAAAAATATTCCTGTTTAGAGATATTTTGGTGTGTGTATATATATTTCCATGCCTATTTCTACATTAGCAATTCAATGAATTGGATAGTTTATGAAGAAATAAGGGATGAGTCAGGTCTTTTTTTGTGTGTGCCTTTGTCGTCTTGCAGAACATGAGACAAACATCATGAGAATTATTTGTATAAATCAGAAGATACTTTTGCTTTCAAGGTTGCTCATACAGATACAGTGAGCCCAGTGCTAGTTATCATATTGCTACTACAGTGGCAAGCCAAAGATTTTAATAATCAGGCTTCCCAAGGCAGTGTTTCCAGTCAGAGCACTGCTCCCCTCCAGGGTCCTGACCCACTGGATGAGATAAATGGATTTTTTGGGCACCCACCAGCTCTCTGTTAACATTGCTGACGTAAAAATGGTCCTTGTGCTGGACCATGTGGGGGTGGAGGTATTTTCTGCTGAAATACAGGAATTAACCACAGCTTATCTCCTTTTCTCATATATACAGCTTGTCCAAAGTGTCTCTGAGAAACAGTCAAGACACCAGGATAAGGCACTGAATGAATAATTATTCTTTTTTTTCCTCCCATCTCCAGAACAAAGAAAGAATTATGCACGAGACAGTGTCAGCAGCATATCTGAAACATCACAGTACCACGTGGAGGTGAGATGAGAGGGATACACCAATTACAGCTCTCAGTTACATGTGGTTATTTTTGCCTACATGGTTTTTTTGAGGATATGTAAGCTTGAAGGCGCATGCATCTTCCAAAATATTCCGCCAGCCTGGGGTCACTTCAGAGCAGATTACACTGAAATGTCTCAAATTGTATAACTTTGCCATAAAGAGCTGAAATCTGGATGTAGAAGGATGTAAGCAAAGTTGTGTGTAGTTTGGCAAACAGACAGGACTTCTCTATGGGGCATCAATTCCACATCTTGTGCTGCCCTGTCTCTGAACCTGGCTCCTTGCAAAGATGAGGCAGAGCTGAACAATGCTGTACTGCTGGCAAGGCACACTGGGTGATATTTAAAACTAATACTCTGATCAGATCTAATCAGCAGAGGTATTCGAATATTCATCAAGTGCTGAGCATTAACCCCTCAAAGCCCCAGTGGGTCGAGTACGTGGTGGTTAAATACATTCTGCCTGCACAGATTCTTCCCCAGTGTGAAGAGCCAAGTGTGTGACTTGCTGTCTTAAGCTGCTTTGCAGAATTACTGCATGCTGCTCTCATATTTAAAATATTCAGCAGGGTAAGCCTGAGTGCCTGTATGTAGCCTGTTAAGCACTTTTGAATGCAGTGCCTCCTTCTGTAGCCTTACTTTGGCTTAAACTTTCTCCTTCTGCCATCAGACCTCTGTCATGGGTTAAGCCAAGTCTTGCAAGCACCACAGATTTCTCAGCTCCTTTTTGCTGGGTTTTGGTCCTGTACTGGCATAACAATTAGTACTTGCATTTAGAATCTAAGCATTCCTGGGTGAGCAGCCAATGCAGAGTTTGTTTCACTTTCCTTCTTTTAAATACTTTGATTATATGCAGCTTACACCTACTTTCTTCTCTGTAATTACCATGTGCTGTTATCCTGTAATAGAAGAAAGCATGGTTAATTCTTTTTTATTATTTTTCTTTTTAAAGACTTTTAGAAGACAGATATGCAGGCATACATTAAATGTGGTTCAGCTTGACTGACTGTTACCAGATCTTCAGTTAGAATGTGAAGGTGGATTTATGCCTGAACAAAACAAAATAATTTTGTGGGTTTTCTTGCACAGTTGGCATGCTGAAGGAGAAATTGCCACAGCCATAATGACAGGGAAGCTAGCTGAGGTGATATTTATGAGGTACTATTTAGTTTCCAGGCCATTAATTGAATCTGGAGAATATTCCAAGCTGATGGTGAGCAAAAGTAGTTACTATTTTCTTCTGTGCTGCACATACCACTGGCCAGCCCGTCCATAAGGTATCCCAGTCAGATGCAAGCCCATCCTGGTTGCCACCAGCAGGCTGCTGGCAGCTCTGGAAGAGATGAGGACACTCCAGCTCAGGGTGGTGGTGGAGCTTCTGGGAAGCTTCTGCTGGCACCTCCTGAATTCAGCTTGCCAAGAGAGAGACAGGTTTTCACTCCTCAAGAAAGCTAATTAAAACTCGTGATTTAATTCTAGCTTTGATACCTGGAGGATGTCAGAATGTGCCTTCAAGTCTAACTGCTTACAGTAGTGAGGAAATGACAGTGGGTGTCAAAAAGCAAGCCACAAAAATAAGTTGATTTAAAATGACATTGTGGACTAAACAGCCTTCCTCATATCCTAGAGGTGGGCTCTGCCATAGACAAAGGCACTTTTACTCATGAATAATTTGCATTGCTGCTTCCTGACAATTTAAATACTGGCACTCCTGAACAATAGGGAAAATTGCAATAATAATTTCTTTTAAATGTACATCTTACTCACCAGCACTTGACCACCTTTGTTCTGGACCGAAAAGAGGCGATGATTACAGTGGATGATGGAATAAGGAAGCTGAAATTGTTGGATGCCAAAGGCAAAGTGTGGACTCAAGACATGATTCTTCAAGTGGATGACAAAGCTGTCAGTTTGGTGGACTTGGAATCAAAGGTAGGATCTGTGAGTGACAGTCTCATTTTCAGAGAGAGAGAAAAGGGAGCGAGCAGAAAAACGATGTATGTGAGATTGAGGATTCTAATTAGCTTATTATCACTTTCCCTTTTTAGCTCATGCAGTTTTTCTGAGATCAGGACACTGTATAGTAATGTGGTATTTTGTGTTTTCTTCTTTTTTTTTTTCCTCTTCTGACAGAATGAACTGGAGAATTTTCCTTTAAGCACAATTCAGCATTGCCAAGCTGTGATGAATGCGTGCAACTACAATTCAATTCTTGCATTAATATGTAAAGAACCAACCCAAAACAAGCCTGATTTGCATCTTTTCCAGTGTGATGAAATTAAGGTAAGATAATAGTGGAGATATGCTATGACTTATTTGAATAGGGGAGATTGTATGAATTGACCAGTACAGTGGATAAAGACAAATGAGCTGATTCATAGAAAATAATCCTGTACTTTTATTCTTGTAAATATGCTGCAAGTTTAATGCACTTATGGTATCAGCACTCCTTACATTATGTTAGCAAATCTAGTGTAGTATGTATTGCAAAGGAGTAATATTTAAGCTGAATCCTTAGTGCATGTTCAAATATGTCCTTACTGTAAATATTGGTTCTTGGACTCTATAGCTGCTAATTTGGGTTTGCAAATGTATAAAGCTCTGGAAAATGTCTATGGTTTGCCTTCACACGTCTGAAAAAAGTGGTGTAAAATAATCTGAGTTTTCTACAACTTATTTTATAATCTGCAAAGAGCTCATCTGAGCCCTGAGTCTTACCTACTCTTTCTGCTCTTTTTGTCACCAAGCAATTAAACATTCTTTACCTTCTCACCTCTCTGCATCTCTGTTCTGCTGGAGAGATCTTGAAAGGGAAAACATTCCTTGCAGGAGAGGCAAAATAAGGAAAAGGATTGCTTGTCTCTGATGAAAATATTGCCTTCAAGTGTGAATTATTTTTTAATGTATTCTGCAATACTTCTGTATTTCTGAGGTTATAAATTTAAATTCTGTTAGTAATTCTCTGTAATTCCAGTTGATAATTTCCTGAGGATTTCTTAATTCCTTTGTAGTAGTTTGTATTATTGTCTTGGAACAACAGATTGTTAATCACACTGTGCAACAGTTTTGGAATTAGCATGGTGAGAGTGGAATGAGGATGATTAGTTATTGTGTGATGTTGCACAGAATTTGCTGTTTTAAAGGAAAGTGGGATCCTGTCAGAAGTTCAGGGGGTATTGTGTTAAATAATGCAGGGGACCCTTTTGAGGAGCATTTGGACAATGTGTAGTTTCTCAATGTGTAGAGTTGGTCTCTTTTCATTTTTGAAGTTGTTCCTCTGTGTAGATATAAAAATGTAGAGTACAGAAGCATGACTTGGAAGTCCAGTATCTCCATTTGTTCTGAAGTATTGTTTGATTCTGTGGCCATACCCTGGGTTTTTTTCCTTGAAACTTTTCTGATTTTGAAAGTTTAGGTCTTTCTCTGGTGGCTTTTCCTTGCTTTTGTTTGAAGTTACAAACTTCAACTTCACAATTACAACTTCAAACTACAACTTCCAGGAACCTCTGCAATAAAAAATGGTTAAAATCAACACTATTTGGGGCATTCTGACATTTTATAAACAAGAATAAAATTAAATAGTAAATACAAAGAGCTTTGGATTAATGGACTTCTTCTGGGTTTAAGTTCCTCTGGTCTCCTAAAGTTTTTTTCCATTAATTCTGTAAGCTTAAAGTATCCTAACTATTCTGTAGTGCAATCCAGCCTGAAAAGTCCCATAATCCCCTTGAACCCTAAATTCAACAATGTCTTCTGGTCCTAGCAGAAGTCACAGATTCCTCCCAAAAAGATACACACTTCTGCATGATGAGGGTCCTAGGAAGGACGTGGTCCTTACAGAGTGAGCCAGACACTGACAGATTTGGGCTTTGACAGCCTTTGTAGGAAATTAATTTGTCAGCTGGAGACATGTAACAGAGCATTCTAAATCCTGCGAGAAGCCATGACCTATTTAATGCAACATCTATTAAAATAATGCTTTAGATGTGCATCAAAATTTCACTTGTGGGGCCACTGGTGGAGGCAGACTGCACTCGTGGAGTGGCAGGAATGTACAGATTAGGGAATCCTCTGAAAAATTAATCTTCTGTCACATCAAAGAGAAGTTGGAGGCTGTCATTATTCCTGAAAGGAAATTGTATCATTACGAGTTACTTTCTTAATGCTTGTGCTTCTGCCATCTAGAGTAGCTTTGCTGCTTCTATATTTAGTAGATTTTCTTTTTATAGTCTGAGACAAACAAAATACTTGAGACGACCAAAAATTACGTATGCAGAGGGAAAAAGTAGCTTATGCAATAGTGATTGACTTGAGATAATTAAAGCTGTTCAGACAAATTTGGTGTCTAGATTACTTACTTGTGTGATGATAATGCTTGAGGCTGGAGTAGTGACAAAAATACCAACTCCCAGGTTTTATTCTGTTATTTTTTTGGTTTATGCGTAAAATAATTTGTCACAGTGCTTTTAAATAAATGGGATTTGATAAGGTATTCTCTGTCTAAGAGAGTGAGATATGATTTCAAAGATATAAAAGGTGAGATATGATTTCAAAGATCTGGATACTTCTGCTGATTCCTGATGTTTCCTGCTCCTGTCTCCTTAGGCTACCCTTATTCATGAAGATATTGAAAGTGCAATCAGTGACAGCAAAAGTGGGAAACAGAAGAAGAGGCTTGAGACACTGAGGTAAAAACCTGACTGTATAGGATTATCAGTGTATAGGATTATCAGTGTGACAGCATTCAGAAGCTCTCCAGGTCTGCCTGCTGTCTTTTGGGGTTCTGTGGGGGCCTTGAGTTTTTTTTTCTTCTGGCTAATAATATACTTCCAAAGCCATGTATATTGAAGCCATGTCTTGCTTTAATAATTTTTTCATGTTCTCTCAATTTATAGTGTCAGTCTTACCTTTCCCAATTCCACCTTCGTGATGGGAACAGCTGAGATCAATTCCACTTGCCAGAGAATGGCATTGCCTGTCTCATTTCTGCACATGGGTCAAGTAGTTCAGAATTTAAATAAAAAAACAGAAATTCCTCATAACTCCAAGTAAATAATATTATGCTAAAAGGTTTTGGGATCTGAAGATGTTAAATAAACAGCAACTGGAGATTAAATAATCTTCCTGCCTCCCTGTTTAATGATGCTGAAGACTTCTTGTTTCCCTGGTAGCAAAATCTTCTCTGCCAGTTGGAAAATGTGGGGGAAAGAATCTGTTGGGTTCAGAGAAGATTAATACAGAAATGAGAGGTAGCAAACAGAGGCATAAAAGCAAGGGCACAAATATATCAGATACTAAATGGTGATGGTAGTAGCTGGTTAGAAGTTCAGTGTGTAACTGATGCTGATACTTTCAGTAATAATTGTGCTCAGATAGAGAAGTCTCTGCTGGACAAAAATTAGAATGGATGTATAATAGTTCTGGATACCTGTTAAATTCTGATGTGCAACTTAAAAAGATTTCCTAGATCAAGGGCACTCCTAGAAAAACAGAAAAGAGCCTGAATTATGTCTAACTCTATTGTCTAACTCTAAAATTAAATAGATAGACTTTACCATTTGTGGGACTGTTGCAAACCAGGTGTAAGCACTAAGAGGCAATCCAGAGGGACTCAAACCCATTGGATGTGCTGGGAAACTAATGAGATTTAATTGGGAGAAGAATGTAGGACAATACATCTGTTGGGACAAATAATCTGAGATTTCAGTCTCTGAGGGCTGTGAGGCCCAGAGGTCAAACGTGGGTGGCATCTGGGTGCTGGGACCCTCATGTCTCACTGAGGCTCTGAGGCATTGTTCTGGTGCTGCAAGGTTGTTGATGAGTGAAAGGGGACTGAAGGAAGCAAAGGCAAAAGAAATTTTTTTTTTATTATTTGCTGTTCAAAGAACAAACAACATTTTGATGTTTTGTGGTCTTGTTGTTGAATGCTGGGAATGAGATGCGTTTATAAAAGGTGAATTTAAGGTGAAGATCTAGATTTTAAAGAGAGCTCTGGGGAAGGAATGGTGAATGTATATGACAGGAGCCACTGTGTCTGTTGGTATCAGGCTGCAGAATGAATTCAAAGACCTCTTTCCTTACAGTATTTAAAACTCCACTTGCAGGTGGGGACACTGATATGTTTGTACTGAGACAGGATGAACAGGCTCCTGTTAGAAAACAAATCAGCCAGTGAACTTGGTTTTGTTGGTAGGGTTTTAAGCAAAAGGTGATTGACAACTTGCCAGATTTAGATACTTGATTTTTGATGGCTGAAAGGTAGCTTCAGACCTTCTAATTTTCTCTCATCCAAAAGTCAAGTCCCACCCTTACAGCTGCATTTGGTGGTAGAAATGCCACCTAATAAGCCCAAGGCACTGAATTTATCTGTGTAAAGTGGCAGGTCTCCTCATGTTCTTTGGCACTGCTTGGGGATTTCCCAGGTGACAAAGATTTGCTAAGTCCCTGGTGGAGTGGGTTTCCTGGAGTGGGTTTCCTGCTGTGTTTAACACACTTACACATCCTGGTCTGGAGTGCTGCTGCTTGGCAAACCCATCTTGTGGTGCGCTGTCCTTGTGAATCCTCCTGGTTTCCTCTGACCAAGCACTGGAGAACAGAACCTTTTTCCTTCCAGTGTGACTCGTGGGCTTTCTTCTGTCCCTCTAGAATGATCTCCAAAGCTGACAGTGCCATCCCCCCACCCCCACGGGCCCCTGCCCCCGTGCCCCCAGGGACCATCACCCAGGTGGACGTGCGGAGCCGCGTGGCGGCGTGGTCGGCGTGGGCCTCAGAGCAGGGGGACTGTGAGTATTCCTGGGGCTGCTGCTGCACACGGGGGGGCCAGGAGGGGATTTTTATGGGGCTCAGTAGCAACAGAAGCGATTTAGAAAGGCCACTTTGACAATGGCAGTAGCTGGATGCAGAAGTGGTTGCACAAGGTCAGCCCTCTGCCCTCGCTGCGAGCAGATTTTCCCAGTCGAGTTTGAAATGCCCCAAGCCACTGCTGCCTGATGTGGGGACAAAGATCTCTCTGTCATAATCTGACTTGTCATTTCCTTGCATTTACCCATTTTCTGAATTCCTGTTCAGAGCTGCTTTTACTTGTGCTGGGTGTGGGTTCCAGGTTTTGACCTGGGCTTTTTTGTGAAGGTGGTAGGAGTAACACAGTAATCTAACGCTGCTCTCCTCAGTAGTAGGGCCAGATATTTTGGACAATTAATAAGTATAAGCATGGATAAAAGGTAACTTGAGATCATCATTATTTATTTATATCATATTTATCTTTAAAATGGTTGCTTTGGCTAATTAGTTTGTTGGTTTTTTGGAGGTTTTTTTTAAAGCCTTAACTAGGAAATGCTGCAACTTTACCATTCCTTAATGGGCTGGGATTTTTCTGTTTGATGGTTGTTTAAAAACATTTTGATGCGATTTCTTTAAAAAATAAAAGTTCTTTAGAAAGAATAAAGTTCCCTCTATAAAACAGACTAAAAAGCTTATAATCAAGCCTCTTTTAGTTTGTTTGCTTGGGTTCTTTTAATAATAGATATTAAGACTGTACTATTAAAAAGCCTTGTATTCCTTTTTTTTTGTTTTATTAAATTGTATCTATATCACTTAACAAAGTACACAACTATGCAAAGAAAACAACTACAAATATGCAGGGAAATCTGAAATGTTAAGAATTATTTAATCTATGTACCCACGGTATTACATCTGTTTTGGGTAAAGGCTGTCTTGTTCTTCTGCTTGAGTTATCACATCAGAAAAGTTTCATTAGTTTGGTGCCTTGTTGTGGATGTGAGTTCCTGCAGTTGCTTTTGTTCCACTCAGGTGGATCTTTTCTAAAATGTGTTTACTGAAATCCCACCTGCTCACAGTGCAGTACTTGGTGTGGGTTAAAAATGCAAAACTTATAAGTTTATTATAATAAAAAATTCACCCTTCTTATTTTCAAAAGAGTCACCAACTCTGGGCATTTTTGTTTGGAAATATCAGTTCTATCACATCATTCTCTCTTCTTTCTGTTTCCAGACTTGGCATCCCTTTTTGCTAATAAATTTTTACATAAGAATTGTCTTCAAAGCCACTGCACTCTTTCTTGCTTGCTTCTACTGGAGTAGCTTTCAGCATATTTTGCAAAATGGGATGATTCCTAATTGTATTGTGTTTATAATCTGCCACTTTGAGTTGAGTTTTTTTTTTTAAATTTAAAGCCTAGTACCATTCTTCTGCACTTAACTTCTTTTATGTAGTTAAGTAGACTGAAAGCAGGTAGAGAAGCTTTTTTTGTGAGCCTGGACAGGATCAGGCGTTAAGGTTCAAGATTTTCAGCTTGTGTGGAGTCCTTGCAAAGGGAATGGTAGTTTTGTCCATCTTTTTCTTACAGTACTGTACTTTAAAGTATAAACTGCATAGAAACTGTTATATAGTAATATATATGTTATATGTAATTGTTATATACTAATTTAAATGTGGGATATTAATCCCACACTTACGCGTTTCTTATTCTCTTCTCCCCTCTTTGCAGATGAAAAGCACAGACAATACCATGAACAGGAAGAAACAGCAGAGATGATAGCAGCCAGGATTGACAGAGATGTTGTAAGTGAGAAGCTACAAATGATGCTGCTTCATGTCTCTGAAATTTTGCAACTCTCCTTTGTGGGAAGACTTTTCTCCACGTGGGAAATTCAGTTTTGGAGAAAAGCTTTCCAAGCAGCCTCTGCTTGTTGTGGTAGATCTAAAATGAACAGGTGGCAGTTTCTTTCTTTAATTTTCTTTTTTAAAAAGAAAGAAAAACACACTGAATGTTGATGACAAGTTTTCTGCTGTGAAGACCTGGAAATATAAATTGTAATTTTAAAGTAGACTATGTAAGGATAATTTCAGCAAACTATGTAAGGATAAAAACTTCCATCAATTTAGCAGGACTTGGATATGTGTAACACCTGTAAAATAAACATGGTCATTTCTGAAGACAGGTGGACCCTTTTTATTTATAACTTAAAGCATTCCTTCATATAAGCAACAATATTTGGCATATTCTATGGTATATGCAAGATCAAATATTGCCCCATCTGTCATTTGTAACTTTCTGCTTCTCCACTCTGCTGTTGCCCTCAGCAACATCAGAAGGTCTTGGGAAAAGCATGTTGGGACCTGCTGGATTGGTGTCTTTGTGTTTTCCCCCGGGGTTCATTCATTCTTCTCCAGTTACTCTTTGAAATCAATTCTTCAAAGAGCACTTCTCCACAAACAGCTTAATTTGTAGTCTCAGTACTAAAGGAGATTATGAAGTTATACTCTTTATGAAAATGCTGTCTATTCAAATAATTGTGATTTTTCTTGTGTGTTCTCAGCAAAAATGTAATGTGGAAGTAAATTGTGTAATTGCAATCTGAGCTGAACTCTCTTGTTACACATAATTTAAAGACTTCCAGCGGGCCTGCATTTAAAAAAAATTGAAATTAAAAATACTTTACAGCTATGTAAATTTAAAAACACAAGGAATCTAAATATGCAATTTTCTAGCATGGACTTTGTTCCAAGGAGGTTGTTGGTGTCTGGGAGTCTGGACATTTCAGTTTCTGGATTTCTACAGAATCTCCTATGGATTCTGTAGAGAAACAGTTACTTTTCTTTTCTCCCACAGCAAATTCTGAACCATATTTTGGATGACATAGAGTATTTTGTTACCAAGCTGCAAAAAGCTGCTGAGGCATTTGCTGAACTTTCAAAGAGGAAGAAGACTAAAAAAAGTAAAAAGAAAGGTCCTGGAGGTAAGAGTTCATATTGCATACAATTCTGTTTGTCTCAGAACCATTAAAGGAGCTAGGAAATGTCTTTTTGTGTGGTTTTTCTTAATCAGTATAGCATTTTTCTCTCAATTTGAGCACAAAAGTTCCTATGCAGAATATGCTTAGAGGAAAACCTATGAAAATCATTTTCATGATTGAGTCAGTGGGGAATGACTAATTAGAGATGTGACCACAGAATATGCTTCTGCCTTGGTTCTGTATTTACAAAATTCTGTAAGATGGTGAATTTAGTATGTATTTTGTTGTTTACTATATCTGGAATATTTATGGAAGCTATATAATTATAAATGGGTGTATAAAAATCTCATTTTGTTCACCAGAGGGTGTTCTTACTCTCCGTGCAAAGCCACCACCTCCAGATGAATTTGTGGACTGCTTCCAAAAATTCAAGCATGGCTTCAATCTCCTGGTAAGTGGCAGCAGCTAGTGGGTCTGAGATGTGAGGCCAGACCAGGGCTGGCCACCTCTGGGCTAGCTTGGCTTCTGAGCTTTGGGATGCTGCTAGTCAGCTTCTCTACACGATGACTAGATGAGCATATTTGGTGTTCAGCATCATTGTGTTTCTTCCTTTCCTGGTTCTTTAAAGCTTTTTACTTGGGAAAATTGATTTTGAGTCATGGAAGAATTCCTAGGAAGGTCTGTGTGGCTCACAGCTCTGTTGTGTGTTTGCCAGCATCACCAGCTGTGGCCTTAATTTGATTTTATTCAGCCCTGCCCACCAGACTCGCTGTGCTTGTTGCCATCATTACCCAGGACCTTCTGGCCTCAGAACGTTCCATCCAACAAATTGCTGTCTCTTTTTAGGTTCTTAATAAGCAGAGATGATAATTCAAGAGCCTTCTGCTGGCATCTCCTCTTCTGCAAGTGGGAGTGTCCTATTCAGGGGAGGCAGCACGTGAGGCACCCTCAAAGCATTTGCTGTCAGACACTGACTGTCTCTTCCCATTGCTGGGGAGGCTGTGCCAGTGGGGAAAACTGCTCTTGAATTCACTGAGTCAAATCAGCTTCTTTCTTCCTCCTGGGGAATGAATTATGATTGCAGGGCTGTAGGAAATACTTAGACATGTTAAAAATATCTTTAAAATACAATAAAAATATCTTTAAACATTTTTAAAAGCTGCATAAAGTGTTGTGGTTCTGACCTTAAGGGATTGCTGTTTTGAAGAAGGATGAGTATCTTGGGACATGCTCATCCTTCTCAGTAAAAGATGTAATGTCCAGGTTTTTTTCCATTCTTTTTGCTACATTCTGCATTTAAATTAGTTTTTTTACTCAAGAACAATCTGTGTATCTTTGAATCTTTCTCTTCTGGGCAGAAGAAGTCACAGCTCTTGTTTTGATGCTCCGCAGCATCTGGGACCTGGTTCTGGTGTTGCTTTTGAGGAGTTGTGCTGTGACAATGCTTAAACAATGCTTTACTTCAGCATCTTTACAGGATCAACAAAAGCCTGAAATGTTCTTTATGTCAGGCAAGGAGAACTGTCTAAAATGAAGAATCTGGTTTAAAAGAAAAGGAGTAGCTAGAAGAATAAAGTCTTCAAGTAGAATGGAAATTGTTTTAAAACCTCATGCTGGATGCTTCTAGAAATGTCTGCCATCTGTCAAAGAGGATTAGACAGACTGGGACTGGGTTGTTATGACTGAGGAACAATGTATAGGAGGTTATGAGAAGCAAAAACACATCCTCCTCCTCCTTTCTTCATTTGCAGGGGCAGTTGGATGTAAAAGCAGAACAGGGGTGGCTTTTGAGGAACAGATGGCAAGATGTAGTAGAAACTACTACAACTTTTTAAAGCACATTTGGGCTTCTTATTTCTGGAGCCCACAAAGCCAATGGTGATCAGTAGATAAAAGAAATTCTCCAAGAATTCAGTGAATTTTAATGGTTTGGGGGTTTTAGAATATTTTTTTATGGTGGTATTTGGTCATAGGTTGGACTTGGTGATGTCAGAGCCTTTTTGTAGAAATACCTTATTATAACAGATAAAGTGATGGATGAAATTCATTATTTAAAGATGTGATAGTCATGGACTGGTGAGGAAAAATCTCATATATAAAACAAATCAGAACAAAATTTTAATGTAATAGAGATTCCTGGGAGACAGACATCTGTGTTCAGTGTGATCAACCAAGCAAATGGTAAAAGCCATCAGGGAAAAAAAGACAGCAGAACATTATCAAAGAGCATCAAAATGCCATTATGTTACCTGGCCTGATTTTTTTTTTTGCCAGTGTAGTAAAATTGAAGAAGGTCCAGGGTGGACAAGAATGCTTGAAGGAATTACTTCAGCATGGAAAAGACCAGATTCAGGAATAATGAAATAAGTCTGTAAATGGTTATGAGCATTGCTAGAAAAAGTGAGTTGAGAAGGACAATTTAGTTTTATTTGGAGAGTTTGCAGAATACTATGGAAAGTAAGGGGTGTCAGATTTCCAAAGGAGATGCTTCTTCACAAAGAGTTTAATTTGATTGTGGAACTTCTTGTTTTGCACAATAGGTGCTGGAACATGCAGGGAGCCAAGAGCAATGGGATGGATGAGCACTTGCACTTAGTGGGTGTTGCAGGCCAAGTACTGGGCTTAGGTGGACCTGAGCAGGGACCAGAAAAACTATGTAAAGTATTTATTGTCTTACCAGTTAAATGTTTCTTAAAATGTGCTATTTGATTCCTTCAGGCCAAGCTGAAGTTCCATATCCAAAATCCTAGTGCAGCTGATCTGGTTCATTTTCTCTTTACCCCACTACATATGGTAAGGTTTTACAGTTTTCTAAGTGTTTACCTTCAGAACTCTTGTATTTATATGCTCTGTAACCTTTTCAGTGATAATGACATTGAAATGTTGTGTCCCTGGACAATAAGTAAGAAGAAATGTTTGCATCTCAGAATGAGGTTCTCTTTAGAAAATAATTTATATTCTTTTCTGAATGTTTTCCTTTCTATTAAATGTATTTTTTAAATAATCTTTAGTCTCATGTTACACTTTGCCATTATAATTTTTAACCAGCAATAAAAAATTGAGGTACTCTGCATAATGCAGGAGGAGAGTTGAAAGCATATTTAATGGAAGTATGTGTGGCCTTGATCAGGCAAAAATAACATTGCCCAGAGTGGGTCTGAACAAAAAATGGTGACCAGAAAAACAGTTCTCCAGCAATAAATAGTTTAGTTAATTTGTAGGACATCAAGACACACTGTTAGATCCTCAGAGGGGTTTTTACTTCTGGAGGGTGTTTTTATGATTAATGACTCACTGTAGGTAACATAAATTCACAGTCACTTCCTTACTGACAACGTGTGTGCTCCTGACATTATTTCAATCCTTGGATTTAGGTGGTACAGACAACAGGAGGTCCAGAGCTTGCCAGCACAGTGCTCAGCCCCCTGCTGACAAGGGACACCATAGACTTCCTGCGATACACCGTCACCAGCGAGGAGGGACAGCTGTGGATGTCCCTGGGTGATTCGTGGACCAAAGCCAGGTGGGAAAAATTCTTCAGGTTTTAGAGAACATTCTCTAAAATCAAGTTTATAGACATGGTCTTAACCAGGTTATCCAGCCCCCGATAAATTTGATATTACTTTGTTAGGATTTGGACTCTTGAGAACTGTTCTTTGAGGGTTTTGGAAAGGAGCTCTTTAGCTTCGCTGGGATCTCAAGGAGAGACAAAATGCAGAGAGAATTTTTTTTTTGTCAGTAGTATCCAGAACCTCTTGACATAATCTTCTGGAGTATCTTTTTCTGAACTGTCCCTTGCATGTTTCCAGTTGTTTTTCCAACCCATCTATCTGGACTTCATTAAAAAGCAATTTGAAGATGCAATAAAGAGCAACGAAATATTAAATAATACCTACTAATGTCTGTTTTCAGTTTCCAATAATTATTAAAAGTTAAAATTTTTGCAATGTCTTTACCTCTTTAAATGCATCATAATGCTATAAAAAGTTATAATTATAAAAAATATTTATTGACTGAACTGTGCCACATGTTCATGCCTTATGCTTTGCATTTGATGGATTCACTGTTAACTTAGCTGAAAGTTAAGTTATGCATTTGTTGGGTTCAAGGTAATTCTGTAGTTTGAAATTTGGTGAATTGTACATGCAAAAGAAAAATCTTAAATTAGCAAAGTGCATTTTGACTCTGTAATCTGGGGTAGATAAGTACATTTGATGATGATAAAGTGTGCAATCACTTGGGCTGGAAATGCAGCATGTTTTTTGTCTTTATTCATCCTTGCTCTTAAATTTAGATTGGAACACAAATGTCTACCAGATGGATTTTGGTTTTTATTAATTATTTTATTAATATTTTTGGTTGATTGGATGCTGTAGAGTGTAAGGAAGGCTGCATGGAAGGAGTGGAAATGGCCTCATAATATTGGAGCCCCGTGCAGGGAAAATGGATCTCTGGGCAAAACAATGGGCTCCTTGTCTTGGGAACTACTCCATTTGTTTAGTCTATCCTGAAAAAAGGGAAATGGAAAGAGAAATGGCTGGTGTTTGGTAGTGAAGAATGAAGCACTTAAAGTGTAGTTGGCTGATCTGTGCAGATTAGAATTGATGGTGAGATTGATCTCAGTATCCAGAGGCACCCTGGGGTGGGATGCAGCAGGAGAGGGGAATGATGAAATCAGGGATTACTGGCCAAGCTCAGGCCTAACGGGCTGGGAATTGCTGACTGCTCATGTGACTGGCACATTTGTCCCTTGATTTTGAGCAGTGTCAGCAACGAGCCTGATAAAAGACTGCAGTGTACATTCCTGTTTCAGCTTCCACTGTGAAGACACAGCAGTTTATATTGTGGGACAGAGTGTTATGTGTAGTGCAAAGGCAGAGCAGGAAAGCATTAATTTAGGTGCTTGGTATTACAGCAGAGAATGCTAGTGGAACTCTGAAAAGTAGTACAGTATTTTATAAAGATCAATCTGGACCATAAAACAGCAAATGTGATGATAATTCTTGTGTTCTGAACCATGTAGAGTTGGGTGGGGTTTATGTCTGTAAGTCTGTTGTTTGTTTTTTTTGGTTTTGCTGTAGCTAGACCCCCTAGGCTTCCATGCTTCATACCTGCTTTCAGGTGTCCTTACAAAGCTGGCTGCTTCTCTGAAGCCTTCTGTTGGTGCTTTCACGCAAGTAGAGAAATATTTTTCCCCATGTCTCACCATTTAAAGAAGTCCTAGATTTGTTTTGATTGATTCTTCTGCTACCCATACTTTGCTCTAAGGCAGAAGTTTGTGTTTTAGCACTGACATGTCCTTACAGAAGCAGCAAACTCCTTCTGCAGGGCATGGCAGGGAGGATGGTTGAGGTAAATAAATGTGTTCTGCTGATTCTCTCTGTTCTAGCATGATTCTGCCTCTGCTCTAATCCCAGCCTCTCTATACTAATAAAAATCCTGAAGTGTTTCAATTTATAGGTACCCTATTAAACCACAATTTCTGTGGCCCTTGACACAGATTTCTAATTTGCCTTTCACACAGAGCTGAATGGCCAAAAGACCATTTTATCCCCCCATACGTCCCCCGTTTCCGGAATGGTTGGGAGCCTCCTTTGCTGAACTTCATGGGAGCTCCAAAGGAGCAGGAGCTCAACCATTTGGCTGAGTCTGTGGCAAATGTGGCAGAGCAACAGCGGAAGCAGGAGATGAAAAGACTGTCCAGTGAGGTAAGTTACTGCAGAAGTGTTCTCTTAACACCAACCCCCTTCCTTCCTAAGGACAATAGTCTGGGGCATTCCTGGAGTAACCCCCTCTTCTGTCAGTGGAAGCTCTTCACACCTGAAGTTGTAGGAAACCCAATACCTGCTCAGCCACCAAAAATACAATTAGGAAAATAGAAGGTTTTTTTTTCCTGCTGCTGCCCTTGATCTTGTGCACCTCCCTGCCTCTGCTGGGAGGACAACCCAAGCCCCTAAGGTTCAGTTTGATTGAGCTCTGCTATCAGATCCAATTGATTTTGAGCATAAATACTTTGGGCTATGTTTGAGCCAAAGTGCTTTGAATCAATCACAGGCACACTATCTAAAAGAAAGGAACCACCCTGTTTGGTGGAATTTTGGATTTTAACTCCTTCTTCATAAATGTAGGATTTATTATTCCTTTCATTAATCTATTGATACTTTCACTGTATTGCTTTTAAATATTCAGAGGTGCTCTCTGGGCAATACCATGTCAGGTAGATTAGGCCTACTTCAAAAAAACCCCTGCTGATTAGGAAAATTATTATATATAACATTTTCCCAAACTTTTCTTCAAAGGAATGTCACAAATTTAGCAAAAGTTTAGGTTATTCTCTTTAAAGAATGAAAATATGCATCACCACGCCTCTAGAGAAACCAGGGTGCATTTTCTGACCAACTTTATAGCCAGCCCTTGTTTCTCAACCATGATTCTATCCCTTCTTTTTCAATAGAATGTATAAGAAAATTAACTTTGATTTTTGTGTAAATTTTAAAAATATATGTGGATTTTGTTGCTTTTTATTTAACAAAAAGAGGGTGTTGCCTTTTTAAACATAAAATAAATTCCCTTTTGGAAGGTTTTGTCTTTTGCTGGGAGGACACAAGATTTAATTTAAATTTTTATTTTATTCTTCTATACTGGTTTTAGTTTAAATCTAGTGTTAGCTAATTCAATGTACCCTTTTAGCAGCTGTGAGATGGAGGTACACCTAAGAATTTCCTAGGGTCACTTAAGAGTCTTTTCTATCCTGGGGAATTATTATTGGCTGTTATGGGATGTTTTTTTCTTGCAGATCAATTCTCTAATTTGAGATAGCAGAGCCTCCCCAGCAAAACCTTCCCAGTCACATTAAAACTTTATTTTCATTAAAGTCTCTGTTAATAAAAAAAAAAAAAAAAGGTCTACTCAGCTACAGAGACAAAAAAAATGGTAAAAACCCTGCCAAGTAAAGGAGGGATAATATTAACATGATAGATATTTGATTACTTAAAGCACTGTTTGGCTTTATGCCTAACAAGATACACAAGAATAAATGTGAGAAAAACTAAATATTGCCTCTGATTCATTTTGAGAATAAAAGCATTCAGTGAAGTTAATGGGCACAGTAATGTGAAATGTGGCTTTTGCCATTGCTATCATCCCCTCTTCCCTCATGACTTCCAAAAAACATCAAACATTGTCTCATTTTTCACTACTGATCTACATTTCCATGTGTTTTTTGTTTATATTGTGTTCCTTCTAAATAATAATAATAATAACAACAACAAGAACAACAACAGACAACAGCATCAAAACTTTCCCGATAATATTTTAAAAAAATCATGAATTTTTCTCTTCTGATGATTCTAAGAACTTCATGTTATTTATTTATATAATAACCTAAAACAATTCTGAAGGGGGAGAATATACTGAGGTATTTCAATTACTTGTGTTTAAGGAAGTTGATTTTCAGTCTTTTTCATGCACTGGTAGTTGTTTGTGCCAACTTAACCTCTTTGTCTTAACCTTCAAAAGTCACACACAGACACAAAAAGAATTTAAAATATATATATGTATCCCAGTTCATTGAAGCAGTTTGTGTGCCTGGTTCCTGGGATGTCAGGCATTGGTTTCATGACTGTCCCTGATTCCCACAAGGTTCTGGGCAAATGATTTAACCTTGGTACCTTGGCTCCCTGTGCCCGTGCCTCCCCAACACATCCCTGGGGGAAAAGGCACTGAGCTGCCTAATAGCTGTGAAATGCTGCAGGTGCTCAGCTGGAAAAAGCTGCCTGAGTGCAAAATGCTGTTTTGTCTGCAGCAAAAGCACTACCCTGGAGTGGGTGACACCAGGATAATTATTCTTTCATAAGTCTGCTGTAACAGCTTGTTCAATGAGGAGAGCTGAAAAAATCAGATGAGAATGGAAATGTTCATCTCTTGCTGCTAATTGGCCTCGTGTTTTAGTGTGGAATTCATCTTATCAGAACCAAGGCTGCCTGTGGTGAGCTGTGCTGGGAGAGGAGAGAGGTGGCATCAGGAAAAGTGTATTGGAGGTTCCCACCCCTAAAAAACTCCTTTTTTCTTTCCATTCCTGAATTCCTGAATCTTAAGATCCAGCCACACATGCAGCTCCTAGCAGAGAGGTTTCAAGTGGAGGCAGCTCAGCAATGAGGACTTCAAATGGTGGTGAAACAACCACCAGAGAGAGTCCAGTGAGGCTAAAGCAATGCAAATAATTTGTGTGTGAAGTAAAATGAATTCCTGCTTCATGGGTGTCTCTTGATATAAGGCATAAGCCAGGTGACACTGGAGATTTTTTCCAAAGATGTCTAGAAATAGTGTTTTAAAGAATATTCTAGTTGTATGGGGAGTTCTGTGGGGTTTAATTTATTTTATTAATTGCTTTTCATAAACCCTCAGTCCCCTAAGCAAGGGTCTCTGGGTGCCATGAGGTAGAGATTAGGTGAGTGACTTTTCTGTAGACACATTAACAGAGACAAGGGAAAAAATAAGCCAAAAGGACAAACAATGCAGGAGAAAACTAAAAAAAACACAGCAACCCAGGTTTAAAGATTTGGCAAGTTCTGGTGAATCTCAGCCAGTCTAATTTGTGCAACTGTATAAGGAAAGGATATAAAATTAGCTTATTATTATTTCAATGTCATAATACCCACAAATGAACTGTTGAACTTGGTCTTGTTTTTGGAAATGGTGTTTAAGATCATTCTTGCCTAGAAAGGGAGTGTCAATGCTGAATTTAAGATTTTTTTTTTTGTTAAAAAAAAATCCTAAACCCTTGAATGTTCTTACATATGTGCTTGTGATAAAGTATGATTATTTTCCCTAGTTAAAACCCACGATGATACCAACTATTACACTCATTTTTGCATTTCTTCATGGACTATAGCCATATTCAGTGAGGGTGTGACATGGATGAGCTCTTGCCATAGAGTGATAATTTTCCTTCATTCCTTACACACTTACTGTTGGCTGGGCTAGAGTTTTGTGGCTTGAAGTGTACATCCAGAAAAAAGCTCAGAGCGGTTTTTCTGTGCAGATTATTTTAAAGCAGTTCAGCCATTGTTTATAAGTTGTGTTGCTGTGGTGATATCTGAGACAAGACACGGCCCTTGCCCCAGAGATCTGTTTTTCTACAGAACATCCTCTGCAATATTAATGCAGTGGGATGACAGGGTAGAAATTCTTTTATTCTCATCCTTTTGATCTCCACGTTTATGTACTTGAAAAGCAGAAGTTATTAACTTTTCATGGCAGAACCGTGGGCACCTGAGGATGGGGGAATGCTGGCAGGGCCCCTGGGGGGGCTGGATGGAGTACAGGGGAGGATGGCACTAATCCATCGGTGGCTTTATTCCCTTTTTGTCTTGCAGCCTCCCGGCGTTCCCGACTACCCCCCGGCAGATGGGTATGCATTCAGTAACACGGTGTACAAGAGAGGGCCTCTGCTGGACCAGGGGGCAGCTGTGGCTGCCTTTAAGCAAACTGTTAGCCGACATGTAGATAGGTAACCCTGCCCCATCAGCGGCCCTGGTGCTGTGGAAAACTGTCCCCACTTCTTGCTCTTGGGGTGGCGGGGTCTGTGACTGCCTCTGGTTGTGTCATTGTCTCTGCTGGGGAGGTGATTCTGTTTAGCTGTGGGTATTCTGCTTTTCCTTACCTAAAGTGTATCATTAAGACTCTTTTGTATAATTTCTGTGAAGTATCCTGTTTATCTGTGACGTTAAATTGCTGCTTTTGTCAAAAATGATGTAGTGGAGTTCCAACCCAATTGCAAGCACAGAATCCACCCACTTCGGTTCAAATTTTAGTTCTGATTTATTTCATGTTTAAATAGACTCTTTGCTCTTTTCAGAATTACTAAGAATGACAAGTCTGCTCTGAGATTCATCTGTCCTTGTTTTGACTGATTGTTTGATTTTCTTAGCTGCTCACTTTGTGCTCCATCATCTCCTGCTTTTTGTTTTCTGGGCTGGTGTATAAATACCCACTTTCAGAACAGTGACACCTTGTCTCTTCCATTCTCTTTCGAATGTTACAGAAAATACTCTGAAATGTTTGCATAGCAAACAGTGTCTTTTTTGAACATCCTCTTTCATCCTTTTATCCTAAAACTGAATAACTTGGCAAGATGATATGCAGTGATCCTTGGCCTTGTCTCTTGGGAGAATTTATGCACCAGCACAAACTGTGGAAACAGATCAGTAAAGAAGCATTGGAATAGCTGTCCTGTACCAAACCATATTCCATATATTCTATATGAAAAGTATTTTGTCTTATGAGCCATGGAAGATGTTTACACTAAATTTTGGGGATCAACTTGTTGGTTAAAGCATCCTCAATATAACTCTTTTGGTGAAAACCCTTTCAGAACCCCTAATTTTGAGCCATGTGCTAAAAGATCCTGTTGCTAATCTGCATGCAAGCCAATTCCCATGTGGTGTGCAGGTTGAAGACACAATTAATTTCTCTGAACTTTGGATTTATTCTTCATGGCAACAGCAGCAGAGTAGTCACCTCTTAATTGTTTTTTCAGACTTGATTGCCTGTTGCATTCTTGTCTCTGGACCATTTCTTTTGAAATCTAGATGATCAGCACTCTAAATTCCTTTCCCTTACCTGTAATGTGGTAAGACCTGTTTTGTCCTTTCACGGTAAGAATATTTCATGCAAAGGTTTTTGCCTCCACTTCAGTTTTAGAGAAGGAGTCTTACTGCATTGAGCTGTTGATGATATCAGGGTGTCTGGAGCAGAAAGAGTTATCCAAGCCTCCTTTGTGGAGGGTAAAGAGAAATGGGTGTTTCTAAGAAGCAGTTCATGAAAGGTGAAATTAGTCTTTGGAAAGTTGTGAAATGAGACCTGCTATAGTGGTGCCTGCCTCTCACCACTGATGTAAGACATGCCTCCCTTGGGTGATGCAAATAAAGTGTCAGAATCTTAGACTTCCAGTGGATATTAGGTATTTCAGGAACTCTGATGCCACAAGAGCACAGAATAATTCTCAGCAAGTTTTGTGCTGTTTCAAAGTAGCAGTTTTGTGCTGTGTGGTTTAGCTTTCACGGTCATTTGAAGAAAAGCTCTCTGAAAGTCTGTGCAACCCTCTAGGCTCTCAAACAGTGTACAGTGAAGAGCTGAGGCCTGAAATTATGGTATATCTGATAGGCAGTAGGAAACACAGTGGAGGATGGATGGAGGGAAGTGATCAGAATATTTGTGCCCAGGGTAAACTGGCTCATTAGGCTGGGTTTGAAGAATTAGTATCTCTTCAGACACATCCATTGTCTGGCCTATGTTCTGGGCATGTTGCTGAACCAAGTAAAAGTAAAATGTAGACATTTAAAAAAATTCTTCCTGAGTTACATTTTTGAAGTGATCAGGGTAATTAGGTGTGGACAAAATAGGAAGACACAGTTATTGACATGATTTTGGAAAGGCTGCCTAAAACTGAAAGTACTGTCAGAGGTACATACAGTCATATCTTTGAGAAAGAAAACCAAAATTATTTTAATTTTAGGGGATAGCAGGAAAAATTGGTATTACACATTGCTCAGCCTCGTAACAGCTATTCTGCAGGCTGGGGATCATCCCCTACTTTTCACTCTCTCTCCTTAAATACTGGGAGTGTTTTCTCTTTCTTTCAAAATAATCTTTCAATCTAAATATGATTTTCCTTGGTTCTGCTCCTCAAGTCAAGTGAGACAGTTCTCCACAGCCATGCAATAGCCAGCTGGAATGCTCAGGCACACCTGGAGCCCAGAGTTACACAGCAGCAGCAGCAGCAGAAACCACCCGTGCTCATATCCCCGGGCTGTGACCTTGTACCCAGCATTTCAAGCCATGGATTGCTTCATGTTTTAATTAGCTGATTGGATTTATTTATTTATTTATCTATTAATGTGGGAGTTGTGGTGGGTTTTNNNNTTTTTTTTTTTTTTTTTTTTTTTTTTTTGGTTTGTTTGATTTCTTTACTGTCCAGTATGGGTTTATGTTGTTGGGTATAATTTGCAGCAAGTGTATGAAGTTACTGGGAGGGGTATTTCTGGACCAGTTTGGAGTGGGCTGGGGACTTCTCAATTGGAAAAGTGTTATGTCAAAGAAAGCAGTAGCTCCATAACCAAAGGCATTCTGGCCAGGTCTTTCCTCATGGAAACAGAACGATACAGAACTTACTGTGATGTGACTTGTTCTACAATGAATCCTGCGTGTAACTGGCAAGAATTTATTTCTCATTCTTAATTGATAAAGTAACTTGAAGTTGTTAAAGTTGATGGCATGTTATGGTCAGTTAAGAAAACTGATCTACAATAGGTGAACATTTTTTAGAGTCTAACTTCATTAGTATTGATGGCAAAAATTTATTCATCTATTATGTATTTGAAACAATCTGTGATGAACACTAGAAATACAATTTCATACAAAGCCCAAGCCATCAATTATATCCTAAGTATACTCATTTGTTTATATGGCAAATGACTGTTTAACCTTCTGTAGGAAAACAAACTAAGTATAGAGTACATTTATTTTGAAACAATAGCACCTGCTAATCTAGGTTGTTCTCATACATCTTGCAAGTAATGAGCTGATAAAGATTAGCAGTTCTTGAGGTCTGTATTTCAGCCTCCTCTTCACTTTTTTTTGGCACTTAAATCAGTGTATTATGAATAAGTAGTTCTACAGCAGCATCATATTATGGCTGAGAGGTTTTTGTTTTAAAAAATGTTTTGTGGGTTATTCAAAGAGGGCATTTTGTATTTTTAGTTGCTTGACTGTCTCACTGAACAATAGCCTGTCTTTGCTTTGCAGAAACTATGAAGCACACAATAAAGCACAGAGCAAGAAATATGCCAAATGCAAGTACGAATTCATGGCAAGGAACAACAGTGAGCTTTCTGTCATGAAAGAAGAGATTGTGGAGGTAATTTTGTTTGCAAAGACAACACACAAATTTCTGGTGCTCCTCAAAGCTGAGGGTACCTTTCCTGTGGACAGTGTGGCTTTCCTTAATGTTTGTTTCAATGTGTTTGACCTGTCTGCCTTAGTATGGAAAGTTCAGTTAATTTGTTTTGCATCAATTTTGCTGACTTAGGAAGGGGGCTGTAGAGATCTGTGTTTGAAATACATTTGTGTGTTCCTTCCACCTCTCTAGTGTTGCTTTTAAATATTAAGTAGTGTTTAAATAACTACCTGTGTACACATAGAGTATAGTGAAGGACTGTTCTTTCCAAGAGGATGTGGCACCATAAAAGTGAGATACATTTGGAAGGGAGGGAGCAACAAAGAGAGAAAATGCTGAGTGTGAGAATGTGGGGCAGGCAGTCAGACTTCTGACTGCTCCAGGCCATCCTGCTCCCATTCCCTGTTTACTAAGAAGTGTTGTCTCCAAATTTGTGCTCCCCCAGAGCTGCCTTTACTTGGGTTTTTAGTAATTATTTATTCCTTTTGTCAACAGCATGTGGGTTGTAGAGATGGCAGTATCTCTGTGCAAGTATTTGGTTTTTGTTCCACTGTCTGATCCAGCAAATTCCTGAGTTTTACAGAACTTCACTACACACTTATATATTCTTTCTTGAGAGCCCCATTTTGAAAAGTGCAGTAGAACCATGTAGAGTTAGTGATTCGAGTGGGAATCAGGGAGGATACAGGGATTTCTCAGGGACACATCTGTGCAAGATCTGTTGGCAGACGCAGAACCTGGCAAAAGCCATGGTTTTGTTTTGAAGTGATTCACAGCCTAAGTACTGGCAGGAGGAAAGTCAGAAAATATATGTAATTAATTTACCAAATTATTTCAGATTCTGGATGACAGAAAGCAGTGGTGGAAGGTTCAGAACAAAAGTGGCAGCACAGGCTTTGTGCCAAACAACATTTTGGACCCTCTGAGGAACGCAGAAGGCGGTCAGGGATGGCCGGAGCCTCCCTACACCCGCACCATCCAGGTACTGTCCATCCTGGGAGCAAAACCTCCTCTGGAAGTGCCAGTGTGTGCACAAAAAATTTACATTTCTTCTAGAGGCTGAAGGTGGTGTGAAGAGTCTTTGCTTCCTTTTTTGCCAGAGTTGGATTAAATGCTCAAAATGGTATTTCTTGTTTGGACTCAGAGGTTTATTAGTTCTTCTCTATGTTACAGTCTCACAAACCCTGAGTTCTACAGCACTTCACTCTAGCAAGCTAAAAATGGAGTCCTATCTCTCTCTCTCTACAAGGCCTTTTAAGGATAAACTGTCCAATTAAGAAATGACACCTAAATTATTTTCAATTTTACCCAACAACTGATCCCTCGTGTCCCACAATGTGGACTTTTCGATCCAATTACACAAAACCACCCAAACCCATGGAGAAGAAGGTGAAGAAGAAGGACCAGCCTCTGCCCTAAAACCTCCATCTTGCTTTATATATATTACTGTATTCTAAACCTGAAACTCTTAAGTTTTCCACCATGTGATATTACACACTTCTATTCAAACTACACACCCGTAATCCCAGTTCTGTCGTTCAATTTTGGAAGCCTTCTCCACAGCTTCAGGTCAAATGCAGTGTTCTCTTGGGGGTCTGTGCCTGTCAGCACAGAAAGTCTGAAATTCGCAGTAACCAGGATTCCAACAATGATGTCTGTATTTCACCGAAAATACAATTGATAGATATACAGCAAAAATGTTTTACCTCGGATTTTTTTACCTGCTTATTTGCTTAGAGTTGGTAACTTCTAAGTCCTAGTGGATGTGTATGCATTTATTTTAATTGCAAATATCCTTTGTGAATTGATAGCTGTTGATGCCAAAGAAGGAGTTTGAATTATTTAAGGTAGGGTCATCTTTGTTTTTCCTAGAAGAGTGAGCTCTAGCTTTTCCTTTTATATTCTGTCTTTGTGTGTCTCTTTCCCAGTCCTGAATTTATTTAATTATTGTAATTTTGAAGTCATAGAGAGGAGGTATATTTGCTTTTGAATTCACAAAGCAGGTATTTTTCAATTACTGTGTCTGTGCCTCAATAGCACTCTATTATCCTGACCTCATTTTCATTTTCTTTCTTTCATGTAGTGGTGTGGAACTAATATTTTTGTTGCTATTTCTCTTATATTTTGAACAGAATTAGAGAGAATTGCTTAAAAGAAAAAAATCTTGCATCAGCACAATTATCCACCCAAGCAAGGATATACAGGATAAAATTGTAATACGTATTTTTAGACAAAATTTAAGGGGATTAGAGGCTGCTAAAAGAAGAAGTTGTATTTTCTAAGACCTCTTTCTTTCCTCTTTTTTTTTTTCTAATGATCTTGAAAGTTTAGGCAAGCAAGTTTCAATTAATCAGAAATTCCAGGCCTGCCTCTAAATCAGACTTTTAAACCAAACTTCTGTTGAAGCTTGAAGTTTAATAATTTAATGTAATCTAATATTCATTCGTTGTATCTGCACCTTCCAGCTGATGACTGAAAACCAAGAAATGCCACAATGTTTTGCAAAATAATGTGGTAGACCTGCCTTGATCTGGGTGGGCTTGAATCAGATAATTTCTGAGCTTTCCTGTCCCAAACTGTTTGCCTGTAGCATCTTGGCTCATTCTGCACTGATTGTGGATTTGCCTGTCTGTGAAATGAAGCATGCATCTGGAGTGCTTTTCAAATCCTGATTTAAAGATCTTCCTTGGTTTTTCTTCTTCCTGTGCATGTTATTTTGTGTGTTTGGAATTTGCCAGGAAGTCCTGAGCAGTTTTGAGTAGAGATCCTCACATTATTCTTCTGTAATACACTGCAGGGTTTGAAGTTTTTTGTTTGAAATAATGGCAAGACATGGCATAGAATAAAATAATCATTTCCATAAAGCATTCCCCATGGGCTTGTGAAAATTAGGGTCAGGGAACACCATTTAAAATAAGTTTGTTACTTTGCCCTCTGGCAGGTTATTCTACAGCTTGATCATATTCAAATGTGAGCTTGAAATACTGTGAAATTATTTATGAATATAATAAATTGCACAGAATAAATGAAGTCTTTACCAAGACGTGTCAGTAATGCTGTTTTAACTTGTTGGTGATTATTATAATTTTAGCACTCCTGAGCATTCTCACTTGTCTGTTTTCCTGTGATGGACGCATGGTTCATTTGGGAAGGGTTTGCATAACTCCATTTATTTTCACAACAGCACTATGAGACATTACTGCTGCTTCAGAGAGAACTGGGACCTTGAAGGGATGAGTGCTTTGCCCAAAGTCAGACAGGAGGACTTGTGGGTAGAGCAGGAAATCAAAGTGGTTCCTATCAGCACTTTAGCCAGACCTTAAGCAGGAGCAGGCTCAGTGCCTGGTGCTGTGCAGCTTTTGCTGCTCTCCCAGGTCATTTTCAGCTTTCAAAAAACTGCTTTGAAAGTGGCCTGGCTGCTGTGGCCACCTGCAGATAAGTGTCATGTGCAAGGGCAGTGTCTTTACAGACTAATAACCTTCAATGCACTGCTCACCAAAGGGTGTTTGTAGATTATTAGGAAGAATTAAGGGTTCCGTAGAAAGAGAGGATTTTTTCACTTGATTGTGCTACAGACACCTCTGAGAAATGGATACCTCATTATCACAATTATTCTCAGAGCTGTAAAGTTTTTTTTTTGCTCTCACTCTGTCCCCCTGCCTAGTGACCTCTAAGGCCACACATTACTTTAAATCCTGATTTTTCACTCAATGGCTTTCAGGATCCAGGTGCCAAAAAGTCACTTGAAAGCACTGAGGTGATACTTGCAGGACATTACCAGCAATACCCCAGATATTTAATTATCTTTGTGAGTCAGAGGCTGTAACACTGTCTTCTGGTCAGTTGAATTAGTTCCAGAAAACAGTATTTTTGCTTGTTTCGTACTCTTGTACTTTTTAGGAGAGTATTTTGCTGAATTCTTCTATTTTCTACTATTGTTAATTATTGTTTATCAGAGTTTTCTGGCATGTTGGTAATTTAATCGGTTTTTTTGTTGTGAACCAGCACTGGTATTTCACTATCCTGTTATATAAAAACATAAAGAGCTTCCTAAACATTCTGATTTCTTATTTTGTAAAAGTATTGCTGGTGAACCTATGAAATAATTCATCATGGTATTTCCTATTTTCTATGCATTTTTTAAACTTTGTTTTAATGCTCTTGAAAATTAAATTTGAAGAACATAATTAGGATAGAATTGTGTATCTTGGTGGGCATGTTAATTAATCTCCTGACACCCTTCTGGAGGTGAGACAGTTATATTGTCAGTGATATGTACAAAATCCTCAGGCAGAGAGTAAATGTTTAATAAGGTGTAGGATTTTTTTTGTTGTTGTTTTTTTTTTTGTTTTTGTTTTGGTTTTGGGGTTTTTTTGTGGTTTTTTTAAAGAAATGGGGACTAATCCTAGCTAATTACAATTTGAATAAGTAAATTCTGTCTAAATTTCCCGTAAATTCAATAAAACCACAAATGTTGTATGCCCCTCTAAGTTAGGTGGTTTTTAATGATATTTTAGTAGGCAGCTGTTTACATAATAGCTGAACCCACCTAAGTAAATTCTGGCAAAAGACCCTGCTTGAAATTTTCTCTTCCAGTCTTGGGTACCTCATTGGCCCCTTTGGCTGAAGATGAGTGGTTGGTTCTCTCTTGTCCCTTCAGTGGAGTCCCAGGAAAAGATCCAAACCACAGTGCTGTTGACAAAACTGAGGCTGAATGCTCTGCAGCCCTCTTGGAGGGCTCTCGTGTCACTGTGCAAACAGGAATGTGGTACTGAAACGTTCAGAGAGAGTAAACTGAAAGCTCTGTGTCTGTGTGAACTTAATGAGAGCAATTCCCAGCTCTAACACTGGTTTTGGTTGTTTCCAGTGCCTCTTTGTCTGTTTTTCCCCGTAGTTTGAATATGTAAATTCCCTCTTTTTAAAGCCAAAATATATTTGAAAATATATTGTTTCCTCTCTTTTACACTGATCAAGAAATAGGGTTGGTACCAGTAGCATTTTTACTCAAACCTATTATTTGGCTTCCATTAAAAATAGTTTGAATCATACTGAATCTTGTTTTTTCACCAGATGCAGCCTGTAGTGTGTTGAAAACAGCTTTGGAACTTTTTTTTTTTTCCCTATAAAAACAAAAATTTTTCTGGCAAGAAATAAGAAAACAAAATTTAGTCCCAGTAAGTTTTTATGATATATCCAGATTTTTAATGAGTGTGTGTGTATCATCCCCATTCCAAACAGTTTAAAGCATTTGTTCCAATTTACTTGAATTGAGGTGATCAGAGGGATGAAACGTCTCCTGTGAGGAAAGGCTGAGAGAGTTGGGATTATTCAGCTCTGGGGAGACTTTCTAAAGGCCTGTCAATACCTAAAGGGGGCCAGCTAGAGAGCTGGAGAGGGATTTTACAAAGGCATGGAGTGACAGAACAGGGTTTAATGGCTTTAATCTTAATGAGGATAGGTTTAGATTGGCTATTGGGAAGAAATTCTTTATTGTGAGGGTGGAGAGGCACTGGCACAGGTTGCCCAGAGAAGCTGTGGATGCCCCATCCCTGGAAGTGTCCCAGGCCAGGCTGGGTGGGTGTTTGAGCAATTTGGGATAGTGGAAGATGTCCCTGCCCATGGCAGGGGGTTGGAATTAGATGGAACCATCAGGTCCCTCCCAAGCCAAGCCCTTCTGTGAGCAGCACCTTTATCTCATTTGCTGAACTAGCCAACATTTCTTGAGCTAGAAAAATTAAGCAGTTTTTAAATACCTGCTGTGACTTAACTCTTATTTTTCTATTGTTACAATTGTTCTTTACATTCACCTGATGATCTTTAATTCTTTGGCACTCTTTTCCTTGGGTTTTGTTTTCGATTAAACCTGTTTCTGTCTGGTAGATGCTCTGAAAAGAGCTGATTGATGCTTATATGGCATCACATGTGTATGTTTTGTAGCCAGCACTCTGTTCCCTATTCAAAATAAGAATATTACAATAACTCACTATTAGTTTCCTAGTGATTAAGAAGAGGTAATTACTAAGACTGATGTTCTTTTAGTTTAAATTGCTAATGTGTATGAAATTTCAGGAGTGATGTGTGAGACAGTTACTTTTTACCTTTCTAACAATACTATTTGATGTGATTTACTCCATTTTCCTCACAGCAATTACTGGGAGAGCTTTCAGAGGTAACTGAATTACTCTTCTGATATTGAATTTCAAAATTTCCTCTTTTGGACTATGTAGTCACCAAATTCCATAGTGCATGCTTGGTTCTTTTAATAGCAATGAATAGAAATGATGGGATGAATATAAGGATGTCCTCAAAAGATCTGGAGTTAAAAAAAGAAGCATTAAAAAAAGAAATGTTAAATGGGATTCAAATATATAATTGGTTTTTGGGCACTGTTTAGCAAAATGCAAAATGTATTTTAAAGTGGTTGCATTTGTAAATTTAGAGCTTGAGTGACGCTTCCAGATTAATTTTTGTTTTCACTGCAGCAAGTTGTTTTGATGAGGCTTATGATTGCAGTGCAACGTTTTTGCAGCTCCTCCAGTAACATCCATTGAAAGTGCCATGTAGTTTTCAGCTCTCTCTCTTTCTGGATTATGTTTGAGGCAGTGTGCAGTGGATGTCTTGGTTTGTAACGAATCCTCTCTCTCATGAAAAAGTTTTATTTTTTGTTTTTTTAAGAAGGTCAAAACACACATGAAGAAGGTACATTGTGGGGATAACAGTCTAGTAATTGGAATCTGTGAACAAGATAAAAGGATGTGAATATCATTGGAATGTTTTAGTAGCTGTGAAATTTTAAAATTCTTTGACAAGATTTTGAGTCTATCTCAGAACATCTATATATAATAAATTCTGGTATACTTGCTACACACCTAGTGGGAAAATCTCTTTTCACCAAAGGTCAAGTTTCATAAATATATTTATTCTGCTTGTTCACTTTTATACTATGCATTTCACTTACCTTGTCATTTGACAATTGAAGAAGCGTTCATTTTCTTAACATTGAAGCAGTAAAATACAGAAAAGTCAATCATGATTATTTTTAAATCTCTCCACATTGCACAAAGCAGTTAACACGGAGTCCTTTGAACAACTAAATGCTAAGATAGAAACAAATGAACAAACAAAAAACTTTATTGGGAGATATATGTTTGATTTAGTAGCTGACTATTATGGTTTAATAAGGCTTATTTCTCAGGCTTAAATGATTGGCTAGAGAAGCCATTGGGATAAATTTTCTGCTGGTGTAAATCAGTATTGCTGTGATGGTTTGCACTCACTAATAAATGCCTTGTCCATCAGCTGGACTTCACTGAGCTGGGGATTCCTGTACAAGGACAGTTGCTGACATTTAAGGAAAGTTTTATTGTTGTCAGGGCAGGGATCTGCTGCTTGAATTCTAACATATGGCTCCTACAAATATTTCCCTGCTTGATCTGCTGTAAAACCCTCTGCCTCCAAGGGAATAGGGAAAGGTATTTCAGGAAGGAGCAATGAATCTGGAGAATGCATTCATCTCTCTTTGTACCAAAGTAAGCAGACTTCTCATGACTACGAGATGAGGCATCCCTGTTGAGCAAACAACTTTAATATTGAACCTTCAAGCCATGTTAGTCCAAAATTGTGGAGAGGGAACACTGTTAAACAGTGAGATATGGAGTTTGAACTGCCTGAAAGAAGGGGGTAGCATAGGTGGCTTATGGATTTGTCTGTCTTTATGATTGCTCTGGGAAAATACAGGTGTTCTTATGTCACTGGTCCCTTCTAAAGGCAAAGAAGAAATAACTTCCCAAAGTTATTCTTGAGATACCTGCTAATTAGTTATTAGCAGCAAGATAACTTACATGTTGTTAGAACATTGCATGAAGTGGGGGAGAAAGAAATAAAAGCCCTGTTCCAAGAATTGTAAAATCTGGGGCTTGTTTTTTAATCAGATTATTGCCTTGAGATGGCTTGTAGTGATCACATCAATAGATGAAAAGGCATAGATGAATGGATAGGAAGAGCAGGAACCTCTTGAATGCTGTCTGCAGTTCAAGAAACAATGTGTTATACTATCCTCAGTGACATTTATAAGTTAAAATATTAGTTGAGTTTAGGTGTGGCTGGATGTGCTCATTTTTCAGGTTCTTTTTTCTGATAACATCTCTAAAATATACATTTTTACACTGATGAAGTTCAGTAAGTCAAAAGTTCTGCAAGCTGTTGAAAAGTGCCAGTTAATGGAAGCTTGAGATTTAAAAACAAACTCACTTACAGAATTCATCTGCTTGAAAGGAAGAAAGATGTTTCAGAGGGTTTCCTTGCTGTGAGTCTCGTGTCCAGCAGAGAAACTGATGCCAAACGTTGATGATCAACTTTTGGCAAATTTTGTAACGATACGTGGCGAGACGCCTTTGTGGAATAAAAGACATCATTTGGCGCAAAGTCTGGCTGTGTCTGACGCCTTGCCCAAACGTTGTTTCCTGACTGAGCCTCTCTGCCTCCTTCAGAAACAAAGGACGGACTACGTCGCGAAACAACCCGACCCAGCTCCCGCCACGCCCTCGCCGCCCCCCACGCCCGCTCCTGTCCCCGTGGCTGTTCCCCTGCCTCCCAGTGCCCCAGCTCCCATCCCAGTCCCCGTGCCCAAGGCGCCGGCCACCGTCAGCCGCCAGAGCAGCACCTCCAGCGACAGCGGTGGCAGCGTGGCCCGCGACACCCAACGGCAGAAGCAGATTCCTGTGGATCGTAAGTTTGCCTTAAGAAGCAAGATAAAAAGCTTTCCTCCTGTTCCTGTGTGTTTGGCTTAATTCTGAAGTCCCTTAAAGTTGTGTTTCAGATGCATCTTGGTGGAAAAATGTAGTTTTAACCTTATGTTTCAAATACAGGTTTGCTGTGGATTTGTGTTCTGACCCTTGTTATAATTACCATAATGGTAGTTAGGGAAAAACACTTCATACTTTTCCCATCCTAAATCACAGAATCACTGGGTTGGAAGAGACCTTTAAGATCATCGAGTCCAACCCATGCCCTAACACCTCAACAAAACCCTGGCACCCAGTGCCACATCCAGTCTTTTTTTAAACACATCCAGGGATACTGACTTCTCCCACTACCTCCCTGGGCAGACCATTCCAGAACTTTATCACCCTTTCAGTAAAAAACTTTTTTCTAGCATCTAACCTAAATTTCCCATGTCTGGGATCTCTAGTCAGTGTTTTTTAACACTGGAAATGCCCATGCTGATACGCTGGGTAATGCAGGTTTTCCACCTGAAGTCACTGCCACATTACAACCTAAATTGCTTTTAGAATCAGTTACGTTGTTTTCACACTTCAATTCATGATCATCCATATTTCTAGGTAATTTGCACTGTTCTGAAACATGTATTCAGGGCTTCAAGAACACTTGCAGGTCTGGCTGATGCACATGAACCATGTTGTAATAGTTTTGTAGAATTACTTTATAGCCAGGGCCCCCTGGCTTGGTCAACGCAGCAGCAACTGGCAGACCATGGAGCAGACTTTGGTGTCCTTGTCCTGGGAGGACACAGGAACATATTCCATACCTCCATAGCTGGAAAAACTTGGTAATGTGCATCCAGCAGTGTGTGGCTGTCTTGAGAAGTTCTGATTAAGGCCACCTTGGTAAATACTCCAGTTGAGGCATGCTGAGGCTGCTACTTGGTATTGACTAAAAAGCAGGTAGGGTTAGAAAAGCTTGTTTAGTCAGTAATTTCTGTCCTAAATGCACTCTAGGCAATGTGATTGCTTTGGCTTAGAAATAACTGAAACATGTAGGCAAGCATTTACTACAGCTTTTAAAGTAAGAGCTGTAAAAATAATGAGCTTTTGTAGTTCTAGAGTTGACAGCTTTTCATACTCACAGCCTTACCAGCAAATCCTGCTTCCACCTAAGGTCAGAAACTGGCACTGAGCACAACCCTTTCTGGGGAAGGGCTTCTTTGCCCCCTGTCCCCAATGGATGGGAAGTGTGCCTGTGTGGATAATCCTGTTGGTGCAGTCTGTGGTGACATTGCCTGGTGAAGGACAAGCTCCTGCCTAAGCTCTGACCTAAGGGAGGCTCTGGGAACTTTTCCTTATATTCATTCACCTGACGAACTGGCTGGAAATCATAACTGGAGAACAGCCTGGCTGGAGGAACAGGCTTCACTGCTGCTTCCCAAAGAAAGAGTTTGTTACTTGAATAAAAGCAGACAAATAAACACAAAAGATGTGGAAAGGGAGGGTGAATTCCCCCCTCCCCACCATGCATAAAAATGATAATTTTATTTCTGTGGAAGGACTTTGCCATAGCATGGCTGTGTCCTTGAATCCATTGTGGCCTTCTCTGTCCATTCCAGATGGAAAATGAGAAGACCATCCTGGCTTCAGGTACAGGGCGTGTACGAGGTGTGAAGAGTTACTGTAGAGGCTGTGGGTCACACACAGGAGATCCTGCCCACTCTATCCCAGCTAATGAGCCTCAGGCACCTCAAAACCCTCACAGAATAGATGCCTCTGCAAAGGTGATGGGAAACCTGCTGGCCAAGCACCCACCTGAACCCTGCAGAGAACACTCAGAACCTGCCCCACACCCGGGGCATCCTGCTTATTTCTGATAATGCATCTAAACAATGGGGAGGATCTCTTATCTAACAGCTAAATATTTGTCTCTTGATACAGTCTTGGTCTAGATTAAGCAAAAGTCTTTCAAAATCTGTGTAAATAGAAGGAAGATAGCAATGTTCTGTGTTTCTTCCTGCTGGGGAAAATAGCGGGTGCAAGTTTTGATAACACTGCCTAAAGGCTTTCCTCGTATAACCCCTGTCAGATTTGTACAAATCACTGAGCTCGTGTCATTGGGCTTCTGATTCACACTCAGGGTGGGGGGCGAAGAGAAAACACTACACAATAAGGCCTGAATGCCTCAAATATTATAGTAGAGATACTTTTTCCACTTTCAACCTGAGGCTGTTTTGTAAGAGAAAAAAGGAAATGGTTAAACCAATGGTTTTTCTTCTTTTTGCTGTGGTGATTGAAGAAATAATCCTAGAGGCCTATGTAAAGCTTGTTTTTATTTGTTTAACTGGCTAGAGATATTGATCCCTGGAGTGGTTTTGAGAGAACCCCTGGAGAGGTTTTGAGAGAATATGAAAGTAGAGAAGGGAAAAATGTTTCTGTCTTACAGGGTTTTTTCATATGGAAGTTGTGTTGTTTTCATCTGTTCCTATCAGTGTAATGGGAGAAAAGAAACTGGTTTTGCCATCTGAGTGCATTGAGAGGGTGGTGTAGTTACTGTTTGTGTATCAAAGTGAGAAGGTTGAATAAAGATCACTAAAAATATCTTGGCAAGGAAATCCTGAGAATTTTTGAGATAATTGGAGTTGTTTGTCGGAAGATTTTTATAGTTGTTCCAACATTATGGCACAGAGAGTTTAACTGTGTGAAATCAGCATCTTCTCTGAGCCCAAAAGGTTATTTATACCTTATTGAATTCTACCTGTTTTTGTGAAGTTATCCACAGAAATTTTTATGGTAGTTTTAAACAATTCTCACTGTCATTATAATTGATCTTGTTGAAATGACTGAAAAGCATTTCAGTTTGTTGCCAGCAACTGAGCTAAATGTTTCAGGCAAATGCGTTCTGGGGGATAATGAATTCTTACAGTTTTGTTTAAAATGAATAAATAAATAAACAAATCTTGCCCAATTATTGAGTCTCTGGTGAGAGCAGCTACCCCTTTTTTTTAAAATTCCTTTTTTAATGCAAAGTGTGAAAATGTTTCAGCTAAACAGCCACTCCAGGCTTGGAGTGATTTCAGATTTCTCAAAACCCTGTCAAAAATGCAATTGCTACAATAGCTCATTAGATGAAAGTTGATATGTGTCAGCAGCTGTGGAATTTTTTTTGCCTATGTTGATTTGCACAAAAAAGTTGAACTTTCAACTAAAAAACTGTTTGTGGAAAGTACTACCTTCTCACAGTGTGAGCAATCTTACAACCTTCCTCATAATTTCCTTGTTTTCATTTTTAAACACTCAATTCTGTTTGAGAAAAAGACAGACTATGACAATTGAATAATCCTCCATTCCATTTTATTTTACAGCTTGGGGGCTGTCACACTGCTCTGCACCTCTCTGTGACATCCAGTCATCTCTCCTTTCTGGGGTCTTAGTTGGATTCTGTCTGGAGGTTTTTTGTTTGTTTATTTTTGCTTTGTTTTGCAACGAGTGGATTGGGAATATTGAAATATTCCATGGGGGAAAAGGAGAGTAATAATTCAACCAGATCTAATGAATGAATTTTAAAAGAATAAATTACAATTTAAAGTGACATACAAGAAATGACTTGGCTTTGATAAAGAGAGTAACTCCTGTGAGATCTCTCTCTCTAGGCAGGAAATCCCAGATGGAGGAAGTGCAGGATGAACTTGTTCACCGGCTCACCATCGGCCGGAGCGCTGCCCAGAGGAAATTCCACGTGCCACGGCCAAACATCCCCGTGGTGAACATCACCTACGACTCCTCTCCTGAGGATGTGAAAGCCTGGCTGCAGTCCAAAGGATTCAACCCCATGTAAGTCTCAGGGCAAATGCAGCAAAACTTCTTTAGATTGTGTTCCTGTTAGGAAGTAGGATGTGGTCTTATTACTTTTTAAAATCAGACACCTCCTGAAAATCAAGAGATGTAAGCTGCACTCTTACAAAAAATAATTTGTTTTTGCATACATGCAAATGTATGTAAATGTACATACAAATGTATGTACAAAAAAAAAAAGTAAAAAAATATATGAAGGAAAAATAATTTGTTTTTACATGCATACAAATGTCTGTAAATGTACATACAAATGTATGTACAAAAAAAATGTAAAAAAATGTATGTACAAAAATAATTTGTTTTTACATACAAACAAATGTATGTAAATGTACATACGAATGTACATACAATGTACATACATGTACATACAATGTACATACAGACATACATATATGTGTGTGTGTGTATGTGCAGATATATACACATACATAAAGGTATATACTCATATATATGTGTATAAGTGTATCTAATACATATATAAAAATATATGTCAATGTGGTTATAGAGATACAGAATCTATATATATCTTATATATTCAATATATAGTATATAGATATAGTGTATATATATTTTAGCCTCTACCAAAAAGTGTACTTGTATACCCAATTGACTTCAGACTGCTGCATGAAGTTTGTTCTGAATTTAGTAGCCCTACCCAAGGCAATGTGGGATGAGTACAACCTTGGCCAGTGTGGTTTTGCTTATTTCCTGTTTGTTCCCTTGGTGTGTCCCAGGACTGTGAACAGCCTTGGTGTGCTGACAGGAGCTCAGCTTTTCTCCCTCAATAAAGAAGAACTGAGGACTGTTTGCCCAGAAGGGTCAAGAGTCTACAACCAAATTACGGTACAGAAATCTGCCTTGGAGGTATGGACAACTCTTCTTACTCACCTAATTTGGGTCACCAGTTTTGAACCTATAGAATTATAACTTTCTGTGAGGCAGGTGGTTTCTACTCAGTTCCCATCACTGATAAACATTCTTTTCATCTGAATTATTTGGTATTAATTCATTGGAACAGCATTCATCAAAACACCAGGTGAGATCTTCCCCACTTCTAAAGGGGTCCAAAAACATTAGAAATAGCACTCAAATTTAAGCTGTTTTGTGATGCAGCCAGACTGCAAAAAGACAAAATCAGCCCAAAAGACCTTTGGGTAAAACGATGGGAGAATTAAATGCCCCTTTTCCTGCTTCTTGCTTTGCTTGCTGCTTGGACAAACACATACTCCTGACAATTTTGTCTCTTAAACACCTTAAGCTTGTATCCAGAGCTGTGCTAAGGACAATTCTTAACAATATTAAACTGGTAGAATTGGAGACGCACCTAATTTATTTTTTTTAACTTTCTGTGGCAAGTGGAGAAATGATCTAGATGTGAGATCAACCCAGCTTAGAAGTTCTATTGTTCACATCCTATTTAGAAGAAAATCTTGAAGAGGTTTAAGATACTTTCCTCTCTTTAAGCTGAGACTGTCTCACTTAAATGATTTTAAGCATTAACTACTAGGCATATTTTTAAAGACAGGCTTATGATGATGCATATTTTACACTTTACATGATCAGTGTGGATCAGAGAGCATCATTTTCTAACACTGTCAAAATTGTTTTATTCCCTTCTTCAAGCTCTATTTTCCAGTTACAGGAAGGGAGAAATATTTCACCTTTACCTTTAGGAATAGAAGTCACTACAGTCCAGAGCAATCCATCATTTCCTGGTGAAGATATATTTGCATTCTTCAACTTTTTTGCATGTCAGACATCTTATTTCAGTGTACTGAGGTGGAAGTAGATTTGCAGTGGAATTTGGTCTGAAAAGCAGAGATGGCCTGGATTAGAGGGGTCTTTTCCCTTCCATGCTCTGCTTGCCCCAGTTAGGCCTCACTCTGCAAGAAACTCAAAAGTCCAAACTTGTCTAATAAATGCCCTACAAGAGTTAATTAGCAGGTACTTAGAGTCTAACAAGGTCATTGGTTTTTTGTTGGGGAAAAGGTAATTGAAATGTTTATTTCTGCTTTGGTTATTTGAGGTTGAGTTTCAGAATTTCTGTGATTCCTGATGGCTTTAGCCTGTTTGGTGAATTATGTCATCAAAGGAAGTTGAACTGTCCTGTCTTTCCCCATAATAATATAATATAATGCATTTCAGGCTCGTCAGTCCTGTTGTCATTGATGCTATCAGGAAGGCAAATTCTTTCAGCTTGGGCTGCTTATTTATTCTCAGAAAAATATTTGTGACCTCTGATGAAGTACATTGTTGGGTATCTGCTGATGGTTTTTTATGCATGACCTCAGTAATGGGTATCTGAAACCAAGAGGGCAAGGACAAGATGAATTAAGACAAATAAAGTTGCTCTCTCAATTTCAGAGAGTCACTTCTAGGCTCCCTGCTTTGCCCTTCCATCTGGGAGAGGAAAGCAATGGTATTTTAAGTAGGAGGAACACTGTGGTTAATTCAGAAATTGTCTCACTCTTTGTGGCACCAGGTAGTGCATTTTAATGGATATAATGGGCTAAGTCTATATGAAATTTTATGAAATTAATAGGATGCATTTTCAGAGTTCAGAATCAACTGCAGGATTTTCCCCTTAACAGTCTTGGAATTTGTTTTACAAATTTCAAAACCAGTTTCTTCTTCCTTATTCAGAGGGTATTTTGGAAGCTGATTTTGAAGTTTTGGAGGTCATGTCATGGCCATACAGTACAGTAGCAGATATGCTCTTGGTTTATAATCCCCTAGTTTTATTCAAAGTCATGAACACTTTGGGAAGTTCTACTCTAGTGAATAGAAGTCCTGGCCTTGCTAATAATTCCATTTATGTTGAAAAAGCAATGTTTGCAGCTGGTTCAGCAGACCTGGTCTTCACTCTTTAAAGGTGAAATAAAACCTCGTCCTCACAATACTCCACTGTTGCTAATATTGTAATATGGCCCAATTTCTATGACTGTGCTCTAAATTTGAAACCTGTGTTTCTGAGCTGCAAATGCCTTATGGTGAATTGTGTGAGAGCCTGAGACTGAATCCTTACTTAGGTCTTGCCTATGCAATCCCATGTGCATGAGTGAGCTTTTAAACACATCAAGGATTTATTTTTGGGTTTTTAATTTCTAAATATTATTGCCCTGATTTTTAAGTGGGGAATCCTAACAAACTCATTGAGCTTTAACTCTGCTTTTACTGAAGCCATACTTTATGAACCCCCTAAATATCCAACACTTCCAGGGCCTCATGTGGGAATTAAAGATGCTCAGCAGAACTGAAAGGGAAGCTTTTGCTTTTAATAGTCTGCAGATTTTTTTCTGGTCTATATTTAAGGATTGTGTAAATACTTTCCTATTGGAGGTGCAAGGTAAGTTTGTTCAAAAAACTGTCTTAACAAAATGCTGGCAGAGGAATTTTAGCACCTGTCAAAGCCACAAGTAAACTCTTCTCTTTTCTTTATAGGCTAGCAGTGGTAGTTCAGAACTGCAAGAAATTATGAGAAGACGGCAAGAAAAAATCAGTGCAGCTGCCACAGATTCAGGTGTGGAGTCCTTTGATGAAGGAAGCAGCCACTAAATGTGTTTCCTCTTTTCTTTAATTCCATTGTCCATAGCATTAAAACATCCAGCTTTGCTTTAGGAAGCAGTGAAGGGGAATGTCTTATTGTATTGTAAACGTAACCAGCCAACATAAAGAAAATTTACAGTAGTCTCCACAGAAGTACCTGCTGCTGGCTCCTCATCATGAAAAATGAACAGATGAGAAATGCAGTGGAGATTTCTGACAGGTGAAAATATTGGTACATGATTCATTTGCACCCAGAGATGAGTCTTAGCTTTATGGAATTAACATGACAGATAAATTGGAGCACGTCTTTGTTGGTGATTCATTTGAGGGAAGCTGAGCCAGCAATAAAAAAGCACTTGAACCCTTCAGTAATAATAAGATTCTGAGTCCCATCTCTTGCTGTAGTGTGCAATTATGTCTTTTTTGGCTCAGTCTTTCTTGTCAGGCATTTGGCTGCAGGATGTTTACTTAAGCTGTCGACTCCAGCAAATGTAGAGGAAATGTTTAGGGAATGAACAGCAGCCCAACATAGACTGAATCTTTCCTGCATCACTCCCAAGATGTTTTATTACTAATGATGCTGTTTATAGCAAAATAATATTCTGTACATTGATTTTATCCATATTTCACCTGTGATGAACTATAATATTGCACAAGAAAGAGTAACTAGAAAATAGTAACACAAGCCAGCTCAAAGAGGTGATGAGATCTGCTGTAGCCATGCAACAACTCACAGTATATATTTTTTTCAATATAATTGCATTTTTTTGTCTGTAACTTAACCCATCAAAAAGAACAGTGTATAATCTAGACTTCTCTGTGTGTTGATCCCAGATATCAGTTTGTCCTCATGCAAAAAGCCTTTGTAATTTCCTTTATAAAAGTAATCTTTTGGAAAAGTGGATTCTTGAAGGCAAAACAGGGGAAAAAGGAAAAGAGAAATATTCCTTCCAGAAAATGTTATTTTTTGGAGATGCAATGATTTTTGTCACAAAATGTTCTGTTTCACATGGTCATGTGATTTTATATATAATATATGTATTATATATAATATATAATATCACTTAATTTAGACAAATTTAATCATCTAGTTTGATTAAGTTTCATAGTGCCTTTTTCACATGAATCAGCTTAAAGTCTGCAATAAACAGTATTTCTTGTCTGTTAAATTATTGTATCTTTGTGGCTACAAAGACAGTATTGAAATAAGAAAGTAATCTTGATTTTTGCCATTAGTTTGCTTTTCCTCTGCATACAAGGGAAAAAAAATCTATTCGTTTTTCACAAATGAAAAATTAAAATCTTAATAAAGGTGTTAGTGCCATTTATTGTAAATGTCCTCGCAAATACTACTTCTGTGTGGTTGGTTATGTGTCCATTTATGTTTTTACATTTGATATATATTCTTTATGCCTGTCTGCATAAACGTGGCCTGATTCAGAAATTAGTCAAGAAGTGATAAATCCTATTACCTGTAAGTGCAGGAGGAGGAACCTTTTTAAAAGGTCTTTGAAACTCCTATTTAAAACTTAGAGTCCCTGCCTTTTCTCATGGGAAGGATGTCTGGTTCCATAAAAAGCACTGTGGTGGGTAACCTGCACCTCTACTCCCCTGATAATTACCAAAATAGGAAGCCAATATTCATCCTCTCTGCTGGCTTTTATTTCAGCATTCAGCACATGGTTTGCTTTTGCCCAGAAAGAGGCACCAGCTCTGGGACGTCCCAGCCTTTGTGAAGTTTGGCACTCTGAGGTATTGGAGGGGAGAACTCACGTTTCACCTCTGAGAGAAAAGAGGTGGCTTCACAAGAGTTTGGGGTTTTTTTGGAGCTGGGTTTCTGTGTAGCTGATGTTTAGAAAGTGCCAGACAAGCCTGAATGTGGTCAGTGTGCTCAGAGGCATCTTGGGAGATATTTGGGGTGAAAGAGGAAAGCCCTTCCACACACTGAAGGGAAAAGCAGAATCATCTTGGGTGTTGGTTGGTTGGTTTGTGTCTTTTTTTTCAGTTTCTAAACTACTAATGAATTAACAACCAAGTACTTCTTGAGTTCTATTTACCCTTTAAACTTTGCTGAACTAACCATTATGATTTCTGTGTTACAGTCTGGGAAATCTGAATGGTGTTGAGGCAAGTATTTCCCCATTTGCTGGAATTTCCTTGGTGCTTTAAAGCACTGCAAGGAGCTTCACCCTTATGCTGCTGTGCAGTTTTTGAATTTTCATTTTGTTTGGAGTCGTAAGAAATCAATAGGAGATCTCAAATGAAAATTAAATGTTTTCTTCAAAATATTCCATGTTAAAATGAAAACAGTAGTAAAATGCAGTGTTTAATTCAAAATGTTTTCTCTAGGATTTGAGCAGTGAGGCTTATTTTTTCAATACTAATATTTTAGAAGGGTGTGATATGTCTTTGAGAAGGAAACAAAGCAGTTTTTTAAATGCCAAAATCAGTGCCTTATTAGACATTTGATAAGTGGGAGTAATTTACTATTTTCCTGCCATCAGTCTGCCTTTTTAACTGGGTGGAGGGAGGGTGTTTTAGCAGCCTGTGTTCACTCAGCAGTTTTGTGCTTTCAAAGCACAAACCTTTTAACATCAGCAAAGCACTTCTTCCCACCTCTTTAGGCTGCTTGTTCCCTTGGGACACCATGGGGAGAACAAACCACTGTGAAACCTCACATTTAATTCAGGAAGAACACTTCTAGCCAATATTGATGGGTGGAGCAGTTTACTTACCATCTAGCAATTCAAATGTTAAACAGGGCTTTGCTCTGACAAACAGTGATCTGTGGGATTTTATACAAACTTTTGTTGCTCCAAAGCATTGAACTGTATAAAAATTGGGGGTTTGTTGTTTGGTTTTTGTTTTGAGTAGGGTTGGGAAATAAGTGCATATATCCATGACTGATGTGTGCAGAAAGAAATGGTTTATGAAGCAGTAGAGATATCATAGCCAAAATTATAATGATAGTCTGAAATGTGCAGAGCTCTTAGTGTGTTCATCAGTGTTTGTGAACTTCAGAATTTTGATAATTTAAGGGAACAAACAAAAGAATCCATGAATATCTGTGAGATGTAAATTCTTTCTAATTAGGAAACCTATAAGTCACAGAATTTTTATTTTAATGTGGGAGTGAAGGCATTTTGAGTTTTCAGGTCATAGAAAGAAGCAAGCTATGGCTTGAATACCAGACCCTGTTCAAGCAGTTCTGACCAGTGATTTTCATGGGCTGCATTTCAAGCATAAAGGAAACACAATTATGAATGGGAACTCAACTTTCTGGCCAAATTATCCTTTCATAGGAGCCTGGTTTTTCTACTATGTTAAGTCTAGTGTCTAAAACAGCCCTATTTAAGGTTCTGATGCATCAAAAGTATTTGAGGGAAGACTTTTGAGATCAATCTCCCATTTCTACATAAAAGCACCAACATTATATATGAGAAGTGCAAATGAGAGGGAATCTGTATTGGTTCTGTGTTTAAATATTTCACAGACTTTAAATTTCTGCTGCAGCTATGTCGACTTTTTGCTAATAAGTGCCTTTGGTTTGGCTTTATCTTTTTTTCAATTTCTGAGTTGCTTAGGTTGCAACTTTGGCCTCTACTTCCTCAGTTTTCAGAACAAAATGAGAATCAGGATATGAGTCTGTGCTTCTACTCCTTGGTAATATTTGCAGATTGAAAGAGGAGATGAGTGAAAATAGGGAGCCTTCCTAGAGGATTCCTAGCCCCCACTGGTGCCTGTCACAGCAGCAGCAAAGCTTAACCCACCCTGCTTCCATCCATGTCAAGAGCACTAACAACATTATTCTCTCACAAGAAATAGCTGAAATAACAGCTTTTGCCTCCCCAATGAAATTACAGTTTTGACACAAGCCTGTAAAAAGTTAGAAGTGAGAGGCAGGTGGTGTGACTGTGGTTAAAGGAAGGAGGGAAGGGCCATTTTAGAGCATAAGATGATGATGTTGATTATTTGACAGGGGAAATTCATCCTGTTTTGGTGTATGGAAAAAATCCAAAACATTAAACTGAAATAAAGCACAAGTAAGGCTTCCTGACCTCTTCTTAATCTTTTGGTGAGGTTTGAAGACAGTTCTGAAGAGTAGGACTCACTGCACAGGATATGCTCAAAGAGGCCACACTTTCCCACACGCCTCTAAAAGCTTCTTACCACTGCTATGCACTTAATTTTACCTATTTTTGCTTTCATGGCAGCACACACAGCATGAGACAAAGAAAACCTGCCCTGGTTTCAGTTAATGGTCACTCACTGCACAGAGCTGCTTTTACAGACATCTGGGTCAGTAGATGCTGGAAGGAGCAGCAGATCAATAAAGAGCATCAATAGTGTTGGCAGAGCTTTGGACATGAAGCCCATAATTCCAAAGATCTATTACCAAACCTAAAGCTTCAGACAGCTTTAAAGCTGTGATGACTGGAGAGTTTTATTTTAGCAGATGCTGGAAACAATATTAACATGAAGCATGAGTCCAAAACATTGTTCTTTTGGATTTACACTGAAGGTGTATGATGAGGTAAAGCCAAAATTATGACGTGTCAATTCAGACTAAAAGGCTCTGCATGAGTCTTCTGAACCACAATGTCTTCCAGACTCATTTATTGCTTTACTCATGTCTTGAATGCTGGGAGAGGTGGTTTCCATTGCCATCCCACATGTCCACTTACACAGTTCTGCTGTGTGGGGTAGGAAAAGGTATTACTCTGATGGAGTTTTCATTGTAATTTGTGATTAAGTAGCTATTAAAGGAAATATGCATACCTGCTACTGTGCAAATAGAAAAAATTTTGACACGCATTCAAAAACTGTCGAGTAAATTCAGGTTGCTCAGTGTCCTTTGCAACAATGTGATTTTGGCATCTTTGCAGCAATTTTTACCCTGTCATGTTCAGCCAAGCTTCTGTTACAGCCAGCTCACACTGTGACATTTTGTGGGCACAGTGAATGATTTAGCAGTAACCTGCTTACTTTGGTCTGTGATACAGAATTAGTACAGGCTCAATGGGCAATGGCCAGCAGGAGGGAGGAGACAGTAGATGAGAAAGAACATTTGTGGGTTGTTTTTTTTATCCCAGCCAGTTGCCTAGAGGGATATGAACACATTTTCTGAGTGAACATGTAATGAAGGTCTGAAGTGCATTTTTTTTAAGTATGGAGGCAAGGTCTAAATGGTCAAGTGCTCGTTTATAATTCTGTTTTCTGTTCAGTTTAGGCCAGACAACTCTTTGTTGTTCCTACTGGAATGGCAGGCCCTCCAGCTGAGGCACACTAGTGAAATGAGGGAGAAATGTGCACCATTGAAGCCTTTCTTGTTAGCAACTGGCTCCCTGAAACAGGGTGCTCTTCCCTTCTGCATCCATCTTGTGCTTGGAGAAACAGCATCCCTGCTCTAGGGCTGGGATTACTGGAAACAGTGGAAGTAGCATTAGGTGCCTGGAACCAGAAGGGAGGGGAAATGCATAGCACACCCATTTAGCAATCAGAGGTGGGGGCCTGTTTGTTTAGTACCCCTCACAAGGACCTGTTTAATCTGGGAATTATGTTAAATCTATGCAGTTTTGCACAGGACAGTTTGAAAGAAGTTTTCCACTGTAACCAATGCCATGATGAAGTAGTTATCAAATAAGTATGCACCTATTTACCTGCCAGTGGAATAACCTGGGAAGAAAAAAGAAAAAGGAATATGAGCTGAGCTGCTGCCCTACACCCTGATGCCCTGCCAGGGCCAGGGTGAGTGAAATAAAAAGCATGTGCAGGTGTGCCTGCTGTTTTGCTGACAGTGACTTCTGCACAGGTAAGCAATCCAGTGTGTTTACTTTCAGTTCAAGTCTGCTTTGTTTACATTGAGTACCATTGCTGCTAACTTCCAATGAGGTGACACAAAGCAACAGGTTACAAAAATGCCATCAAACATCCATTCTGACAGCATCCATGTCACAATACACAATGATGTACCGGCATTATACAAAGACCAAAAAAAAAAATATATATATAGATAATTATTCTGACTAGAACTGAAATGGACAGCGAAAAAGAAAAGAGCCTCCCACCCTGCAGGAATCCATGCTGACACTTTGGCAGCCTTGTAGCAACAAATTGAAAGCCAGCCCTTCACATGCCAAAAATCTTGTATTTGCAACATTGTAAGTTCCTGGTTCAGGAAAAATAGTTACGTCTATTAAAGCACTTTTTGTCGGTTTTTTTTTTCTTTCCACCCCTCCAACCTGAACCAGCTTCATGTTTTTACACAGGGTTAATAATTACTGAAAATAATAATTACATGAGTGAGGGGTATAGGCACCATAGACTGCTCAGACAGTTAAATGCTATAGTATATATGCTAAGATATCCCAGCTGGAAACTCAGCTGCCCTGTGATTAGATCCATCTAAAAGAAGAGCCTGATCAGTGGCATTACTGAAAAAAGGTTGGCAAAAAGAGAAATCCCTCTGCTTAATTAGTGGCAGCCCAGTCAAGGACCAAACCCCACCCCTTCTCTCAGCTGCCTGTTTCACCTTCACAGCTCGGATTTCTTCTTCACTGCTCCTCAGTCCATTTCTCCGGTCTTGTGCTCCCCCCAGGCCCCACATACATCAGTGCTGTAAGGGAACAGTCAAATCCATGGACCCAGCAACTCCCTCCCCCCACCCTCCCAGCCCCTTTTCACAATCTCCAGGTTTCTTCATGTATATTCATGCCTCGCTATTCACTAATGAGGTATTATTAGATACTAACAATGCCTGCTCTCCTAGGGACAGACCAGTGACACATGAAGAAAGCTCTTCAGTCAACCATTAAAAAAATATTGCACTTACTTTAACCTTAAGCCCAACCTGCACAGGAAAAAAAAATATGAAAGAAATTTAACAAAAGTACCAAACAAAACCCCAACACTCTGGAGCAATCTGTCTTATGCACATATAGTGTCTTTTCCTTCATGTTGTTTTGCTGAATTTGGTCCAGTATTTAAAAAAAATGTCCAGAAATTAAACAGTTCAAAAGACACCGCAGGCTCGTTAAGGCTTTGTCTCCCCAGTGCTTCAGAAAGGTAAAAGTTTCTTTCCCTCATTGTCCATGCACTGCAAAGCAGTGGTCTCTCGTGGCACAGCACCTGCCCCTTCAAACCATCAACAGAAAAAAAATCAGAAGCAAGGGAAGATGGGTGTGCTTCATGGTCTCACCTGCAACCAAACAAACAGAATGCTTTAGAGAGAAGGAAAGGACATAAATCCAGTTTTTAGCATTCGTTTTACTGACCCTCCACTCAGGCTGGGACTGCAGGTCACCAGTACAAGGTGCTGGGACTCAGATTAGACAGTAACCCTAAACCTGAGGGACAGTGAGGCAAACTGGGGTTCCTCTACAGGCAGGGGGATGATGCACATAAGGGTTAATAAAAGCACATGTGCAGCACCACAGACACACAGCAGACAGGGCTGGAGGTGCTGGCCCAGCTCTCCACCAGCTGCTTGAAAAGCAGTTTGTGTCAAAGTCTGCAGCTTCCTGCTCCACATTTAGCATGAAGGTTATGGCTGGGTTATTGCTGCCACCTAATGAACCAAAGCTTGGTAGCTTAAAGAGCAGTGACACATGTCCCCACAGCTTGTCCCCACCAGCAAACCTCGTGGTCACAGCCACTTGTTTTGCTCAGGCATGGGGGAAAGTGAGACTTTCAGTGGGAAAGTGAGACCAACCCTATGCTACTGGTGGTACCAGTTTGAGAGCCTGCTGGTTCTCTAGTTCTGTGATTTTTGGTTAGGAAAACTTTCCCACTGTTTTATGTCAGAGCTTTTTGGTTACCCACTCACCCTCCAGCAGATCATCCCCAAGCCCCTGCTGGCCCTGGTAACCAGGCAAAATCCATGTTTGAGAACAACTGAAGATATTGAAGTTCTCCCTCCCTTTAAGCTTCGCAAGGCATGTCAGGACAAGTGGCAGGGAATGCTTAGATGGCTCATCAAGAGTTTGGATTCTCTTTTTCTTTAAACATGAGTGAGCCCATCTATTCTTACAGTGCCATGGAAAGGGTAGTGGGGTTATTTACTGCGAGAGGCTAGATGGATTCTTCCCTCACTCTTCACTTCCCTCCATGGAAGAGGAGTAAGAAAAGCCCCAAACTGCCAGCAAAGCTTCTGGAACAGGGATGTGACGCTGTGGGCATGGCACAGGGCCAGGCTTGCCTGACTTACCACCTGTGATTCTGAACTAGGACTTGCTGACGTTCTCATATATGACATCACTGATGCAGAACTGCTGCTTCTTCTTTTGCCACATCAGCTGCACGCACTGGTGAATAAAAATGTACTGCTCCTAGAAGAAAAGACCAAATAAATGGGCATTTTTTGCACCCCAGAAAGCATGGCAAAAACCCAACCAGTGAAACAGTTTGATGGTTCACAGTAACAGCCTGCACAGCTCCATGTCTCCCAGCTCAGCCCCTCCCAATGCACAGGGAGTTATTGGCTACCAAAATAATAGTCCACAATTGTTACAGACAGCAGAAGGGGAAGCATGAAATCCACCTGACACCATAATCACTTATTAATAACCTGAATGATGACAGAAGAGTTGAATCTGAGTTAAAGTCAGTCTACTTTACATTGCCTAAAAAGAAATAAATTCCAAAAAAGGTATCTGAATGCTTTATGTGCAACAAATGGCACCCATGCCACCTATACACCTGAAATATTTTAATGAGGTTCAGGTTCCTTAGTGGTTTGACTTCTTTATCCATAAAAAGAAAACCCCAGTTTTGTTCACAGAGTATTAACTTGGAGAGACTGGTTTCAATTCAGGATATTCCCCATTCTAAAACCCTTTTTGGGCCCATGCCATTTGTTTTTTTAAACTGCTCATTGAGACACTGCCAAGTTTCCAGCATACCAGACAATGTGAACTCAGGTGAGCTGTCAGTGGTTTCATATTTTGTAAGGAAAAACTGTTTGGTGGCCTCTGTGACTGAGTGTCAGTGTCACTCGGTGACCTCTGAGGCCAGGCTTGGCCACTGCCTGCAGCAGCAGGAGCTCAGTAACTGCCCTTAACATCAGCCCTAGGCATGCAATGGGGTTCTACATGAAAAAAAAAAAAAAAAAAAAGCCCTACAAAAACCCACATCACCTCTGGAGTGGTAACAGTTGCAGCTGAAATCAATCAACCATCAGGATTTTTTTTTTCCCTCTGGTGTTTACATAAGGATCTGCCTTTGGATTAGTACAGTGAATTGTGATGAAAGGTGGCAGCTTGATAGGAATGATCCAGAATGGACTGAAAATTACTTTTTTTCATTTCCAGATCCCAGTTGTTGTCACTGCAGGTTTTCTTCCTCCTTTCTTCTTCTTGCTACAAGTTTTTTCTTTGCTCTCAATTCAACAAACTTTGGCAATAGACAATCTAGCCTGAAAAGTGATGGTGGAACTTCCAACTGCATGGAGGTTGCTCATTTTTACTGTGTGTCTGACCAAGGAAGAGTACAACAGGCCTGAAATATGAAATCTTTCTCTCATTACTAGGGGAACTGGGAAGGTCTAGATGCATAAAATCTTCTGCTTTGAAGAAAGAGTTTGTGATTTTTTTCCCCCCAGTATATATTGTCTATATATTTTTGTCTTTAAAACAGAAAAAGAACTACCCAGTAGATATTTGTGTGGGGAGATGGGCAAGGAGGGTGTCTGGCAGACTCACAATCCTTTTGTCTGTTTTGCTTGTTTGAAATTCCATTGTGTGATGAGCTGGATGATACCAACATGATACTTGAACAAGGCTTCCCGATACTGATATCATTTCATGAGCCATTAATCCCCTCAGCAAGCCCAGCTCACTACAGTGTGGTTTGAAAATTTCATATGTTAATCTCTTCTAATGCATTGTTTGCATATTCATCTCACAGAAGGTGAGAATAACTCATTTGCTCTGGCAGACAGTGAGATTGCAGATATATCATCAAACCCACCTGTGCAGCAGATTAACAATGTGACAATATCACATTGATATGAAGATGAAGATGAAAACTTGATTATATTGACTCAGTGATTTCGTCAAGTGTTCAGGAGGAACAACAATCATGAACATGCTGAGGATGGGTATGAAATGGGCACAACAATACTGTCACAGTGCTGAAGTGAACAGATCTTACCTCTGTCTGCACCATGGACATTCTGTAGGACCTCATGTCCGACACCAGGCCCAAAATATCCACGAACTCGTGGTCCCGGATGTGCTGCAAGAGCCGGTCCAGGGCTATGAACGTTCCCGTCCGTCCCACGCCAGCGCTGCAACACACACAGACATGCAGCTCATCCAGGGGACACACAGCAAAGGCAGTGGCACTGCAAAAGGCAGGAGTCCTGCAGCTGTGACTATCAGATATAACTGATCTGAGGCCAGGCAGGCTGGTTGATCTGTGGGATTTAGTGGCACACGACCCAGTGGCTGGGCAGAGTGGATGCACCCACGCACAGAACGTGCACACACATCCTCACCCACCCTTGGCTCCCTGCTCTTCCTGCTGTCACTACTCCCCTTACAGACTTCATGAGACCCCTCTCACTCCAGGGGCTGGGGCCAGAACTACAGAGATCTGCTCAGGAGCAATGGATGCCCAGAGACAGCAGGGTCACACCTGCAGGACTCAGTCCCACAGCTCTCCACACTGCAAAGCTCTTGCCTTGCAAGGGCGATGCATGACTGCAGCTTGTCCTCAAAGGACAACCCCCCAGTAATGCCTTGTGAAAGCTGACCTAGAAGAGAGACTAGACTGAGTTAAAGAATAAAGTAGGGATTGATTAAAAGGCCTCAATGGATCCACCTTGTGTGCCCCTTGTGTGGGCAGCACAAGAGCCCAGCCAGGGCTACACCCAAGAGGAACCAAAATGGTCATTAAAAGAATGAATGACCAGTCACGGGGTCTCTCACTTTGATCAGTTCTGCTCCATTTGCATATTGGAGTTCATTGTCCAATTACAGCTTTAGCCTATGAAGTCCCATCCTTATTTTTTTCTCTTCAGTCCACGTTGTTTATGCTTTTGGGCTTGAGATTTGGATCATTTGTCCTTGGTCCCCAGCTAGAGAAGGAATTGTTTTGTCTCCCTACTCTGTGAAGAGAGTTCACCATACCCTAATATGAAACTCAGAACTACACATTAAATTAGCACAGAATCTGAAAATATCAAAGCTAAAACCTGAGGCATCACCAGAAGAGTCTGGACTCCAGGACTTCTGCCTTAGGAGCATGAGACAGAAATAGCTACCACTTAGCTGAAAATCTTCATTTTTCTTAAAGGGAAGCTTAGCAACTAGAAAAAATGCACACTGCTTTCATTTAGAGATTCTCATTTGTGTGTGATTCTTTGTACTGTAATTTCACATGTGATATTTAAGTCAAATTTCACCGAGGTTTTACCAAGTTTCACAAAGCATCCCAACACCTTACTTACTGCTAAGGGTGTGTATCTTGGCAAAAGTTCTTTCTTCTGTTTTGTCATGCTTTTTCTGAAAAGCCTTGAAAGTGTTTGCAATAATGTTTAACAGTTCATCTCAACACAGTTCAACATAACTGTCACAAAACATGTCTCTATTTTGGCTTTTGTTGTGTTAATTTCTCAAATACATGAATACAATGGAAGTTCCGATGTGTTAATTGGTTAACTGGACAGATTAGCTGATAAATTCATTCTGTGCCTTCTCTAAGTCTGAGAACAATTGCTGCAGGAGCTGATCAATGCATTCTTTCTTTGTTCCTCCTACTTATTTCATAGCATTGTAACTTTTAATCTATGTGGTCTAAGATGCACAGTACAGTCTAAAATTACTCCTAAAAATATCCCTCTCTGCTGCTAGAAGAATCCTCACTGAAAATAAGAAAATACTACAGCTGTTGCCCAGCTCTCTGATACTTGCTTCTGTTCCTTCCCAGAACAATTAAGTAGTAAATACAGGGTTTGATTTCATAATATTATATATAAATATCTCCCCTGGCTTATTGAGCACTTTTTTTGGCACTAAGACTCACGGAACAAGATCCTCTATGAATTTCTCCATGAGTTTACAGGGCAGAGCTGCATGACACCAGAGAGAACCACCTGCAGCCAACAGGTGGGCAGAAACCTAAAATCTCTATTTCTCATGGTTTCCCTACCTATTCAATGTCACACCTTGTTCTCCTTCTTTTCCTTGAAGCATTTACCTGCAGTGTATGACCATGGGGCCTTTAGTCTTTGCTGATTTCTGCCTGACCATCTGTACAAACTGGAGGATGCTCTCAGCAGCATTGGTGGTGGGGACACCGTGGTCTGGCCAGGCAGTGAAGTTAAAATGCATCACATCCTGCACCTCATCAGCCTGGTGGGAGAAGCAGAACAGCAGCACGTCGTCACACTCAGTCACACTCAGGGCTTTAAACTCCATTTGTGTTTTTCTATTTTTCCCCACATACAGCCTGAAAGACTGAAGCCAGCCAAAAAATTGGCAAAGAACAAACATGTTATTTAATTACAAAGCGGGAGGGATATCAGGCCATCATTACCAAAACAGTATGAACTTCCTCTTTCTGGGTTTGGGATTTGCTTTTTGCTTTTGTCCCTGTGGTAGTTCCATCTTATTTTGCTTTTAAATCAAGAACTGTTGCATTTTCCAACTCTGGGCTTTTTTCCCCCCTTTTTATTCCATTCCCTCTCCTTTTCTCATTTTGCCACAGATAAAGAACAACACTGTTGGCAAACAGTCAAGCCTGAGATTTTATTTCCAAGTTAAAAAAAAAAAGGGGGAAGAAAAAACCATTACCACAGGAAAAAATCAGGAAAAAACTCATTACAAAAAAACCCCTCACATTTACAATGCTAAAAATTCTACTGGCTTTAGATGAAGTAAGATCCTCAACACAACACACAAGGTCCCAGGTCAGTGGTGAGTTGCCAGTGCACAGCTTTTTCCACATCCCCTCCATATCCCTAAACTTTCCTTCATGAGATGGTGCTGACAATGAGCTGATGCAGGAAACAAAGGTGGAAGGAAAGTCTGGGGAGCTTTCATTTGTCCACCACATACTCTCACATTTGTTTCAATACGTTATAGGTAGGCACGATTATTGCAGAACTGCCCTTTTGAAAAGTATTTTCAATTCTTCCATTGGTATTTTCAAGTTTTGAATAATTTATAACAAGAAGCTATGCCTGAGATATAGAAAAGAAGAAATTCTTTTCTATATCTCAGGCACTGAGATATAGAATCTGAAATGTTGTCAGTAATTATTGGTACCACAGAAGTGTCCAGAGCTCTGGTACTACTTTTGTTTCAGCTTTGCACTTTGCTGAGAAATTCAGAGACAACAATTTAAGGGGAAATTTTGTGATTTCATCATTTGCCTGTGTGAAGTGAGGGTAAGGACATCAATCTCTCTTAGAGATTGTTTCCTGCTGAATGCCAGAAATGGACAAAAGTTAAAGAAAAGGCTGGCCTGAAATCACTTCCACTCCTTTGGCAAAGTGTTTCACTCACGTAGCTGATTCGGAAGCTGCGATACACCCAGTCCGTGTGCTCTTCCTCACTCAGCATCTCCACTGTGATATCCCCATATGCAACAGGATCTTCTGTGAAAGGCCAGTAGTGGTCACATTTCACCTGAAACAGAGTGAAATCCAGACATTTTTGTATTTATATAAAGTTACACATATGGAAAGAAGTGCGTGCGAAAGGACGCAGATCCTCAGGTTTAGCAATGCCTACAGCACTGTTCACTTGCTGCTGCAATAAGAGGTAATTTATCCTGCAATGACTTCCAGTCTGACCATTCCCATTTAATTGTGACCATCAGCTATTTATTAGTTTTCAGAAGGGCAGCTTTAGTACAGTGAAGAATAGACAAAGAGTGCCTTTTGTTATTCTTCCCATATAATAGGTCTAAATGGAGCAAAACACTGGGAAAAAGAATGTTCCTATAAACCCCCCAAACTATATTCCAAATATTTCTATTAAAATAGCAAGGGAAAATGTAAGGATAGAACTTGTATCTTATAATTATTTAAACTTAAAAGTGCAGAATCACAGAAGGCCTGAGGTTGGAAGGGACCCCTGGAGGTCATCCTGTTCAAGCCCCTCCCCTCTCAGGCAGTGTCACCTAGAGCCAGCTCTAGAGCATGTCCAGGGGACATTGGAATATCTCCAAGGATGGAAACTCCACAAGCTCTGGGCAACCTGTCCCAGTGCTCAGTCCCTCTCACAGTAAAATAAGTGTTTCCTGACTTCAGAAGGAATTTAATGTGTTTTTTTAATTTGTGCACATCACCTCTTGACCTGTCACTGGGCAAGTCACCACTAAAGGAATTCCTTGTCTCCATTCCCTCCCATCAGTGACAAGATCCCTGGAGTCTTTTCTTCTCCAGGATGAAGGGTCCCAGCTCTCTCAGTCTCTCATATGTGAGAAGCTTCATAATAAGGTCAGGGGAGGTAAAAGGGCAGAAAAGGTCGAGGAAGGTCAGGGGTCATCAAAGAAGTTCAAAGAGGGTTGAGGAAGGTTAAAGAAAGTCAGGGAAAGTCAAGATCAAAGCAGGTCAAAGCAGGTCAGAGAAGGTCAAGGAAAATCAGAGAAGCTCAGAGAAGGTCAAGGAAAATCAGAGAAGCTCAGAGAAGTTTGGAGAAGGTCAAGGAAAGTCAGGGAAGGTCAGAGAAAGTTGGGGAAAGTCAAAGAATGTAAAAAAAGTTCAGGAAAAGTCAAAGCAGGTCAAGGAAGGTCAGGGAAGGTCATAAAAGTCAAAGAAGGTCAGAGAAGGTTGAAGAAGGTCAGGAAAAGTCAAAGAAGGTGCAGCAAGTCAGAGAAGGTCCAAGAAGGTCAAGAAGGGACAAAGAAGCTCAAGAAAGGTCAAAGGAGGTCAGGGAACACCAGGGAATGTTCAAAAAGTCCTGAAATGGGAAGGTAGATGCCATTCCAGGGCTGGTTGTGATGCTGCCTTGTGATCAGAAACAATGCAAGAACATTCACTCAGCATAAAGGAGCTCTTTTTCAGAGTGGTTTCTTTAACACCACATACAAGATTTTGTTACATACCCGTCTTTTCTCATTGCACTGAGTGAGCATAACAATAATTTGTGATTTTTGCTGGAGAACCATCTTCCAAAAATCATTCCTAGTTTCTGGCAGTGGTCCTTGGGTTGCAATGTATTCCTGGGGTGAATTATAACCCTAAAAGATAAAGAGATAGGTCCTGCTTACTAGGTTGCTGCTTGAGAACATATATTTTTCATATTTTTTTAGCTTTCCCAAGTTCAATTTGTACTTCTAAAAATGATTTTTAATATAAAGAAATCAATTTTTTGTATTTATTTTGTGATGACAACTTCTGCTAGATTATTATGCTCCCAAAGTATAGCAAATCTAAAATGCAGAAGATGAAGCTGTTACCACACAAACCATTTGCCCAGAGAGCAGAAAAGGCCACATTAAAAGAGCAAGTCATGAGAACCCTGAAAGAAAGTTGCAGCTCCTTACAGATTATGTAATTTTAGGGTTTGTTTAGTTAGAGGAACAAAACCAGTTACAGATGCCCAGTGCCCAGTCTGCTCATCCCAAGCAGTGCCTGTGGTGATTTTCAGTCACTGGTGTCAATGGAACAGGATTATACACATGTGTTCATGTCAAGAGGTCTTAAATGAATAAAATATTAATTAGAATTCTGCTTAAAATAATAAAGATGTTGAGACAATGCTCTTATTAGATATTAAGATGCTTCATATGCATATGCATGCTTTCTTTCCTATACCTATCAACATGATTTTAGTTGGAAAGAGTCCTTTCACCTCTCCAAAACCAAAAGACTGTTATTAAGACTATAATAAAAGGCCACAGAATGACCCTTTTGGCATCTGCTATTTTGACATCTCATATTTCCTGAGATTGTATCAAGCAAACTGCATTTGGAAAGTTATTTTATATTCCTAGCAAGAGCAAAAAATACCTCCAACACACAGCATGATCCCATGCAAATTGGGCAATTTCTGTGCCACCACTGTACGTGGATCCTAAAATTATTTGTGATTTGGGAGCACTTTCCACAAACAGCTTCCTCCAGACATCTCTGCAAATCAGCTCAATCCTAGTTTTTTGCACTATACAGAATTTGCTGCCTGTTCTGCGTGAGCCATGTCTGACCTAAGTGACAAATTCCTGTTAGCACAGGGATAGATCACCCCTGGTTTCTGTGTTTGGAGGCAGGGAATCAGTGGAGCACTGATTATCAGAAAAAAACCAGCATTACCATCATGTGTTTATCCTAGTTTCCATGGTCAGCACTGTGCTAGAAGCAGAACTAAAGAGATGCAAAGCAGAACTGAACATCTGAAAGGGACTGCTGCTTAAGATCCTGTTATCCACAATCCCATGTGACAGAAGTTTCCTGGGCTGTGAATCCTGGAAGGCTTTTCTTCCCTGATTCACACTGCAAGCAGTGTGAGTGCTCAGGTTCATGCTCTGGACACAGAGAAGCCAAGCACAGACATTTGGCTCAGCACTGCACACTTGGGCAATGCCAAAGTGACAGAGAAGTGGCTCCAGTGACTCATCCAAGGGCTCCTCCTTTCTCCATAACACTGGCTCAGCTCTCTCCAGCACAGCCAGGGTCAGCTCTATCTACAGCAAGACTGCAAAAATGCTCATCTGTCTGTGAAAGGTCTCTTCCTAAAGGGCTGCAGTGGTGCCCTGCCTCCTCTCCACGCCGAGCAGCCCAGGGAATTCTTGCTCTCCAGCCCCCACTGAGCCACAGCACAGAGGTACCAGAGGGGCAAACCCTTGTGGCAGTGGCAGGGATAAGCCCAAGTGACTGCACGAGCTCAGGGGAGAGTGGAGGGAACTGATGAGCTTTCAGCCAACCCCCCGTGTCAAAATATTTGCCTACAGCTCTGTGTACACTTCAATTATCCTGAAACCGTGGGTGCTACCCCAGTAAGCGGCTGCTCTCTGCCAGGTGGAGGGAGGCGCAGGGGAAGCACCAGAGAAAAGGCAGAAAGAGGAAGTTCTCTCCACATACCATCTGGGCTGTGTGCATTTTGTGCATTTGGAGTGTCTGCCTTAGCCCTTTTCTTTCATGTGCAGTAGAAATCTAGAAAAAATTCTCATTTGAACATTTAAGTTTCACCTCGCTATCTTAAAAGGCCACTGAATCATTTTAACATTTCCTGCTCATTTCCCTACCAGTTCAATCAAAGTTTCACAAAGATTCACAGCTGCTGCAGCAAAATTTGCCAAAAATTTCACCCTCCGTCCCTTTTTATTTTTTCTTTCTTTTTTTTGGTTGCTGTTCCCCGTAGGCAAAATATTTGGAAGCTGAAGGAGATGCTGAAAATATGACTGAGCTTCCAGGAAACATTGTGCTATTTTCAAGGGCCCAGCTCTGCCTGCTGTTCAGGACACTGAACTCCACTCTGACCAGACCTCTGTACTCACAGGGATGTAGTTGGCATTAATGTAGTCAGATCCCTCCTCTTCATTCATTGAGACTAAGCGGACACGACTAAAATCATCTGTAAAAGGAAAAAGAAATTAGAAAAAAATCGCCACTCAAATATGGCACTCATCTCCAATTAGGCAAAGTTCAAATTAGTCCAATAGGAATGGCCAAAAATAATCTATTCAAAAATAGAAAATTCTCAAGTTGGCTAAGAGGGGAATGTTTGCTTCAGCAAACACTGCATGGACACACCATCATTAGTGTTCTGCAAACACCCCCTCCAAGTGCTGTCCCTTTGGGCTCCCTTAGGCTTCATTAAAATCGTAAGAGAAATACAGTAACATTACTCAGTAGCATAAAAAACCTTGTGTTTCTCACCTCCAGACTCTTGCCATGATAAACACTTCCAGGAAGCTATCTCTATTCAAAGCTAACATAAAAACATCCTTTGCCTGGTTCTGTGTAAGAGCAGGGATGTAGAACAGGCTTTTACCAGTCTTAGAAAAATCTCCTGATTGTCCAATTTTCTTATTGAAAGTCTTTTTTCCCTCTCCAGGGATTTTGGCAGGATTTAGTGTGTGTTGTACTTACATGGCAGGATATTTGTGTAGCGATTCTTGCAGCGATTCATGGGGAGATCAGCAGCAAAGTGGGGGATGTCCAGCCCAATCAGTTTTAGCTCCTGAGAGAACAGAAAATGAGAAGGTCATTTTCCTGAGAAAATGCCAAGGTCAGCCTCATAAATACCTCATAAATGCCAAGGTCATGCTCATAAATCACTTTATAAATTGNGGAAAATGCCAAGGTCAGCCTCAAAAACACTCAGAGAATAACTCCTTGTGATTACTTGTGGCAGGTAGCAGACAGAAAATGCTCATAAATCACTTTATAAATTGACGGCAGGACAACAGATTGTCCTTTTTTGATGCCCCTGAGTTGGGCTCCAAGCAGCTGGAGAGCAGTGCTGGGGTTTCTTCTCCTGATGTTGCCAACACATTGCTGCCATCCCAGAGCTGGGACTCAGAATTGCCCCTCTCTACCCACACCCACTGTCAAACCAAAAATACTGTCAAACCAGGGGCTGGCTAAGTTATTTCTGTGGTGATCATCTGCCCCCCTTAAAGAGGCTTCTTGAAATTCTCAAGTGACTTTCAGTCTTGGGGAAATGCTTGGAAGATCTTTCTAGTCATCATCTTCAGTACTTACATGCAATATATCAGGGGAATTTGCTGTCAGGAAGGGATCAGGAAACACTCTGAGAGTCCTCTCCACTGCATTTCCATGTCTAAATCTTTGGGAAACAGCCCCAGGATAGGGATGGGGTTTAGTTCCATACTACTAAACTGACTTTAAATTTTGAGCAATTAAGAGAATGCACCTGAAGTTGTCTGAGAGAAATCTCCTTGCTCTTATAGAGATTTCTGATGTCACTTCCTGATTTCAGTGCTTCCTCTCAAATTAAGGACATTAAATATATAGAATAAAGCCATTAAAATCCCAAATTCAATTCAGGTTGCCAACATGCCCTAAACTTAAAGCATGTGTGTTTTTCTGACACACTTAACTCAAATTGAATGTGAGAAGCCACTCCAACCAGCTTACTAAATGCAGGATTTAACAACACCAAGCTCCACTTCCAAATTCTGCAGAGGAGGAAGTGAAGTTGGCCCGCCCAGCAACACCACAGATCGACCAACACAGAGCACACAGGAGCACCCCATGCAGCCTCAACATCTTGAAAAAGCTGATCTGGGCATGGCAGGTAGCAGAGGGCAGAATCCTCAGAGATTTACCTCAAATTGCAGAGAAAATTTATAATCTGAGTCTTTGGCCATATCCTTGATGTATCCATCAAAATCGTCCAGCTGGACAGGGCTTTAAAAGAAAAATACAGAGAAATTAGGAAAAAAAAATCAGATTTTTGTAGTACCTTTCATTTCTTTCACCCAGAATATACTCAAGTCATAATTATCTATTTGCAGCTGTTAATGCTAGAAAGGAATAGGGACAAAGCTTGTGGTTCAGGGCCACCAAATGGTGGGTGAATTACATTTTGAATGTCACTGCCCTGGCTGCTTTCTCTTCTGGCTTTGAGGACTGCACACGGTTGTAATTATAAGTCAAACTCTTTTCCCATAGAGATGGTGGCTAAAAAAAGGTGGTATATAGCCATACAAAACCATGGAGAGCTTCAGTAGGTATGAATTACCCTTGATTTAATGACTCCCATCTTTCCACACTTTTTTTTTTTGCCAGGTGAGATCTATCTGTTAGTCAGGCACAGCCCCTGAACATAACGCAGAAATAATTAGGCTGACGCTCTGAGTAAGGAAACACAGGTAAACAGCTTCCCTCACCTAATTATCATACTCTAATTTACAAGCTACTGAAGCATGTACACAGCAATCTTCTCATTTACTTGGAGGCAATATGCCCAAAGGAACCTGTCTTATCACCACTTAATTACTCCTGTTTACCCGCTAGCATTAATGATCTAATGTTCTAGCAACAACTGTAATGAGGGCCCCATGTCAATAGGGAAATATCACTGCAAAAACATGCATCCCATTTTTTTCATCATTTTCAATTTTTAACTAAGGATAAGCTCTGTTGAAATCACTAAGTTGGATAATTGATCTTTTCCCTGATGACTAATTTTGTATGTTTTACTACAATCTGTTGAGCAGAATTGTTTTTGTCCAATTATTGCTTGTTTTCTGCTTTCAGGTATCTCTCTTGGGATATATCTATCAAGAAGTTTTCTGTATTTGTAACTGAAATATCACTATGCCATGTACTCCATAATGCCTATTTAGTCTAAGACTTATTTCTTTAAATATCAAAGAAGTTACATACTTGGTGAGCTTTCTCTTCTTTAATCCATTTTTACTCCTGTAAAAAAAAAGGAAGTGTTTTTCATTCATTAAACAGTTGTACAACATTTATTCAAAGACAGCACTGATTTAAGAATGGGCATTTTTTCATCATACTCGAAGGAGATTGGTGATAATAACTTGGACAATTTAGGGCTGATATCAACATTTCTGTTGAGTCCAGTGGGATGCATACCCAGTTATTTGGCTCTGAGAATGACCTGCCATTGAAAAGGAAAATCTGTGCCCAGAAAAAGCCATAAATCCTGACCCATTGGCTCTGGGTGGGCTGGGGCTGAGTCTCCAGGGCCTGAGCCTGGTTGAGCTTGGAAATTGGATGTCAACACTGGAGAGCAACTGGGAATGAGAAGCATCTGTTGGGTAAAGGGACAAGACCACCAGTTGCAAATTCAGGAAAAGGTGAAGGAAAAAAGGAAGGGCCTGTCTCATAATCTGCTTATAATGATAAATGGAGACAATGGCAAATATCCTACTGACCTCAGCAGGACTCAAGCTTAAACCTTAGATAATTTAATTGACTTTAAACAGCTGGAGATAATTGTACCAGTCATGTAAAACAATGATTTATGGCTGATGTAATTCACTAGCAACAGTTGTGAGCAGGTTTCTGAGTGTTTTAAGCAGTAAAACCCAAAGGATTTGACTTAAGAAGTGCCCTACACCAACTACCATGGCGTGGTTGTTGCCACAAAAAAATTAAGCAACAGTAAGATTAAATACACAAAGCAAGCACCCAGGGATAACTTGGCTAGAGCTCTAAAAACACTGACCTCCTCTGTTGAATCAGCCTCAGAGCTCAAATAGATTCTTACTCACTCAGAAGGAATTTTAGTAGTGTCAATTTTTAATTCCTGGGCATTAAACAATATCTGTTCATTTTTCACACTATAATGATGCTATTTTTAATTTAATGGTGATATGAAAATTATGTCTAGATCATTTGGTTCACAGCTTCAATTAGTAAATTAAAGGAGAAGACTTTTAGTCTAAACAATGAAAATATGCAGAAAGTAATATTAAAAAGCAGAGTATTTTTATTTTTCTCCCTTGTTAAGTTTAGAAGTTACATTAAAAACAAATAAAGGACTACTTTCCAAAATTAAATTTTACAAAACATTCAGTTTCTGGAACAGCCACAACCTGTAGTAATTTTGTTATTTTGTCAAAGTACTTTTCCATTTCGATGAGGGGCTTTGCCTGCAGAATTAACAAGAGCTATGGCAACACCAGCTTTATATTAACATGGAGATTAAATATTATAAACCTCTTCAGCCTATCATGTTATCTGTTATCATATATACTGTACACCTAAGCTAGTAGTATTTATTTTCCATCTTCAAAGATTTTTTTCCATTGATATCTTTCCATTTTTTTTCCAGTTAAATCTTAAAGTTAATTCCACTAAATTATTCAACATACCTCTATCCCCTGTGACTATGGTAAACCTTTTAATGTCAGGCACATAAGAATTAATTTGAAAAGAAAAAAAAAATAGCTAAATGCTTTTTATGATGGGATTGCTCCTAAGAATGCTTCTCCAAGGAACACTTCAAGAGGCAATAAAACAAATGATTGACAAACATTTCTCAGCAAGAATTTTGTGTGCTTTCATAGTCTCAAGAGGCCTTTGCTTCTTAGCATTGCAATTGTTTCCTGAATGTTCATAAATATTTTAAACCAGCTTATGTGCAAAACAAAAACATTTGAAAGATTAGCTGGTGTTTCATCTGTTATTCCATTTAGTCTACATATTAAAATACAAAGAGAGGGATTAATCTCATCTCAATCCACTTCAGCTCCTGTAAACTTAATCATCTGGACTAAAAAAGGTAGATTGATTGAAGGGGAAACCTCTGAAGAAAGATACACATCTGGAAAGGTGATTTAATGCATGATAAAAGAAAAAAGGCAGAGGGACAAAAGACAACATTTTTGCAGCAGTGCCATTGACAGTGGCCACTCTGGGCTTCTTGACCAGCTAGGAGAGCTCAGTGTGACCTCCAAAATAACCACCTGCTTGCCTGACCTGATGCCTCAGATTTTAGCTTTGATATTTTTCAGATTCTGTGCTGCTTTAGTGTGTACTTCTGAGCTTTATATTAGGGGATGGTGAGCTCTCTGCACAGAGCAGGGAGACAAAACAATTCCTTCTCTAGCTGGGGACCAAGAACAAATGATCCAAATCTCAAGCTCAAGAGCAGAAACAATATGAAATAAAGAGAGTAAAACAAGGATGGGACTGCATAACCTAAAGCTGTAATTGAACAATTAACTCCAATATGCAAATGGAGCAGAGCTGATCAAAGTGAGAGACCCCGTGACTGTGTGTCCATTTTGTGACCATTTTGGTTCCTCTTGGGTGTAGCCCTGGCTGGGCTCTTGTGCTGCCCAAGGTGGATCCACTGAGGCCTTTTAATAAATACCTATTTTATTTTTTAACTCCATCCAGCCTTTGATCTAGGTCAGCCTTCACAAGGCATCAGACCCTCCACCTCTGTACAGCTTGAGAGTTAGCTGAGTCTACACCAGACAAGCTGGTTTTCTAGGCCCATTGAAAATTTGGATAGGTTTTTCTACAGACCCACTGTAACTCAAGGAAAATCAGTCTCAAAAATCCCTGTGCTGAAGATGTTGATGTCTGCCTGCCAGGGCTTTGGTGCCTCATGGTAAGACCAGGGAAAATGCTTGAGAAATAAAATCTTAAATTCAGTACCACCTTTTTTGTAAAACCCCAAAACTTGGACCCAAGATCACCAGGAGCTTTTCTTTATATGAATTAGGCAATTTTGGGTCATAGTCAATTATAATTATTTGTTAAATGGCTTGTAAAACAATTCTGGTTCTAAGAAGAGCAGTGGCTTTGTTAGGCATTTTCAAAAAAACAATCAGGTGTTTAGTAAACCCTTATAAATTATTTACAGACTAAAGTATTAAATATACACACACTCACAATGAGATGTGCACACAGTGACCCTATTTTTAATCCTTGGGACTCCTACTTGTATCCATTCTCAGTGAATTGTTTTTTTCAAAAGCAAAACTTTTACTGACGTCAAGAGGGCATAAGAGAACCATTGAAAAACAAATGTATTTGACATCACACATCAAACAGGTGAGGCACAATCAAGCAATTTTAGTAATAGAACAGCAGCAGCAGAAATCAGTGCCAGGCAATGAACACGTAAATAACCAGCACAGAAGAAGCCAGGACTTATCAGGAAGCAGCAAAAATTGCAAAGACAGCAATGAGATGGATATGATGACCACTGTAAGATTAGCTTTTTAATACCAAAATGGGTTGGAGCATAAACAGACAAACCAGATGAAGTAGGGTAGCAAATACTTTGATACCCACATCCTCGCCAGTCCATGTTCCAGTACAAGAAAATTCTTTCTCCAAAAGCTTTGACCCGTTTGAGAACAAGGTACCATGCATTTTTCATGTCATAGAAATTCACATTGTTTACACATTGCATATGGAAAAACAAGTAAATCACTTACCAAGGATTAACATAAAATGCCAAAAGATAATCAGTCCAAAGGCATGAGGGTAGCAGAGTTAGGAAAGCAAATACACTTCTACGCCTGTGAGCATTAATAAATAACATACATAAAGATGAAAAAGTGAGGAGAGTTAGTAAGACAAACAGAAATCAGGAGATCAGCAAATTCTATTTTAAAAATCAGCTAAACCCATAAATCCTACTTCTTATTTACTTCCTAAGGATATTATTAGGGTTATTATTAGCATCCCTAGAATTTTTACTCCTCAACCTGCAGGATTTTCAGCTATCCAACACAAAATTCTATATGGTCAAAATAAGTATGTCGTACCATATTGATTCAGGCCTGTTATTACTAATTTTCAGAGAGTAAAGTGGGTAGGAAAACATCATTGACAGATTTCCAGCCATTGCATAGGTGGTATTAAGCTTATTTTCAATGTTTTGAGATATTGAGTACTGATATGTTTTGTTTTTATCACACACATAATCTCCCATGTTTGTTCCTGCAAGTGATCCTGTGGATATCAGAAGATCTATATCAGAGATAAATCCAGATGCTTCCAATATCTCTTAATACTCTCTACTGAGTCAGATTTCTCAAGGCATCCATGTAACACTTTGCAGAGTGCTTTAAATTCTTTCCTAGGTTTTCATCTAAACATTGCTTGAACAGTTCTTCTAACTGTGCTTTCTGTGAATAACTATCCACAGTAGATTTTACTGAGGCTAAAGGAAAATATGAGTACAAAATCATTCTAAACTTCTGTATTTGCAAGCTGTTTACCAGGTTCTGCTGTGCATTAATTCAGGAAACCCACTCAGGCCCATTCTACCTGTTGGTGAAATGGGCTTGAGGTATTTTGCAAATATGAAAAACTCATGAAGCTTAAACAAACTTGGGTCCAGTAGAAGTCTTTGTTTTTTAGTCAAATATACCTTCAGTGTGTTTTTTCCCCATCAGAAAATCTGCTGCCTTAAAAGTGATACCATCCTTTTGCAGCTGTTCTAAAGAGGAAATACAAAGTTAAATTTCCAAGTTCAGGCTCTTATGAAGTTGGTAGATACTGTGTTTTCCCTGATAAATAAATCATGTCAAATGTAATAATCTCTAATCTCAATCTTCCAACCAGTGAGGAAATCTTCTGCCCATGCAGTGAAAACTTCAAGTTATGCTTTAATGAGTTTTGCTGCTGTAGAAGAAATGGGCAGTGCAGTTTCTGCAGGGCACCTGCCCCAGGCTTTGGTAGGAATTGTGTGGCTCAGCCAGAGGCAGGAGCCCTTTCTGGTTAATCATATACCACAACAATTGCAGCACCAGACCCTCAAGGCTCATTTGTTGTTTGAGTTTCTATGGGACTGGGCTGAGGATGAAATTTGGTTTTCCATAAACAGATCTCTGGTGCTACAGAGGTTTCCATTAGGCTCGGGACAGAGAAGTGATGATGCTGCTGGAATACTTCTCCTTCCTTTGAGAAACTCCACGTGAGGATTTTACTTCCTCTTGCTTGCAGAGGCAGAAGGAATTATTCAAGCCTGGGCTTCTTTCACTGCCAATCCTCACAATAATTTTCTACACTTTATCAAATCACTGGCTAACATATTTACAAACTGATTTATATTCACAGACTAGGAGCTCTGACAGCTAAAAAGCAATTGATTTTATTTGACATATGAAAAATATGTAATTGCCTAATAAATACAATAATTTTTTTTCTACAATCACGTAGTCTTTCACATCCTGCTCATTCATATGGAACAACTTAATTAAAAGAAAGAGATGCAGAGATTGCTCAAATCCTGAAAACTCAGCTGAGCTTCCCTCAGGAATTAGTGGATATGCCCATGGCTCCCTGACTGGACCCCTGGAATGAGCCAATCCTTCTCTCTGCTTTTAGGGCCATATTTCCCACCTGGCTGCTCTGATGGATTGTGAATCTGATCTTGACATTAGACAACAGAGGCACACAAAACAACTTTCAGAGAAATAAGGACCATAAGATAAGGACACACTGCCTTCAGTTACAAAAAGTTTGTGGAGATATTAAGCAGGAATGCTTTCCTCAGTTTGTATTTTATAACTTAATTTATGTATGTATACATATATGCATATACACACACACATACATATATATACTAAATCAAGCAACAAGAACCTTCACTTCCACATCCAAACCTATTAATTCCCTTCCCATTAAAAAAAAAAAGCTTTTTATAGTTTTAATAACATCTGTTGCTAAATTATTAATAATTTCATTCAAGCTTGGCTATTTAATTCACACATGAGTGTTTGATCTTCTGACATTTTTGCCATTAATATAGTCCAAGAAAGAGAAGCTGAGGGATGGTTTCATTTGTACTGCATACAGCTGGCTGCTATTAAAGCTAAACCAAGCAAGTGAAGCTTGTTTAATATCCAGTTAATTAGCAGCACAGTGAGATATTGACAAGATTTTCTGGGCTTGTTAGTTCAGTTTGCAGGCTTATTAGCAAAAGGCTTGTGGTGGTGCAGCATCAATCCATTTAATCCCAGCCTTGCTGGCAGGCTGTGTCCTGTGAGGTCATGGAAGCAGTTCCCTGTGCACCAACTTTTCTTTCCAACTTCTCAGCTGTCAGCAAAGCTGACCATGGGTGTAAAGGCATGTATTTTCTTCTGACCTACTGGAGTGGGGCTGATGTCATGATTTTATGTGTCAGTGCTTGGACTTGAAAGAGAAGAGGTTTTTGCAAAGATTGCTAACAACAGAACAGTAAACCTTGGCTCTGCTATTACCACTCATTTGATTATCAAAATAGGGATGGAAATGACCACACTGGTGCCAGTCAGGTAGCTCTCAGAGCCTTTTACTTCTATAAAAGCTAATCCTACAGATTATTTTGTTCAAATACTTCTCTTCAGCTGATGTTGACAGTGATGATTTAGAGTCCCTATCAGTGCCTGCAACTCTTGCAGGTGATTTTCTAGACTAGACCCCTATATTTAGGGGTTTTTTTTGTTGTTGTTTTTCTCAACAGTACTAAACATTAAGTTACAGTATATATTTGAGTTGGCTCGTCCTTGTAAGGACATATTAATTAAAGACACTATATGAATACAGATGGTAATTAGTTATCCACAAATAAGCTTACTTCTGGATGTAAATATATGGATGTGCTAATGAATTTAGAGATCAAGTTTCTACAGTTGTGTTATTTTAGGAAATATGTCTGTAAGAGAAAGGAAAAAAAAATATCCTCCCAAAACACATCTATGCAACTTGACTGACATGCAAATACATCATTGCCTACTAAAAATAGCAGGTGACAGAATGCATGGCTTCAGTCACCATTCAAGAAATAAAATACATTCAAGGAATAAAATATGAAATTAACAAGCCTAGTAGTTTTCTCCTAAAGAGGGACAGCAATGACATAAAAAATAAGCACTTTAAGATTACAGATAACATTTGCCAAAAAGCAGAGATGGGGGAAAAACATAAGCTTTGCTTCAAACACTCACCAGTTATAGGGGAGCTTTCCATCTCTCTCTAAAGATGCGAAATTCACAAAGGTCCCAGCCCCACACTCCCTGTTCCAGGAAGACCATTAAGTAAAAGTTACTATTTTTGGATTCATAACACTTGCAAAGAGCTTGATTTAACAGAGAACCCTCGGAGTTGCAGGGAAGTGCTGAACACTCACATCTGTGGCTAGGTCTGAGATAAACTGTAATGAACTATAATAACTAAAACCCTTTAATGTAGTTGTCATAAATCAATAAATGTTCAACACCATCTGAAATCAAATTGCCTAAAAATGCTGCAAAAGAATGAAATTCTCAAACAGGCTTTATCTTCTGTCCAGATTTGTGTTTTCCATAGCCTGGCACTAGCAATGGTTTCTGGCCTCAGTGCACAGGTTAAATATTTACCTTTCTATACTAAATATTCACTGTTCCCACTCTAAGGAGAAGTTGCTTAATTGTGTCCTTTTTACAGGATAATTATAGGTAATTTTGAGTTACGAAAATAACTGTAGGGAAAAGCAAAAAAAAAAATCCTGAATAACATTCTACTAGTGTCTTTATCACAAGTCCATTATTTTCAGCTATGAATTATAACCTAAATTGACTATTTTCTTGATTTAAGCAAACGCTTGCAGCTTCTTTCTGGATTTATTTTTTAAATTTCCTTCTGGGGTGTTTATCTTCCGTAGCTAGAAGCAGTGATGAAGACAAAAAGCTTTGGGCTGGCTGCACAGTAATTAAATAGAAAAGAGAATTAATTTAGTTGGGACTTTTCACAGAGCCAGTTACATGCAAAAAGAACTAGCCAAAAAATATTTTCTTAAAAGGATAACTTGAAACATATGTGTGATGTGGCCATCTATTGCATGGAATACATAGACAAGACACAACACACAAAATGCAGCATCTGCTAGGTTGTTAAGTACAAGATTTTTACAAGCATTTTTTTTGCAAGAAATAATTTCCTTTCTTGACACAGTACAGTAAATTAATATAAAATATATTATATAGATTATAAAAGGACAAAGACTCTGTGACACCTTCAAAACTAGTAGGTAAACCAATTTTACATATATAT
>WBNO01024056.1:0-97819 GCA_013400575.1 Peucedramus taeniatus
AGTCCTAACAAAGCCAACAGGTAGTGCTTTCCATATATGTCTTCCAACCCAGTCTGTCATCAAGAACTTTCTGTTCCTCAGAGCAGACGAATGCATTTGTAAGTAATATTTCTTCTTTCCATGACCACCTTCATAGTTCCTTCCCATTCATGTTATCTATGTAACTAAGGATTATAAGAAAATATTCCAGTATATAAACACAATGTTCTCTGTTACATCATTTAATGCCTTTCTCTTATTTTTATCTAAAACATTAGGTTCTTTTTTTTGCACTCCATTGTTTTTTTCTCTCCAGTCTTGCTTTGATCCTAGCATGAATAACTGTGTCCCCTTCTCAGTTTTAGCACATCTTTCTTTATTTCCATATTGCTTATACCCAACTTGGTGTTTCTATTTTGAATAAAAGAATTTCAAAAACTGAAATTCAGATCCCTATACCACTTTCAGAATTCAAGAATATCTTCTCAAAAGAGTTCCAAAATCCTGCTGCCATGTGCATGTCATATCCAACATAAAAATTCTCTGTATGGCTTGAAAATTAGATTAGAAAGTAGTCTAATCTGTGGCAAAGGACATATTTGAGACAATATATTCTGGAGAGAAGGCATAATCATCTGACACAATCATTTTCAGACTGCTCTCTGCTCACATTTTTAGAGTATCTAGTGAACGCAGAAGAATATTGCATTTCCCACAGTGGTGTTTTTTCTACATTAACTTTTAATGACTCTGTAATGATTGTATGAAATTACTGTCCTGCAGGTGGTTTAAAGGCAATTTCTTTATATCATTTTAATGGTTCAGAACAGATGTGCTTGCTAATCTTGTTGCCAGCTAGGTGCTGCTGTGATGTCTGTATACTACAGTACTTCTGACCATGGTCTACTCTCCATTTCCAATTATCTCTTTGGGAACTTTTTTACCTAAATACAAGCAGGATCAGGTTTTTGCTGTTGAAGAGGCTCTAGAGAAGCACGAATATGTTTTCACTGACAAAAGTCAATACAGGAATGAATAAATGTCCATCCTGGAATCACAAGGAGATTTCCTTAATTTGGCAAGATAATAGCTTCTAGCTTTACGTGAGGGGCAATGTTGCTATTGCAAGGAAAAGATAATGTATGATTACTCCTTTAATAGTTTTTAACTGTGGAAGGAAAAACTAATAGTGGACCGAAATGTGGCATAATCAGAGCAGTTTCATGTCAGTGATTTACGTGGTTGGCACATTACTTGGTTTTAACCAGGAAAGGTATTTTCAATGATTTCAATACTATCCATGTTTTCCCACATGCTGGGGTTCAGCAACTCCCTAATAATACTTAAAGGCAGCTGTGACACTCTCCAGACCATTACAATTTGGCAAGATGTATGGAGATGGAGATTCAGCTATTACAGTGAGAAAAATAGTAAGCTGGATACCACTTTTGGTTTTCTGAGAGATAGAAAACAGAAAAATCAATTTAAAATGTTAGACTTTAAAAATTTATTTGTTACAGTTTTAATTACTTGGCTTTAATTTTAAAGGTATTTTTTTCTGACACAGCAAAATTCTGAGGTTGGAGTTTTTGTGGAAGACTGCTGCTACAGTGATGTGTGTGTCAGAGACAGCAGATCAGAGGGCTGAAGTCTGTTCTTTACAGAAGCAGATCACACTATCCCAGGTCACCCTCAGAGTCCTGTTTTGGGACAGAGGAGTTCTGAAAGTGGTTGCTCTCCTTCCATATTCTGTTACTGGCCAAATTGTGGTGTTCAAATATTTGACCTTCATAAAAACAAACAAAAATGCAACCATGCTTTACAGCATTTACTTAAATATTTAAAGTTGGAAGTTCAAAGAAAATTTTAAAATATTTTCAGAACTTGGATTAATTAATTAATTTCATTAATTTGAATTAATGGTAATGTTTGTTCTAGGCTCCTAGATAAATTATATATCATTAATTCAGGTCTAAATGCAACAGTTTTAGGTTACAATGTTGATTCAGGTTCTGAAGCCAATACTGGAAATACATCAGCCATCCTCCCCTACTTTTTAATAAACAGTCATTTCCAAACAATTAAATAAATGACAAACACTCTCTTATTTAGTTTTTGTGATTCTATTCAAAAGGAAGTGAGCAGACAGCTATGGTCAAGTCTTCTTCACTTCCTAATATCATAATAACAGTGCTTTTAACTTGAGTCAGCCACAGATATTCCAGAATACACAAAGCAGAAGATGAATTAGACTTCAAAGACTGAAAAATTTATGTGCATGTGATGTTACTTCATTACTTCCTAATACCATAATAACAGTGTTTTCCACTCAAACCAGACACATATATTCCAGAAGACTCAAAGCAGAAGATGACTTAGAGTAGAAAGACTGAAAAATTCATGTGAATGTGATGTTAAAAGCAAGTTTCAGGTCTGTGGACAGATTACACTGAGTTACTGCTACTGTTACTACTGCTACTGTGAAGGTGCTTAGTCCACTACAGTGCATCAATCAAAACAGTGGTCTCCAAAGTGTGGTGAGGTGCATAAAACCCAGGGGGTATGCAAGTTAATCCTTTGGTGTGCAAGAAGAAAATATTTCTGTGCCATTAATAAGAAAGATAGAATATTTTAAAATTTGAAAATAAGGCTTCTTTTGTCTTTATTTCATCCTTGCTAAAATTGCTGTTCTTTGGAACAATTTAGAGTGTGAACTGAGCATGCACATAATTTATAAATAAATAACTGTAGGTACGTGGAGAATGTAAGCGGAAAAAGAGTTACAGTAAATCCATGCCAGGCTTGACCCCTGCAGCAGTAAATTTGCTTTTATTTTATTTTGAACAGTTATTCTACTTCAAACCCACGACTTAGACATATAAAGCCTGGCCCAGCCCTTCACCTTCAATGTGGGAGACTTCAAAACCGGAAATACAGTTTGCCAATAAATATTTAGTCTTGAAGAGCTGTTTCAGCCTAACATAATGACACATGAGTCCTCTTCCTTCCCTCAGCTGCTCTGGGCCTTCCTAGGAACTGGCTCAGTCACAGACAGGTCTTGCTCAGAGTAAGGGGTAGAGCTCTCTAGAAGACATTTGCATGAACCTGGGCTATCAGAAAGCAATTCTCACTGTGCCAAACAGACATTGGTAATAAAGATAATAATTTAATTGTAACTGCCCCTCATTGTGCTGTGTAGTTTATAATAAAACACAATATAGTAAAAGTGAACAAGATAAGAGAAAGTCCTTAAGTAGTTATAAACCAGTGTAAGGAAATGTGTTAAGAAATGTTGATAGAAGGAAAAGAAAGCTTTGATTTGTTACTAAGTATTTGAATGAGGTTTCAACTCTGTTTTCCACGTGCAAAATACAGGGAATATCTGAAGATTTGTGTTCCCTTGTCTGCAAGACTCAGATTTCTCTCCCCATTGCCCAGCCTGAACTGCCCATCCATTTGCAACTTCCTTCACCACTGTATTAGGAACAAGCACTGTAGCTGCAGGTTCTGACCTTGATGGCTACACCAAGATATGCAGGAAAAGAATTGTTAAGATTAGGAGCCTTGCTTGATTTCAGGCTTTGATGATTTAAAGATGACAGCTAATCTCATTCCTGTCAGATGAGGACTCTGAAGGTTTCTGAAAGGACACAGACACCCAGATTTGTCATTCACACGAGCTTAGGCTGTATAATGCAGCTTTTTTGACCACCATTTATTTGCTAAGTCCTTTAGAGATCCCACTAAAACCACAGAAATGCAATGTGCTCTTTAAATCACTGACATCAAAAAACTGAAGACTAGTATTAAATTTGACATCTACCTGACTGTTGCTAGTGTTTTGCTTTTTCCCAAGAGTGAGGAAAATACATTTGTTGGAGAATTAACATTTTATTAACATTTGAGCTTTTTTTGTTTGTTTGGTTAGTTTTTTTTGGTTTTTGTTTTGTTTTGTTTTGTTTTTGTTTTTTTGGTAAAGGGCCTTCAAAATTGAGTAAGTTTTAAACAAATTTAATGAACTCTAAGTTTCTGGTTTGTTTGATTCTGACTGAGGCATTGTGCAACTACCATATGATGTAGAAAATATCCTTCTTCTATTAGCCAAAAAAAAGATATTGCTCACAAACTAAATAACTCTTCAGGAGTAGGAAAAGAATTCCAAAAAGCAATAGTTCTAAACTCAGGACTGTGAAGTTCAGGGACAAAACTATTGTGGTGACCTTATAGCAAAGGAAAGGTGTTTAATGAAGTGGGATATATGAGTGGGAGGGGATTAATTGTAAATTCAGCATTTGCCTTTAACTAAAGAAGTCGGACTTGAAAACTGGATTTCTACAGGTTTTCATACAAAAGACTAGGAAGTCCTCTTTATAAATCCCAGATTTATATTCATAGTAGATGAATTAGTTTTACTTAAATTCTCAGCCTGGAAATGTCACTGAAAAATAGATTAATCCAGCACCACAATGTAGTGCTAACAATCAGATCAAGAAGAAAGACATAAGAAATTATTAATCACAGAATCATTTAGGTTGAAAAGAACACTAAGGTCATAGAGTCCAACCATTAACCCAACACTGTCATGTCTAAACTTTGTCCCTTAGCACCACATCTACACTTTTTTTTAAAAAACCTCCAGGGGTATGGACTCAAATACTTCACTGAGAAGCTTGTTCCAGTGGTTGACAACTCTTTCAGTGAAGAAATTTTCCCCTAATATCCAATCTATACCTCCTTGATATATGGTATATGCAACTTGAGGCTATTTCATCTCATGATATCACTTTTTACTTGGGAGCAGAGAGTGATAAGGTCACCCTTGAGCCTCCTTTTCTCGAGAAATGAGAAAAAATAAAGGAAACAGGAAAGAGAAGGGAACAAAGAGAATTGTGAGAATGCAGGCATGGAAACAGGGAAAGAGGAGAATGGAAATATAAAAAGGGTGAGGGGAATTGTGAACATAAACAAAAAATTAGAAGGAAAACCACAGATTTAATACTAGGGAGATGAGAAAAGACCAAAGGAAATTGTCTATGATAGAAAAGGATACAGTTTGATGGGAAGCAGAAGGCATGAAATACATGAAATAATATGAGCGGTCAAACGAGGTGGAAAATCCACATACTTAACCAAATATATGTATGAGAATATCAGTAGAGCTACTCTGGTTTAAAAAAGATGAATGTGGTTGGCAGATAGACCTGCAGCACTGGTAGTCTGCACAGCCTGGTACAATGGGAAACATCCCTGAAACGTGCCTTCCTGAAAGGAGGAGCTGCTGACATGGTCCTGGTCAGCTGAACCTCCTGAGATATCGTCTCAGTCCTTGGGGCTTGCAGCAACCAGCTGGCACAAGTCATTGGGATAGCAATTTTTTTAAATTTCAGAGTGAAGACTGTGACTCTCTTTAGCTAGCAATGAAACTTGTGACTACACCATCTCCAGGTTTGATTATCAGAGTTTCCTATGTGGCACACCTTAGCCATCTCCTGCTGCTGCAGAGCACAGCTGCCCACAACAGAGCTATGTTTCCAGATGGGCAAAAAATATTTTTGTGGATTATCAAATAGGCTACACTGGGTCCTTTGACTCCCCTGACAGTAAAAATCACCCAAGGAGATGGAAGCCAATGGTGCTTTACATTGTAAACATGGCTTTGAAAGGCAAGGGTTTCTGAGGATAAAATTGACATCTTATGCAACGAATACATCATTGTCATTTCTTTTCATGCTATCTGCACAGTGCATGCTATCACACTGTGCAGCCTACATGTATCTTGTGCCATAGACTAGAGAACAAAATGCAGCTTGTTTTGAGTGAGGACTTAAGTAAGCCAAGCTTACTACAGCCTACCTGAAGTTGCTGATTGACTTCTTGCATGGGACTGAAGAGGTAAAGCACAGTGGGTTTTTTGTTGTCCTAAACTGTAAAAGACACCCTGAAAATGTTTGCATTAGGCTTACCATACTATTGCAATGACATATAATGGGCAAACAGAAATAGAGCTGGTGCTACAACTCCTGCAGCACTATCCCAATAAGAATGTCATGTATAATGTAACAAATTAGATAACAGCCGTGTCTCTTTTCAGCAGAGAATGAAACTGATCCATTGTATCCCCTTATTTCATTGGGAGCTCTTCTAGAACCTAACCTCAATCTCAGTGCTCAATTACTGGTACATTTAATATAGTCTGCACTTCTTACTTCTGTTTTAGTATCATATTAAAAAATATTTTATACTACTCAAAGTCTACTTTCTGCTTTATGGTAGCACCACTTCAATCATTCTGAGAAAAACTGATTTTATGATTGTAAAGGATTGAAGGGTAAATAAAAATTTGCTCCGGGGAATATTTTTTGGGATAAATTTTGATCCCAAAACTACTTCTATTTCTACCTTATAGCTTGCTTCATGAAACACAAGGTAAAGTGGTTAGAAAATGCAATGTATTTTCCAAAGATGTTGATGAAAATAGATATGATATTAGTAAAAAGTCAACCGAAAACAGCAAGGTCTTTAAAACTACAACCACACTTGACTAAACAGTTACAAGTGTCCTTTTAGTCACCCTAAAGCTCCTTATTTCAAAGCTACAAAACAGATGTATTGACAGTTGCACAGGAATGAACTTTAAAGATACATAAAGGCAGCAGAGGTCAGCCAAACTCTGAATAAATGTCAAGATGCCAGAGGCTCATGAGGAAGTTCAAGAAATTCAGGCACTGTTGCTGTTCCTGAGACCAGGATAAAGAATTAACAGTACTTCTCATGCAGTGCCCCAGAGTTGAAGCAAAGGGATACCAAGTGTTTGCTTGTCCCAGGAAAGGAAGAAAAGAGGCCAGCGCTACCCAGCTTCACCACTGCTGCCCCGAGGGCAGCCCCTGCCAAGTCTTAGCTAGAAAGGGAAAGTCATCTTCACAGTCTTTTTTCAACAAAAAAGTGAAGGACTATTTTCACCCTTTTTCCCTCATCTGTCTTGGCAGTTATCTGTACATTTGTACAAATGTAATAAGTACATGTATATGTAAACAAAAAATATGTATGAATTTATGACTCTGCTTTTGCCTTTCAAGCTTTCTGAGAGATGAGAACCAAGCTGAATTTCATCCTGCACTTCTGCTGACGTCTCTTACAGAAGTTTTAAGAAGTAGAGCTCAGAACTGCAGCGATTGTTTACCTACTGCTGAAAAACTTAATTATTCATACAGAGTTTAATAACAGGCTTCAGGGAATAAGTCAGGATAACATTTTTGCATCAGTTCAGAAGGACGGATGAGGAAGCTGAATTTTACTAGTAGCACAGTTTTCCCCTACCTGTTATTCTCTCCAAAGCAAAGACAGTCTTGCTTTTCACATTGCCCTCTCAGGACAGAGAAGCTGCTGCAGCAGCTGACCCAGGAGCAGCTGCACAGCACACCCTCACAGCACATTTCCTGACATCCAGGGATGTGCTCAGTGCCTGGCACCTGGGGCTGCATGGGACACTCTTTGACTTGACAGCTACACTCCTGAATGACATTTACTTGTGGAGAGATCTGCCAAGTAAGAGTGGCAGACTGTTTCCACAGCCTCTTGCACACAGTGTTTTATTTTCACTTTTTCTGAGGTTGCCCACGTGTTTCTTAGATAAAGCTACAAAGACAGATGTTACAAATAAAATACATTAACGACACTGACTGCCCCTGTGAGAAGAGATCATATCCCACTGTTAGGAATTGCCAACTGTAAGTAAATACATGGAACTGCAGAAAAGGAAGTGGATGCCTGGAGGAATCAAGTTCAGTGCAATAGCTGGGGCAAGGAGTTTTTGCCCAGCCTCTTGACATGTCAGGCAGTCTCACTGAGCATTAAGGTATGTCTGCGATGAAATCCTGAGGTTCAATTGCAATGATGAGGCTTATCATAAGAGCACATCTTCAGCTGTGGGCATGACTAACGTCAGAAGAGAACCGCCACGTTAACTCTACTGTTAAGCACAGTGCAAAAGCAATGAAGCTGCTTTCAGGATGGGTTTGGAGAATTTACATCTGGATACTTCTTACTATCTTGCACTAAATCTGTGACCCATGGCATGACTGTATTTTGTATACCTACTAACCAGACTGAAAATGGCTGATATGCCTTCCTACGCTGCGCTCACACACCCCAGTTGCACAAAGCACATGTCTTAACGTAGCCATTAATTATCCTTAGTTGCATGTACTTTCTGCAGTTTTCACTTTTCACTACCACATCTATTTACTTCTGATAAAGTATTAGCTCTGCGCTTTTCATTTTTCATCTAATATGATGTGAAAGCTATAAACTCTCCTGCTGTTAGGTTTGACCCAGGGAAATACCAGCCAATCTACTTCACCTTGATCCCTGAAAAGGTGATGGAATTTGTCATTCTGGAGGTCGTCACCAAGCATCAAGAAGAAAAGGTCATCAGGCACACTCAGCATAGATACACCAAGTCATGCTCAACCAATCTGACAGCCTTCTGCAATAGCATGGCAGGATGGGTCAACAAGTAGAGGCAGTGGATGTTGTCTACCTCGATTTCAGCAAGGCTTTTGATGCTGCCCCCTATACTATCCTTGCAGGTAAGCTCAGGACGTAGAGGTTACATGAAATGACAGTGAGGTAGATCGAGAACTGGCTGAATGGACAGAGCTCAGAGGGCTGTGATCAGAGGAGTAGAATCCAGATGAAGGCCTGTAGTCAGTGGTGTGCCCCAGGGAACAATGTTAAGTCCAGTCTTATTCAATGTTTCAATGAATCACCTGGATGAAGGGATAGAATGGATCTTTGCTAAGTTTGCTGATGATACAAACTGAGGGAGTGGCTGATACTTGAAGGCTGTGCTGCCATTCAGTGAGGCCTTGACAGGCTGCAGAGTTGGGCTGACAGAAACTGAATGAAGTTCAACAAGGCCAAATGCAGAGTCCTGCACCTGGAGAGGAATAACCCCAAGCACCAGCACAGGCTGGGCACTGACCTACTAGACACCAGTTCTGTGGAAAAGAACCTGGGAGCCTTGGTGGATTATGGACTATGAGTGGCAGTGGTATCCTGGAGTGCATTGGGAAGAGTATGGCCAGCAGGTTGAGGGAGGTGATCCTTCCCCTCCACTTGGCCCTAGTGAGGCCACAGCTGGAGTGTCCTGTCCAGTTTTGGCCTCTTCAGTACAAGGAAGAGAATGACCTACTGGTGGGGATCCAGTGGAGGGCTACAAAGGTGATTAGAGATCTGGAGCATCTCTTGTATAGGTGAAAGCTGGGCCTGCTTAGTCTTGATTAAAAACTGGGAGGGGATCTCATCAATACATGTAAATATCTCAAAGGCAGGTAGGTGCCAAGTGGGTTGTGCCCAGTGACAGGATGAGGAGCAATAGCCATAAAGTAAACACAAGAAGTTTTGCCTCAAGAAGAACTTTTTTACATTGAGGGTGGCAGACTACTGGAACAGGCTGCCCAAGGGGGTTGTGGATTCTCCCCCTCTGGCAACATTCAAAACCAACCTGGATGCGTTCTGTGTCACCTGCTCTAGGTGACCCAGCCTTGGCAGGGGGATCAGACTAGATTATCTCCAGAGGTCGCTTCCAACCCTAAGAATTCTGTAACTGTGATATGTGAGGTTTCAAATCTGAAGAGTCATAGTAATAATCATTAATATAAATGATTTGTTCTTTACCTTCTATGTTACTTCTATGGACTTGTGTCACCTGTGAAGACAAATTTCAAATGAAACATTGCAAAATCTTGGGCTTAAAGACAGATTTATGTGTTACAGATATATAAATGTAAAGTAAAAAACAGGGAATTTCTCAGGCAACCCCTCCACTTTGGAATGTGCAGACTACAACAACTTAGGTTATATTGTTGGAATTTCTCCCTGAAACTTGTGAGAATTTAGATATGAAAAAAGCAAAATTTCTCAGCCACAACCTTTTTAAGAAGAAATAGTTTTTTATTTCTCTAATAAGAATAAGAGTAAGTTAGCTGTCCATGATTTGATTTCAGATGTCTTGCAATTACCAACAGCTGGACAGGAGTAGGTAAATACTTCTTCAGATGCTGACAGTACAAGCACAGTGGATGATGCGTGGCTCAAATGTGGATTGAAAACCATTCTCTTCTTTTGAGTCAACTTTTTGTTATGTAGTTACACTTGTTTTTCACCCTTCGATATCACTGAAAATACTCAATGACCTCTGGGGATCAGCGTTTCTGTGGGCATTTGAAAGGATGCTAACAGTTTATATAGAAATAAATTTAGGAAATTTCTAAATTTAAGCATTCCCTGAAAAGATGTTACATCATAGTGATGTGAAGAGCCTGCTCTGAGCCATACAAGCATCTTTGCTTTCACAAAAAACAAGTTACACATGATTTAAATACTGTGCAGTACAAGAAAGAGGCTCCGATTGGAAAGGGCAGACCTCAGTCATGTGTAGGAAAGATATCTTGGGTCATCGCCTCCCTGATCATCCAGGCTGTGTCACAAGGATGTGAATCCTTTAGTATGCAGGAAGGTCCACTTCTGAAATGCAAAATCAAACAGATTTATTTAAATGATTTTTGTAAATGAGATAAGATAATTGAGCAGAAAAAGCCAGTAGTTTTTCAGATCAAGAAGTCAGGGAGAGTTGCACAAATGTCAGCAGTTGCAAGAGAACTGGCAAATAACTAGATGTTAGGAGTGGTGGAAAGACCTTTCCTGTTAAGAAGGCTGTATCTGGGAATTATGGCATATTCAAATAAAAATGAAGAACTCATTTGGAATGATAAAGTTAATAAAATATTTCCTACTTCTGTTTCTAAACATGTCTGAGGTTTGTAGAGTTTCTTCATCCTTCAGTGCCCTCCAGAGATATTCCCTCTAAAGGGTGTCTTAACAGGAAGACAGAGATTTTACCTCTGTAATTCATGCTGCTTGCATTTCTTTAATTTTCCATCCTAATGACACATCTTTCATAAGTCATGGAATCCAGCTGTTTGTTCATGAACCATGTTACAGGCTAGTGTTAGGAGCTGCTGATTTCACAGAGTGAATAACTCTTTGAGATGAGTTACACATTCAGAGTTTCTATCCTTTTTTTGAGAGGGTTGTTACTGCTCCTTTAGTAGGACAGATATCAAGTTATCAACATTTCTGCTTTTGACCAACACCTCAGGAATATTTCCCCAGTGTTCACCTCTTGTTTATGCAGACTGAGGAAGTGAAAGTAGGCTGTGAAAGATTCACACTGAAAAAGTATGGAACATTGTCTTAACCAAAATATTTTTATTAAAATACAAGAATCTTGGTTATAATCTTTTCCTAGTCAATAAAAATATAAAAGATTAGTTTATTTATACATTAATTTAAACCAGTAATAAGCAGAAATATTTCCCAGCTATCTAGAGCCTAAGACAACACTCTTTTAAGTATTTCAGTGTATCACAAGAGACATATTCTCATGCAACTACTGCTCTGGTGACACATTAAGGAGAATTTTATAAACATCTACAGAGTGCTCACAGATAAAAGAGGTGATAGAAGATATCACCTTTGAAGATATATGGAAACACAAAAGCTGCAAAACTGAGCTTTGCCTGGAATATTAAGACATTTTTTTCACAGTTAATATAAGGTAGTAAATATTTCCTGGTATCTCTGAAGTGTTAAATGAATTTGAAACATTTGTAAATAGATACCATTTGAGAACTATTTCATTGAGGGGAAAGGTCATCAGAATGCACCAGAAAAAAATGTTAGAAAGATCACCAAAAAGTGGCAGTGCAATATGAACATTTATAGAGAATTATAAAGATAGGGAAACCTCAGAATGTAATGTGCAATTCCATGGGGCTATAGCTGGTTTGTATAGCTGGTACCACTGCTGTGGTAGGCTAAATTCTATTAAAGCTTTGGAGTGTTTTTATAAATTTTTGCAAACTTTTACCCTCCGCAATACCTAGTATTAGAAGAATAACCTGTAGCACTATGTACCTAACATTAATCTTTTTAATTTCAAATACATTAGAAAATATTTCCCCTTTGCATTTAAAGTTACAAAGATACTATAAAATGGAAAAAAAACATCTGATATTAAGCTATAAATTATCATGTAATAGTTCTCCTGAAATGTGTTTTCTCAACATATATCTCACGTATACCAGGTAATGGACAATCTCAACAGTCAAATGAAAACAGAATCACACTCAAGAGCACCAGGAGGTGTCAGTGTGCTGTCAGTGTGCAGAACAAAGATCAATCGAAAATCAAATTTCAATTTTTTTATTTCCATACTATGCATGAAGAGCTGTACAGGGATGGAATGCAGGAAAACAGAGATAGTGATGAAGTAATCTCACCCCTAAGGGGTTACAGCTGCACTAATCACCAAGCATTAGGAACAGGCCTGCCTCAATAGGCCACAGTTATATCCAGGATAAGTATTATAAAAGAGTGGGTTGGCTGGTGGAGAAGCTAAAGTTAGTTAGGGCTGGAGTTTGTTGGCTGTGTGGCTGAAGGAATAAATGCTGTGAGGAACTGCTCATGAGAAATCACCAAGAAGGTATGGAAGCATTACAAAATGGTAACAACAAAGAGCACTTACTTGATTCTATGAAATTGTGATAGTAATAATATATTGTTACGATTACCATGTCAAAAAAAATTTAGAAGCTTACTTTTTCTAAATTTTATTTGAAATGCTTGAATTTCTTTTCCTGTGTCCTCTGTACATTGCAAGCACCCTTTTTTACAGGGTTACCTCCTGTCATGGCTTAATGCCAGACAGCAGCTAAGTTCTACACACCCACTTGCTCACTGCCCTCCATGCCCCATCCCAGTGGTATGGGGAAGAGAACTGGAAAAAGGTAAAACATGTTTGAGATAAGAACAGTTGAGTAATTGAAATAAAATGAGATATATTTGTAATAATGATTAAGGAGATAACAAGAAGAGAGAGAACAAAAAAAAACCAAACAAGTGATGCAAAATTCAGTTGCTCACCACCTCATGCTCAGTCTGTTACTGACCAGGGATTGGCCCTCCCTGTCAATTACCCCCAGTTTGCATGCTGAATATGATGTTTTAAGGTATGGAATATCCCTTAGAACAGTTTGTACCGGCTTTCCTCACCGTGCTCCCTCCTAGTTTTTTGTGCATGTCCTCACTGGCAGAGCATGGGAAATTGAAGTGTGCTTGACTTAAGGTATGTACTAGTCAGCAACCACTGAAACATCAGTGTGCTATCAACAGTAATCTCATAATCTAAATGGACCACATTGTATCAGCTACTAGGAAGAAAAATAGCTCTATCCCAAAATCAGGACAGTATCCACCTGTTATTCTATAGCCTTTAAGTCATGCCCAGGTCCCAGAGTTTCTAATACATCCCAGTGAACCACCATCACCTTTCCTGTCTTGTGATATATATATACACAGATAGCATTCCCTTAGTCTGTGGGCAAATCTCTATAAAATATCTGATGAGATTTTTTTGTCCATGATTTTGGACGCCATTGGTCATTACAGTCTTTCAGAGCAGGACAGATTGTTTGCAGTGTTGGATTGTAGCATGCTCAAGTCAAATCTGATTCCATCACCTCTGAGATTGTGTGGTTTCATCAAAACTCACTTTTCATTAATCTGGGTGATTTTTACTGTCATACCCTTGATAATGTGATTGAAGGGGAGTTGGATTGAAATCCCCAAATCCAAAGTGGCAGAGACAGGCCCCATGACTTGGCAAGCTTGTGGGACTGTGATAGAGTCAATCTTCCAGACCTCCCCATACTTATATTTCAGCCATTGTCCTTCATGCTGCATAGGCTTTAATTGATTTCCTTGATAATTGCAGCACATTTCGCATTCACATCAAGTCCACCCCTCAATCGTGGGCCCATCTATGCATTGCATCTCCTCCTTGAGGTCAGTATACAGATAAAATATTGGCCATTTTCTTCCTTCAGCAATGTCTAAAGCCAGGTGGACAGCTTTCACCTTTGTAAACTGACTTGATTTTCCCTTCTTCTTCAGCGCTTTCTAGACTTGTCATAGAGGACTCCATACAGATGGCCTCTACCTCCAAGGCTTTCCTACAGCATGGCAGTGGGAAACTATCAGTAAACAAGGCCTATTACTTCTCACTTTCTGGTAATTTATTATATACTGAGGCCTCTCCAGCAAGGCTTCACCTGAGCTGAACTATCTCCTGTCTGATTTGTTCAAAGGCTTGTCATTGCTCAGGGCCCTATTTGAAATCATTCTTCTTCCAGGTCACTTGATAGAGAGAGCTAGCAATCAGAGTGCCATTTGAAACCTGCATTCCCTAAAAACCCACAATGCTTAAGGAAGCTAGTGTTAGTTGGTGGAGATGTAGCTCTTGTTTTGTTGATCACATCCATTGGGATTTGATTATGTCCATCTTGACATTTTATTCCTAAAAAGCAGATCTCATGTCTGCCTTTTAAATTTTTTTTTATGAGTAAAAACCAGCTTTCGTATGGATTTCGACTATTTGCTTCCCTTTCTGAACTACTTCTTTTGGATTGTTGTCACAGTGTTGTCATCAGTTTATCACAGGTGTTCTGGAGCTTCACCCTGATCCAGTGCAGTCTGGATCAGTCCATGGCAGACAGGAGGGCTGTGTTTCTATCCCTGGGGCAGTCATCTCCAGGTGTACTGGGTGCTGCTCTAGGGGAAAGTGAACTGTGGTCTGCACTCTGCCTCCAAAGGGGTTGAGAAAACACATCAGTGATATAAATCGTGACATATACTTGACTGCCTTTGACTCCGATTCATATGGAAGTTGTAGCATGCTTGGTGCAGCAGCACCCAGCAGTGCCATGACTTCATTCAGACCACAATAATCTACTGTTAGTCTCCATTCTCCATTAGAATTTTGCACTGGCCATATGGGAATATTAAAGGCTGAGTGAGTCCTGTTATCACTCCTTGGCTCTGCAGTTGACACATCAGCTTCCAGATGGGAACTGGGGAGTCTTGGTTAGTGTGATATTGTTGGTAGCAATCATGATCTATCGCTCTTTAATCTTCACCAATCCCACAACAGGAGATTCCTCTGAGACTGGACAAGGTAAACAGCTGTCTAATTTCCTCCAAGGCAGCTACACTGAAAGCTCACCAGTACCGTCATGGGTCCCTGAAATACCCTCCCCTGACATTGTCTGTACCAAGGAGGCCCAGCAGGGAGATCTCAGCAAATTTCAGGGCTGAGCAATCACCAACAGCATGAAGTTTAACAAGGGCAAGCTCCACATTCTGTGCCTGGGAAAGGGCAACCCTGGATGTACAGACAGACTGGGGAGTGAGAGGCTGGTGAGCAGTGCCATGGAAAGGGACCTGGGGGTCCTGGTTAGTGGCAAGTTGAATCTGAGTCAGTAGTCCCCTGGCAGCCAGGAGTGCAAATCCTGCCACAGCAGGGCCAGCTGGGCAAGGGAGGGGATTGTTCTGCTCTGCTCTGCACGGGGGTGGGCTCACCTCCAGTGCTGGGGGCAGTTTTGGGTATCACAATATAAGAAAGATATTAAGCTGTTAAAGACCATCCAAAGGAGGCCACAAGGATAGCAAAGGTTCTAGAGGTGAAACCTTATGAGGAGTGGCTGAGGTCACTTGGTCTGTTCATCCTGGAGAAATGGAGAATGAGGGGACACCTCACTGCAGTTACAGCTTCCTTGTGAGGGGAAGAGAAGGGGCATACACTGATCTCTTCTCTCTTGTGACCAGTGACAGAACCTGAGGGAATGTCCTGAAGCTGAGTAAGGGGAGGTTTAAGTTGGATATCAGGAGGTTTTTAATCCAAAGGATGGTAGAGCACTAGGACAGGCTCCCTGCAGAAGCAGTCAAGGCACCAAGCCTGTCTGAGTTCAAGCATTTGGACACCACTCTTAGGCATGTGACTCTTGGGGTGTCCTGCACAGGGCCAGGAGTTGGACTCAATGGGCCCCTTCAAACTCAGCACAGTCTATGATTCTATGAATGATGCACAGAACCTCTGAGCCAGTCTCCACAGGGTTTTTTGTTACTCATTCCTGGTCAGGCTGACTTCAGTCTCCAAAGCAGTCAGCTGTTGGGATCCCCTTGCCACTCCAGAAATACAAGTGGGCTCTTTCCCTGCATGACTTAATGGCATTAGGGTGCACTGTGCACCTCTGCCTCCTAGAGTTTTATACTCAGGTGGGCCAAATGTATTGTGTCTGCTCCACACAGTACAGCAAAATTGGTTTTCCCTCTCTTCCACCTGGCTGGTGGAAGCAGCCACCCGCCCCGCCAACCCCCCACCCTCCTTCTCATAGGATTCTCCACTTATTACAAAAATGAGCTAAAACTAAAATCACTCTCTACAAAATATTTCTGCTAGAAATCCAAAACAGGTAATTACCTTCCACATTTTGTCATAATTCCTTAGATAAATTTATCATGAAATCTAATGTCAAAACTCCACAAGGTTTGATGGGACTAAAATCATAATTTTGCATGGCTGTATGGTAAAGGATAGAGAGTAAAACTGGAAGAATCACAAATGTTCCATAGAGTCATAAATAGAACACATTTCCTTTGTTAATATGTTGGCTGCCTGTAAAAGTTCAGAAATTTGCTTACTTATGAATTCTATATAAGTATAGTTATCAAAGGGAGAGCACTAGATTAGTCCATTCAAGCCTCTTAACACACATATTTCCCCCTGCCGTTTCAATACTATTACATACTAAAAGATAACGTGGATGTAAAATTGAAGCAGTAGTGTGAGAATGCTACATTTTAAAACAAGTACCTAAATTCAAGGTCAGTCCAGTTAGGGAAAGGAATGCTTTCTAGAAGAAATTGTATGTTCTGTCTCACCAAACCCCACACAAATCTGATTCAGACTCTAATTCTCTTCTTGGTCACAACTGTGTATGATGCATTAGGCCAACTGGGCTACATAAAAAGGATCTACCCACACAGATCTAATTGTGGGGTTGGGTCTTGTAAAATAGATCATAAACAGACACAGCTGACAGTTCTTGCTTTAGTTGAATAACTAAAAACCAAAACACCTGCATACAGGCACTGCATTTCAAGGGAGAAGAGAATAAATCTGGGGCCAAAAAGTTAATTCATGAGGAATTACTGAGTATATTAGATGTCAGATTAGAGATGAAGGGCCACTCTGCTCGTCTTCAGATGTTTTCTCGCTAACTTTTCAGGCAGAGGTATTAATTTCTTCCTAGTCCACTATGGGTAAAATCAATTTAATTTTGCTTTTGTAGAGATCCATATGATTCTATTACATCATGCTGTCATGATTACATCATATCACATCTTCCCACAGTCATAGCTTAGTTATAGGCCATTCAAGTAAGAGCTGGAATCAATGATCCTTGTGCATCCCTTTCAACTCAGAATATTCTGTGAATCACTCTCCACTGCTTTTTTACAAAGCTATCCTGGGGTCTTTCATTTGCAAACTGTATAAAGACATTATAAGCCTATGGATAGGGAATGAAAATGGGAGGAATTCAGACAATATATTTCTATAAATGGCAAGTAAATTCACTTTTTAAGGCTCAAATTAAATAAAAGAATCAGTATAAGTGTTCTTTATATTTGAGAAAAGAGTATGAGAAGCAAGAGTTAATGAAAAAGAGCAAACACAAGTGATGAGATTTTCCCTTCCACCCTTTCAACATTGATGAATATTTTATTGAATTCTGGAAGGCATAAGGGAACATTTTTTTTATTCTAAGGAAGGGAATTTTCAGTGGGATTTTATATATTTATTCTAGGAGTAGCATTTATTAGAACTGCTTTATTTTCTAGTAAAATTTGTTAAAAGATACAAAACCAGGTCCTTTTTACATTATGAAATGAAGGTGACTATTCAGAGACTATTCTGTTCAGTGTCTCGCTGTTGAGGTGCCCGATCTTTGCCAGTATAATCATCTTCTGCTAGTATCAGCTCCAGTGCAATCAAAAGAAGGCACTGGGTAACTCTAGCTGAAGATTACATGAAGAATTGTGTAGATTCTTCAAAACTGCACAGCTCATGGAGGCACAGCAGAGTCCACGCCATCACATTATAGTCTTCTAAACTCTTATGCTACGATTTCAAAGAATCAAAGAAGAATAAAAGTCATGCTGAGAGAAAGCTTTTTGTTTTATTTTTAATGATTTAAAGCCTGTACTTTCAATTGTGCTGTTTATTTCCTTGAAACAACGGTTTGTTCTTGCACTTAATCCAAGAAGGCTCATAAGTCACTAAGTGTGAAATTGATTTGGCTTCCTGGAGCAAGCCCCCTATGTATTTCTTTATTTGCTGAAAGGACACAAGCTCACAAGGTTTCCAGTGCTTCTGTTGACCCAGGGGAGAACTCTTTAATTGGTGAGTGTACAAAAAAAAAAAAAAAAAAGAAATTCCCTTGTTAGAAACTTCTCCCCCACAGATGCTATGCTTTATTCTTTTATCTGGGTTGAGCCAGTAAGTAGCTGAGTACCTTTAATTCCCTATTGAAATCTGTGGGGGCTCGTAGAAATTCTTTACCACCAGCTCATTTCAAAAGGAATTTGTGTAGCTTGGTTCTTCAGAAGGCTGACCCCTTCTTGAACTGGTCAGCTATGATCTGGAACAGAAAGTCTTCACCAGGGGAAAAATGTCACAGCTGACCCTACTCTGAGAATATTGAACTATAAGGCCTCCTGAGATCCCTTCCATATTGATTTTTCCTGTGGTCCTAAAACTCCTCTTGGTTTTAGACAGTGATATCAGTGTTCGCCAGCTGCTGGATAGAATCTACTCTATATCTAAAATACTGGGATGGGTGGAACAAAAAATGTTTAATAGCCTTAGCTAAATATTGGAACCCTAAGTCATATTATTCTTTTGGTTTTTGGTTTAAATTTGTCCTCAGAATAATTTTTATCTCAGGAGGGAAAAGAAGAAAGAGCACACTAATGACCTTTATGTTTTGAAAGAGGTGAGTAAAAATTTATTAAACTGCAGTCAGGTAAAGCTCTTTGCACAACCAGACAGGGAAATATTTGCAGAGATTTCAAGGTGGGCTTTGGGCAGGAAATGGTTTGGATTCATAAAAGTGGAAAAGTCTAGTTAAATATTTACCTTGTATGTAGCTTGAAGTGGTCAAGTGAAAACAGAAGGTCATATATGACATTTGCAGATATCTCCAGATAATACTAAATATAGACAGGAGTTTGTCTTTGGGGAAAATGGCCTTTACATTGACATAATGTTAATTTTAGAATTTGCTTCAGTCTCCCATAATATACCTAATTCAAGTGCTTTACATTAAGAGAATAAAATTATGACGTTCAGGTATGCAAACATTGTCATCTGCGTTTTGAAACAGCACCATGACAGTTAATGAGAATTTCTGAAATTACCAGGAAATATATTAACTCTTGAACTGGTGGATGACACTAAAATGAGCAAGAAACAGTTTTGCTGCAGTAATGATATTAGACTAGTGGAATACTAGGGTTTCTTTCTTGTCTTTTTTTTTTTTATTTGAGAGTTACGAAGATTGAAAGTGTACTCTGATAATATGAGTTTCTCAAGGAAATGCATTTGCACTCAATCGAAAACTATGATAATTATAAAATATACAATATGGCTAACTTCACAATCTTTAATGTATTCATCCACAAAGAACATCCTGTAATGGAAAAAGGTATAGTTATGTCCTGTCACATAAGCTGAAGACTTCATTTTGAATGGTATATGGTAAAATTTTAAAGTAGCTTTGTGGGATTAAAATTAAACAAAATCCACTAAAATAGTTTAGGCCACTAAGTACCTTTATAAAATTTGCCCAACACCGAATACCTAGGGCAATGCATAGGTAATGCTGACCTGTTGAAATCAAGCGTTTGACTTATCATTACAACCTAAGCTTCTAATTCCTACTGGAATTGCATTCCAGCACAGGAACTGCTCTGACTGCTCAAAATTTAGAATGGATTAAATGTCCTCCCAAAGTCCCAGACAGTCTGAGTAGGCACAAGCTGCCTATTACTGACTGGACAATGTTGGAGCAGCAGATGAAGACCAGGACTTACATATCAGACTGCCTGTCATGGCACAAGGAGCTGGCATACTGGCAGCTAAGCCAAGCCCAGTGACTGGAAAGGAAGCAAGGGCACCTGACACTCACTTAGAATTCTGACTCTAGCCACAAAATTTTAGTGCCACCTTAACTTCAAACTGGATTCCAGCTCCTATTCTTAGATGCATGAGGTGATATGAGGTTTGATTCACTTGCCTAAAAAAAGGAATTGGTGCCATTTTAGGCACCATGAGTTTTCTTATATATCTTCTGCCTCCACTGATGATCCAATTCAAATGGCATCTAAAATGGCAGCAAGATCTCTGTTTATTGAATTCCATCTGTCATCCAAGTTCTATACCTAGCAAGCATTCAACATTTCAAAAGCAGGAGAGCTAAATCCAGGATGTTTGATGGCTTTGTTGCTAAAGGCTGAGAGAAATGATGGTAGAGAAGGGAAAGGGATGAAAGGAAGGAGTTAAAATTTTCCACTTTGACCTTCACAATGACTGTTAACTACTGGGTAGATCTAATGGTGTCAACAGAATACAATACTGAAGTTATCAGTGGTAAAGGTCTGCTGCTCAGCAAGACTGTCTATCCTCCATGTTGTAGAAAAGATAATAATTTTTTACTTACTTATATACTGATTGTTATTGATGATAATAAAGCAATGCTGGTAGCAATCCAGAGAGATAGGAATAAAATTAAATTTTTTCTAATATAAAATTTTTTAATAAATTATACTGTTACTTTTAACATTACTTTAACATGCAATGTTAAATGTATGTTATCATGTAATGTTTAACATAACTTTTAAATATACTTTTACTAAATTATACTAAAGCAGTCTTTTTTGCTCCTCTTCCTGATACTCCTTTGTGGATGTGCTGTATCTGCAGTAGTTCATTAATTGTCAGTAAATCTAATTATGCTATATTTACAATGTCTAATTTACCTTTACTTTCAGCTAATTGGCCTATTAGCTTGATTTGGGGAATAATCAGTTTGAAGTGCTGAGCACACAAATGGAATGGAAGGACAAAAGAACTGAGTAAATCTTGTCATACAGATTTATTCCTAACCATTTTTTTAAAGAAATGTGATGGCACCCTCCCCCCACTTCCCCTATCCTTTCAGTACCTACATGATGAAAAACTGCTACAGATCAAGTTAAATCTGGAAAGTATGCCAAGTCTATGCCATGTTTTCATCCTTGGAACAGTCTGAAGAAATACAGAGTTTGCCTTCTATTAATAAACTACAAACCAAGCACGTAGAACATCTGAAAGCATCTGAATCTTCCGTCACTACAATCACTACAAGACCATTAAGAGAAAGTGATTATCCAATTAATTTGATTGCAGGCTGTACATATTCAGAGTTCCTACAAATGGAAGGATATTGCTGCTATTAGGCAAGTTCTTATTAAGACTATCAGCAAGAACTCAACAGCCTGCCTTTTGAAAAAAATCAGCTTGGTATAAATCCAGAACAACTGAATATTTGTCCTCTCTCTGTGATGCAGTTTTCCTCTCCCACACTCCTTGCAGAATGAGAAATGGTAATTGGTTCAGGAAAATAATATTGCAGGTTGCTGAAAACCTCCCACTGAGGTCTGTCTGAAAAAGTTTAATCAATGAATAGTTTTATGATTTATTATACTGGCTAGTTATTGTATAGATTATTATTATTATAATTAATAATTTATTAAATAAGTCATTTCACCACCGACTTTTCAGTTTTTGCACAAACAGGTGTTTTTCATGATCTAGCTGCTAGGTAATAACCTCATAGAACTGAAATTCTGTGTTAAAGAGAAATATTTAAAGAGATCCTGACATTAATGCTCTGGACATTTCAAGCAAGTTTCTGGTGCTATTTTAAGATGATGACTCTTTTCAGGAAATAGATCAAATAATTCCCTTGTCCTCTCTGAAAAGGAATTCATGCCATCCCAGTATTTGTGCAATTTGGACCAGAAGCACCACCAAGCAGTGGAAGCAGCCTGTCTTCCCCTAATCATAGATATGTCATCATAAGTGGCTGCATAGATAAACTGCTCTGTTTGGGCAGCTCCAGAGTTCCTACAACCTGACTGGTTAAAGGTAAGTAGTCTGTGTTGTGTTAGAAGTCCATAGGATTTTCGAGACAGTGTTTGGACAGAGAAGTGGCAGAAGGATATAGTTACTGTCCTGTTTCAACCATATCAGTAATATGAGATAATTATATGATGTCTGTGTTTCATCAATTGTGTTACCTGCTACAGTAAAATGTGATTTTAAAAATTGCCCTCAGATTACCACTTTGCTGCGGAGTTTTTTTGTTGCTGGTGTTTTTTTTTTTTTTTTTTTTTTTTTTTTTTTTTTTTTTTTAATTTAGGAATGGTTTGAAAATTTCATTCTATTAACAAACACTTGAACTTCAAAAGACTGCCTCCCTAATGGCTTGAGTGAATGTTTTCTAGGTGGTAGTCTTTCTAATCCTTTCAGTTGGAATTGCATTGGATCATATGTTAGGGTATATGTTTTATTGCCCTCATGTTAACATGTTAATATTCTTTTAAGAATTGTATATGTTTAGTATTAAATGGTCTGAATTAATCAGTAAAAAATAATTTTTGTACAAGTCATTCCATGTAGAATAAAGGGCAATGTTCTGCCTAACTTGTTCATGAAAAGCAACTACTGTTCTCCTGTGAAGGACCTTTTCACTTGCCAGAAGTAATGGCATGTTTTTCATTCCATGAAATATGAAAAAGAAAACTGTTTCCTTTATCAGCCTTTTCATTCCAAATGTGATTACTATCTCCTTTTTTTTTTTGTACAGATAATCAAGACATAACTGTAGGTATTCTTTGTGCCTAATCAAAATTCTTATATTTTTGTTACAGGTGATCACAATATTGCTATTCTCTAGATGTATAGATATTATATGTTTATTATATTAATATATATATTAAATTATATATTATTAGACTTTATATTTTATAGGACTTTTCTGCTAGGTGCTGAACATTGGTGTCCTAAGTGTTGTTCAGGATTATGTAAAATAAAAAGGCACTCCTCAGTCCCAGACGACACAGACAATTTATAAAGCTGCTCAGCAGGACTGCTAGTGATCTTAGTGCACCTAACTCTTGCCTGCTGAGGATTTGGGATACTTTAGGATAGATTATCCTAAAAAAATATGTTTTCTTAATGTTTTCTAAAAAAATAAACTGAAGTAGTAACATAAAAAAGTGAAATAAGAGGTCAGAAAATTGTTTACAAAAAGTCAATAAAAACCAGAATAGTCAAAAATAAGTTGAGAATTCACAGATGAAATGGGTTTATATTCTAAACAAACTCTTCTGCTTCTCCATCTCCGTATTAAGTAAAATATCAAGAATGCATTTTTAAAGAGTAAGTGGAATCCTCAAAAATGAGATAAATGAAATGAAAACTCTTTATCACCTAACTGAATTAGTCTCATGCAAGATTCAGGAAAGCATTTCAGGCTTCCTGTCTCCAGCATGGCTACACATTCCTGCACAGTTGTTTTTTTATTTTTTTTTTTTATCTACAGTAAGAATTAGACAATCCTGCTGCAAAGCTCCTGACAGAAAAGGCATTCTACATTCTTCACTCATTTGTCAGCAGCGCAGTGCATCTGAAGTATGGCCAACATCCAGAGAGACAAGAAAAATGGATTAAAGAGTCTGTGTTTTATGAAAACATACTGTGTCATCAGTATATCATCACTGTAATAAATACTGGACAGGATGATCTTGCAATTATTAGAGCCATATTTTTAGAGAACATATACAGATGTTATAGTTTGAAACCTGCTACCACAACTTTGACTCATGGCTATTATTACTGCTTTCCTTTCCTACTCCGTGTGAGACAAATGCACAGAAATTCAGCCATTCAATGCCTTAAACTGCAAAGTAAGGTTTTCCTGTATTAAAAGATGTGTCAGTTTAAGTTATACTACTTGAAATGTAGCTAATGGACCCTCATATGTATCATGTTGTGACTAGATTAAGAATATACCCAAGAGCACTCTCTTTTTTGAAGTCGTGGCATAAACTTTACATAGATTGTCTCAATTCTAGAGATGAGGAATTAAGTTATACTCTAACAGCTTTTTTATATCTCCGGCACATTTTCCCACTTGCATACCTGATATTAACTACCTAAACTGACTAACTACCAGATTTTGTTTAGCAGTGTTAAATGGAAATTATCTTTTCTTTCACTAGATTGAAAATAAAGGATCAGGCTGTTAAGACAGAATGGAAACATTGTGTCTAGCTCCTTCCAGAAGCCAGACTGCACCCAGCATGTACAGAAAGTAAAGAAAGAGATGAGCCATGCTTTGAAGGCTACAAAGCAAATTTGTCACTTCCTTGCACATGGTCATATTCTTTCCACGTGGTTCCAGGCTCGTGTTCATTGAGCTGGGGATGGAGACCAGAGTCTCTTTGCCTAAAGTTGTCCTGTTCTACAGTTGTTCTTTTCCCTACATCAAATGCTAAAGCTGGTCTCCTGTCCAGAGAGGCCTGTTGTCTTTCAATGAAGGCTGGATTGACAGAAAGAGGAGTATTCAGAGTCTGCCTATTTCAAAGAAGGAGAGATATGCATATTTTCCATTTCTTCAGAAGTATTTGGGGAAAATTCAATGAGAGTTGTTTGTTTTCTGTGTTCCAGAGACATTGTTTGTAAGAAGAAAATTATCTGATTTATTTTAGGTATTTATCCAGAAGACTGAGAGTTTGAGAAATCCACCTTTGAGTTGAAAGCTCAAGTCACTCATTAGGTAATTTGCTGTAAGCCAATTGGTTGCAGTCAAAATAAGTTTTTCATTGCTTTGTCATCCAATACCATTTCCAGAGCTACTTGCTAATCTGATTGACAGCAGTATAATGACTACAATCATCACCACATTTCAACAGTTCAATTTTTAGCTTGTGGTTCCCTTTCCTTTTTCCCCTTGGGCTTATCTATTTTTTTGACATGTGAAGATCTGCGGTCTTCAACTTTTCTTTAAGAGACAATCTTCAATATTCATCAAAGTAAAATAATATGTCATATCTTTTAGTCCGACAACATCATTCCTTTTTCTGTCTGCTGAAAATAAACTCTTTCATGTATCAGTTCTTACTGGCACATAATATGCAGTCAGTCACTTCAGCAGAGCAATCATCTTTTCACCAAGCTGTAAGTAGCTTGGCACCAACATTTTTTAGTGCATACACTTTAAGACACCATTAAACAAATCAGATGTAAACTTTACAGCTGTTGAATTGTTAGCTGTCTTAAATGTGACAGGTAAGTTAAAAAACATATTGGGCATAATTTTTAAGGGAGTTCAGCACCTTAAAGTGTCAGGCTATATGTTGGCTTTTTTTGTTATTTAGTATTGTCATTAAGTAAAACCATGAAAATAAAACTGGTGGTAACATTAAAAGAAGCAGTACCAAGATCTAGATTGTGCCTATTATAGATCAGCTAGCTCTTTTGTTTTCATTCCAGCCAAGAAGCCTGATAAAGAAAGACAATGTTGCTGGGTTTTTTGTAACTGTGATCAACAGGCTCAGTTAATAAGCTACAAGTGTAAAGGCAAAATTCCTGTTTAAAATCAAATTTCTTCTCCAGAATTTCTGTGAGTTTTTGGAGCAAAGTCTCCTAAGCCTGGTGCAGTAGCATTATATTTTTAGCTTAAATTTCCTTTTTTAATGTAAAGCATTGGACTACAAGGAAAATAAAAGATCTCTGCATTTTTTCAGACAAGGATGTCAGTTGTGTTCATTGCTTCCATCTTCCTCACTATCTGGTACTGAAAATGAGTCTGTCATATCAGGTTTCATTTCAGATAATAAAGGAAGTTAAAAATTAACTGGTGCTCCTGCATTCACAGAATCCAACCTTTGTCAAGCAGCAGTTTCCTGTATATTAATAGATTTGAAATTATTCAGGAAATTGGTTGAAAATGACAGAGTCACTGAACGTTATTTTAATATCAAATGACTCGAACAATTCTGTTGGAGTCATCCAGAACACAGAGGCCGATGCTGCACCACAGCGTGGCAGCTGGTCTGCCTCAGGAGCTGCAGACAGTCAACTCCAGTTGGAAACAATGTGTGACTGGCAAAGATAAAATGGACCACAGGAAGAAAATCTTCTTCAAAAAAGCTATAGTAATATCATGCTAGCATATCCTACTTTCAAATTCAAGGTGTGGCAGAGAAGTGATCTGACTGCTGGGTTTAAGTCCATACTTAAATGTGCTAGTGAAAAGGATTCTTCTATTTTATACATAGACAGGCTTTCTGTTTGAATATTCAGGAGGGTTCATATCCTACAAGAGAGTAAAAAAAATAGAAAAGAGAGAGAAATAGAAGATGATTAGCCATCAACATAAACATTGAGTGATACTAATAATATAAAAAGTTCTCGGGACAATGCCTACTCCCACAGATTTATGCAGCTTATATTTCAAATTTACTGATAGTGGCTGAGGCACAAGTTTTTCAGCTTCATTATTAGTTTTAATTCTGCCATATGAATTGACCAGTAATTAACTCTGAAGAAGTAGGAAATGTAACAGCCTCATTTGCCAACATGTGGATTTCATCTTCTGAAAAACTTAATCCATTCTGATGGTTTTGCAATGAAATATGTCTTATGTTATGTTTTATGAAAACAGCTACTCTGTTTTCCTTTCACTCTGCATATAGTATCTGCTTGGAATAACAAAGATATGACCCTTGCAGTAGCCCTGGTGTTCCTAAGTCCAGCAGCTGTCTTGAGATGCATACACACTGCTTATTTTAAAACATGCAAAACTATTGGGAGGAGAGCAGAAGAAAATGAAGAATTCAAAGTGATTGCCAGAGTAGGTTATAAATAATATATTAAACAATGGTATGTAAATGTACCATGGTGTAGCTAGAATACTTTGCCACAAAAAAATTCTATTATTTTAAATTTGCCGTAACTTCTTCTTCCATCTCCTCCCATCACCTTTATTTCAGTCAGAAGAATTTGGAAGAAAACTGTGTATACATGGCAATCACAGCAAAAATATCGCTGCTTCAATATCTTGGAAGCTGAGATGTTCCTTTAAGTCACTGAAGCATTCACAAGGCAGAATTTACATGACAAACAGGATCTGATCTTTCAAAGTTAAGATAAAAATATACATTATATAAAAACAGTATCTTAAAATAAGTCTTGTATAAAAGACTGCAATTACTGGCCTAGGACAATATGCTTGAAGATGCAATGTAGGCTAGGCTAAGACTTATTGAAATTTGATATGGGTGATTCATACTCAGAATTCACATGTCCATGCCACATTTCATATGTGCAAACTGTGTCCCTTGTATCAATGGGAAATATCAATCAGAACAGTCAGCTATAAAACCCCCCAGAGATATGATGGTCCATCTGCATATACTATATTCTTTTATCTTAAGGAGTATTTGAGAAAGGTATTAGTCCTGTATAATTTCTATTTAGCATTTATGCTCTAATATTGCCTAGAAGGCGTAATCCAGATTAGAGACTGATGTAAAACACTGATAACTGTGTTAAAAAAAAAAAAAAAAAAGAGGAGAAAATCCCAAAGCTAAATAGGTTTTAAGGTAAATTAAATGCAAAAAAAGCCCCAAAAAGACCCATTTAAATAAGCAGTCTGCTCCAAAATGCTTAATGTTCACTACATTTTACTGTATCAGATCAAGATTTTCCTCTGGTTATTCCCAGGAAATACACCATTCCTCCTGATCACTGTTCACATTCTCACAAAATGACAGGTCCCTCTCCTGATATTGCGTGTCTAGTAAAGTGCACTTACACTGCTTGTAAAGAAAGAAATCCTACTACTGTAGGTACTCCAGAAGAATTTGGAACAGAGCTTGTTCACTAGGAGATTGAGGATCTGGTAGCTACTGCTTTTCCTTCCCTAGGAGAACGTCCCCTCTTTCTCAGTTATAACATTTACTCATATTTCTAATATTTTCCCCATAACATCTAAATTTTTTTCTACTGAGTTCTTGCACTAACATTAAGAATTCAAATTCAGTAGAATTAACATATGAAAATTCTATAACACAAATCTGTCCTCTAACTTTCTCTCACTCAAGGTTTTCTTTCATTTTAAATTCCCTTGACATCTGATAGGAAACTCAAAAGGGACGTCTGATACTGCAGAAACAAGAATTTTACAGAAACATTAAAACTGCCACTGTTGCGGTTCAGAGTATGTCATTTCTGCTTACTTTGTTACAGATAAAGTCAAACGTTTTATATGAAAGAGAATCTATGCTCTCAATTTGCAGTACATCAATAACTCTATGACCTTACACAGCTGAAGGCCATGTAGTAATGTGGCTGTGCTCAGCTCGCTGTTCAAACATTTTTTTTAAACATCTGCTTCTCTGTGCAGGAGTTAAAAATTATTATAAGCCTACAGCAAACAGGTATAGTATGTTAGCTATAATCAGCCAAGATACACAGCTTGAGTTCAACAGACCTTAGAGGCAGCCACAAGAAAGATAAAAAAACCCAACTATTCTGTTTTGGAAGCAACTGGCTACATTATTTACATCTTCAAATGCTTACAGATATCCTTACTGAGTGGTGCCACGAATAACAGTTGACAGAGACAAAGGCCTGAATAACAAGTGACAACTTGGATTACATAAGCTGGTCTACTTCTTTTTTTTTTCATCAAAACTTATATTTTCTACAATGAAATTTGCAACACTGGACAATCAGACTCCTACTACTGCCACTATCTCTGCAACCAAAATCTCATTTTCTTCCTTTTACATATATGAAAGATGAAAGACTATCTTTTTGAGACAAAAAAAAAAGGGAAAAAAATCAGAATCATGAACTCTAGGGAATGTACTCAGTGCCTCTTTCCCCAAGTTAGTTGGAATTGTTTCCTATGCTGAAACAAAGTGACTCTTTGAAGCCACCTCTCAGGTCCTCCAGGAGGTACAAGTTTTGTCTGTACATCCCTAAATAAAATAGTCAGAGGAAGAATTTAAGCATCAGACCTCTGTTTGTCCCTATGTCTGGCTTTTTTATATTATTTCTGCAGAGTGTTTGTGTGTGTACTTGTGCGTTAAAGGATTCAAAGACTATGAATATGTATGGTAAGGAAGGGCTGAACAAACTTTAAAACCCACACTCTTGTTCTGAAAATATTGTGTAAACTTTTCACAGAGTCCCAAATGCTCAATCCAGGAAAAACCACACGAGTTGAGGTTGTCCAAATGAGTGTTACAACCTTGACCTTGTGGGCCTCTATGTATGAGACCTCACAATGATAAATACAGTACTGTGTCCTGGCAGATTAAAAGCAGTGGTCAACAGTTTGGGGGATTGCAGGGAACAACTGAAAAATCAAAAAGATTTATAAGAAAAGATAATGCATTTCAAAAAACGTACTTCTGTATACTTGTTTACTTTAATCATTGTATCAGATTGACATCAGTATAAGTATGAAAGGGTATAAGATTCTGAATCATAATCTTAGCTACTGGTAAGAACCATGAAATCTAAGGCACGCTTTCACCAGTGATTGCATTGATATATTAACCTAAAAGAAATGTTATCATTACCAGGCATTTGAAGAATATAAAGTATTAAAATATTTTCCATATATTAATAAATTGTAATATCAAGCTGTGTGACAAAAAAAACCCACCTAGACATTAAAAAAATATATTTGAAGTGCATTGTATTTTAGTCTTTAAAACGTTTCCTACCAGTATTACTTTCTTGTGATGTTTGTCCTCAATGTAACTTTCCTGCATGAGAATGAGAATCTAAGAGAATTTTGTGGCTCCATTTCTAGTTCACTTTCTACTCCAGTCCCAAATATTGTCTGAATACTTTACAGGTTGGAGAAAAAGCAGAAAACATCTCAATTTCTAGACTTGTATCTTGACTTTTCTCCATTGTAACAGTAAATATTTTGAGCTTTGGGTATTGGAATGAGCATCAAATTGAGATAAAATTCAGAGACAGTCTGGCAGTAGTCCTTGTGGAAGCAAATTTCATCATGGATCATGTATCTGGCTGCTCTGGCTGCTGCAGATATGTGTCTTGGGATATCCCCAAAGTAGGATCCAGGCTGTTGCTGGCATGTTACAGATGGGATACTCAGTGGTAATGCTTCAGTTTAGGAATTCCCAAAGGGCACTCACCAGACCAGTGTTTTAACGTGCTTTGTTGTAGACAAGACTGAGAAGTCTTTGTGAGTTAGAAGACAAAGTGATTGCCTTGACAGGTTGTAGATAACAAGAACAAAAACTTCTCACCCCTGTACCTCCCAGAACCTTAGAGAGCAAAATTCAAGACTTTACCTTAGATTGAAAAAGGGAAGATGAAAAGCTTTTCACATGACTGCCCAAGCTGAGATCTCTCTTCCAGTATGTGTAGTCACAGAGGGAATGTGTGGGCCCTTTATTTATTCTTTTGTACAGAGCTTTTCATTATACAATCCCATCTTTGAAGAAGATGATAAGAAAATGTACAGATATAATAAAACCAATTAAAAAGAAAAATGCATATTTGATTTTAATATATATTATTGTTCTCAACTCAGCAACTTTTGATGCAGAAAAATTTATCAGTTTTAAAGAAAAAGATTGAGTGAAAAGGATCACAAATTGATTTTAAATGGTTGAAAGAACAAAAGCTACTGGGTGGCTGGCTTTTTTATTTTTTTAAGCACACTGTGAATCAGGCAAGATCTAAAAATAAGAAAGATCTAGCTAAATGCAAAACACATACTGTGTTCATGAGACAAATCTCAAAATGAAATACAATAAAATTATCAGCCAGTAATGAAATAAAGAAATATAGATCTGTGCCTGCTGTTCAGAATGTGAGAAATTGAATCATGACTTGGCTAAGTGAAAAAATATATCTAATTCCTCCAGAGGACATTGTGTACAAACAGTTAAAGGAATGACATGCGCAGTGTTCTACTATACATTTTTCCAGATAAAAGTAGCATAGCACATATTTACTGTGATGCTGTAATAGTGAGTGCAATTTGTGAATTAGCTCAGTTTTTCTGAATCTGGATATGACTAGAATACACTTTTGGCTTGCAAGTGAAAGGTTAGTACAATGAAAGGCCTTCAAGTGGTTCAAAATTCACTTGAACAGTCTTATTAACACTGAGAGTTCACCTTTGATATGAAAGGACCAAGTCTAGAACATATTCATAATAGCACATTACTACTAACAAACTAGCAAATTTTTTTTAAAAGCACCCTTTTGGAACCAAAGTTCACCTGGGTTTTTTTTGAACTCTAGCATTTTTTTTTCATCAAAGGCCTGATGATGTGCCAAACATCATTCAGATTTCAGATTATTCAAATTCATAATGGGACCAAGAGAGGGTTTTGCTACCTGAGAAAATCTGGGATTGAAATTCTGCCACTCGCTCTCTGAAGGATTATATGAGGAAGTGTCACAGTTGCAGTTATTTGAGGGGGTTTATATCCTCTGTTTATATCAAGAGCACTACCAGATAAGTGCAACTGCAGGTAACACTGCCTGATGAGAGCAGGAAAGGAATTGCATGCAGCCTGTTCTGTTTCCTGCACAACGCAAAAAAACCAAAACTGTGGCAATGACAAATAAATTCAATAAACCAAATAACATTTGACTTCAGAGTCTCAAACCAGTTTCTGTAAAGTAAAAATGTTGGCTTTATGTCCCTGTCTGTCTGCAGTGCACAAAGCAAAATTATTAAAACAGCAATGGGTTTCATAGTCAGCCTGCACGCACTATTTCCTGGCCAGTATGTCTGAGCTTTGTCCACCCAGTTCCTTGCTTCCTGCCCTTGTGAGTCTGACTGCAAACTGCTGCAGCCTTTCCCTTGCTCCCCGTGTCTGCCAGTGTGTTTTAAACGTACTCACTCTCACTTCTGGCAACCTCAGCATCTGTAAGATTTTAAAATTTGTTTTGTTTTTAAATTCAGGGATGATGAGGCTGCAGGCCACTAGCTTGTTTGGACACAGTTTTTTTTGCCTCTGTCTCCTCTATTCTCCAGTGCCTCTTGAGGATAAATAGCAGCTCTTCTTTGTTTCTTGAAGGACCTGATATTTGCAGTGGTTTTGTTTCCTGTTGTTTTTCACTAAGAGCTTCCTCTGATTCAGTTCCATGCATTCAGGCTGGATAACAGCAAGGCAGTTTGAAGTCTGCATATTTGTAGTAAATAAAGCAGGTGTCATCTTTATTCTGCATGATATATAACAAAGCAAAAAGCTAATAAATTCCTAATTGCTTCTTTTATTCCTTTGACATGGCTTACTCAGATTTTTAACCAAACAGGAGGAAAACCATTAAGTGGAATTTCATTTTGAAAAAAAGCCTTCATTTAGTTTGTGTAGCTATCTGTTTTTCTGGTGTGTTCATGTTCTTTAAAAAGCACATTTTCTATATCATTTACTAAGCATATAAAATAAAGACTGTTGACCCCACAATGTTCTACAGATGCAAGAATGAAATGAAATCACACCTCCTCAGTTTTTTGTAATTCAATTCTTCCCCTGAGAAAGGACATAGGTACTCAGCTATTAATATTACACATAAATGAAAGAAGGTTTTCATTACCATCCACACCAGCATCCATAGAATTGTGTATATTGTTTTCCTTTTAGAAATTTTGTTGGGTTTTTTAAGTGATTAAATATCACATTTTCTCAACAATCCACAGGGGGAAACGAAGGAATCGGAGGAACTAGGAAACAGAAAATTAAAATAAAATAAAATAAAATAAAATAAAATAAAATAAAATAAAATAAAATAAAATAAAATAAAATAAAATAAAATTTTACTAGTTAGTAATTTACTAGTTAATTCTGACTAGCAAAGAGGAGATCATGGCTCTGATTACTGTAACTATTCTTCTGGGTAAGTAAACAATAGAATTATCAGTAAAAAGATCAGATGAAAATGTGCTAAAAACTTATCTGAAAAAGAGCATCCATGTCAGAAAGAGCCTTGACATTAATTGTAAGAGAAACAAGTTCAAAGTTGGTAAATTCCTATTATGCCTTTCCTACAGGCTTCATCTGCAACTACCTTCAGGACTGATCTAACACAACACAAAGATGAAATGGTAGGACTTTAAAGCAAAGACCAAACCTTAGAATAGTGTCATGCTTTTCTGTTCTGGGTGTCAAATCTTGATGCTGAGAGACTCTGTAGAAAAATTTCATGTATGCATAAACATCTACATGCTACTTTTGTATGTTAGAGCATGATACAAGATATTGATGGATGAGTTTTCTTGGGTTGTAGAGTTTATAATTAGATTATAGAATTAATGTAACAAATTGTAACAGCTAAATAATCATCAAGAAGGCAGATGGACAAGGGGTGCATCCAGAGTGTGTTGAGATTATAAGGAGTCAACTGCAACTAGGATTTTTGAAGGTGACTGAATTGGAGTAACAAGGCACCTTGTGATGTCTGATCTCCCAAAGATGGACTGGACAGCCAGCCCAGGAAAGTGCTGGTCAGGAGTTTTCCACGTTTGTATTTCTTGTCTAGGTCCCAAACCTGTTATTTTACTTTAAAATTTGCCTTGGCAGATGGACTCTGTCTGCTCTTTATTCAGGTTAACAGTATTATACCTAAACTCCTTGCAGATAAGAAGTCAGTGGCCACAGGAACAAGAAAAAAGATGCTAAAGACCAGTCTTGATACCCCTACCTTTACATTGCTGCAACCTGAGAGATTTTCAGGTGCTCCTTTTCATTTCTTTGTGACAAAATATGGATTCAAAGTTGGTGAAGGTATATGACTCTATGTCAGATGAATATCTGACTTACTTTCTGTCTATGGAAAACCATGGAGACTCCTGTCCCCCTGTCAGATCCTCTCTTTCCCAGCATGGAAAGGCTCAGCTGGTAAGATGACAAGGAAGGTAGCAAGAAAGGCAAAATCTGCCATAAAAGTTTTCAGGAAGACCTTATGAAATTCAGAACTAGTTGTGAAAGGAAGTAGTAAATTTTGGTTAAATAGCTTTATGCTTGCTCTTGTGATGCTTTCATGATTAGGTGAGTGGTGTCTTCTGTCCCAGAGTAGACATTTGGCCTTCCATCTTTTAGAAATAAAAAGAAACAAAACCAAAAAGTAGCTTATACGGGAAGTTCTTCTTAATGAAAAAAAAAAATAGAGAAAAATAAAAAGAGAGAGAAGTAATTTTAAAACTATTTATTGTTTGGGAAAACAAAACAGAAAACCCCAAAACTGACCCCTAGTTCTTGAGGGTGCTTTGTTTCTTATTACATTAATCTGCTCACTATATTAATTAATTTGTCTTCTCTGATGAGCATAGAGGACATGGACTCAGAAAAGATGCTGAAAAGTAATTGCTTGCAAATATATTGCCTGCATTGAAGAGCACGGATATAACAGCTGCTTCCCTCACCCTCAGTTTGGGCAGCCTCACAGTGAGCTGACTACAGGACATGAGGTAAATGTAGGATATAAATTGCAGCTCCTGTTAGTGAAGTATAGGGGACTACAATCTGGCATAAAATATCAGCTGGTAAGGGAGATCAGCTGCTGGTGAAGAATGATCACCCAAGATCTAACTACCATTGTCCTCACTTAGTGGCTCAACAGCTACAAATATTAAGTATTAGTTAACCTACTACAGTAAACTCCTTTAACAACAGTAGGATTTATATCTAAAAATAAAGCACCAGTTTCTTAGCTTTTCTGAAGTTTGTTTTGGATGGAAAGGATCTGTTATGAGACAGAAAAGCTGTAAGACTGACCCAAGTTTAACAAGATCCATAGATGCATTGAACTTGCAATTTTATTTGCCATGATACTGTAAATTGTCATTTCCCAAGCACATTTTTCTCATGTGACACAGAGAGAACAGGGACAGGAACTGCCCCTCTGAGCTCTGTGATCAGCTGCCTGCTTGGGTAGGAGGAGATGCAGCTCCTGGCTGGTCTCTTCACAGGATTTATTTCAAGTAGTTCTCTAGCATTCCTCTTGAATCCTCTGGACATGTTATTGTCTCTACTTACCAGTGTTTCCAGTTTAATATATTTTAATTTCCCATGACACTTGAAAGTCAGTTTTTGCTTTTTGCAAACAATTAATGATGCTTTGTCACCAGGATAAACCGATACATTATAAGTGACTGTAACTGTAAAGATGGATGTAAACATGACTTTAAACCTTTTAGGGACTACATGGTATCATGAATGTTTATTTTAAAAATGAAATACATATATATATATAATTCAATGTCTGGGAACTGTGGCTACAACAGTGGTTATTTTATTGCCAGAGGTTATTTAAACAGACAATTAAAATATTGTCTCCCAAATCTTGGTGAACTTATCAGCATTCAGCTTTCATTTCTTAAATATATACGGATTTTGAGGAAGATTTTTTCCTGAAAGATATAAAAATATATTTCTACTGTAAAAGTATTCTTGCCAGTTCAACTTCTCTCTAGAGAAAATTTAAGATCTTCATGGTGAATTCTTCATGAATACAACGGAGCATTTTTGCATTAATTTCTTCTTACCCATTTTCCCTGCTCTCTTACTGTCTTAACACTATCTAGTCTTACTAAAAAATATAGTTTAAGTTTCCAAAGCTAAAAGTGGAAAAGGTATCAAGCTCAATCATGCAGATTTAATTTATTTAATTACTTTTTACCTTACATTAACATTTGTTGCATGCAGTAACTATAGAGTTTTATTACTGCAATAGTTTTAAAATTCATTCTCTAATAGAGGATGCCAGGGAAGAGAGTAACACCAGTCTGACACATGGGGAAGATTATAAGAACCATTTGGATTAAGACCAAGTTCAGAAAGGGATGATCTGAAGGGTTTATTTTCATTTTCTTTGGATGCTGGTAGGTTGAAATTGGCAAGTTGAGCACATATTGGTCAGAAAATCTTTGCCAACCAGTCTTTCTGCTGATCTTAAAATGTACACATAACCTTTCTGCCACATGTCAGCAGCAACAAAGACCACAGTTAATTAGTGAGAGTTCACTCCTAAAGTCTGAGGAATGCTGTCAGCTTTCTTGCATGATTCAATAGAAACCTCTTCTCACCTGCCAATATGGAGATGTTGCACTACAATTTTTTAGCAGTCAGGTGAACAAAACCTGTACAGACACAAACAGGATATTTGATAGGAGAAATTTAGACATCAGGAGAACATCTACTCCAGGCCTGTGCACTGAAACAGCATCATATCTCCACAGAGATTGTAACTAACACTTCTTTGGGGGAACTTTCTTTGGCAGAAGGCACTAATTCAGTCTGTATGGCCAGCAAGTGGCCACACATGCCTTGCTGTCCACAGCAGAACTTCCATTAAATCCTTTGAAGAGATGAGCTGGAAGGACCTTTTGTATCTTGCGAGAGACTTGCCTCTTTTAGCCCACAGGGGTTTAAGGTTTCCAGTTAAATTTATTCAGCTTTGCCACCATGAAGTGGCTGTTTAAGGAACTGTCTGACAGGCCAGAGTACTGCAGGAAATGGGGTCAGCCATCAGCAAGGCTCTTGGGCAGAAACTCAGAGTTGGAAGAATTTCAAAAAAGTTTTTTTTTTTGCATGTGCAATGGAAAATTATTTTATTCACTGTCTTCTTTGTCATCATCCCTCTGCTTTCCAACCCAGTCCTCAGGTTTCACTTGGTCAATCTCTTCTTTGCAGCCAGTTTCCAAGAATGTAGTAATTATTTTGCATGATGGATGTAATTGAACTGTGTGAAGTGGGCTGTCAACAAGGTACTGCTCTGAAACACTAGAGACAAAAACATCAAGGAAAGGTACATACTCAGTAGATATATTTAGAAATTAAATTAATGTGATTACCAACGAAAGAAATAATCAAAATAATATTACAGTCAATTTTTTTTTTTGTCAAAGGTTTAAGCTTTCTTTATCAAATCGAAAATTTGTAACATAAAAAAGTCACAGATTTCTAACTTCATATATTTGTAGGTTTTAAATTAGTAGTGTTTCAGCAGGCATGCCTCCCCAAATATTTCAGGAAACAACAGTAAAAAAGAAGAGGGGAAAAAATGAAATAATTTTAATTTTTAAAAATGAAAAAAAAATTCTGTGATGCCAGTAAGTTCAATAATGTGTTGTAAGGAAAAAGGTTTCAGTCAGCAAAATATACAAGTGTGCTTGTGCAGCACGTGTCCTCCATGACTCCTCACGGGCCACAGAGAATTTGTAGACATTGATGTTATTAGCAAGGGGGCCTACATGTGCATGAGGCTGCACCTGATCCAGCTGTTGTCAGAAATGCTTCTTATTTTCAAGAAAAAAATCCAACTCTACCCAGCTTTGACAAGCATCTATTTATGTTTCTATTGCAATACCTATTTTAACTTGCTGCTCCAAATAAAAAACACTATATATTTAAAATTGTCATGCACACGATCCACGAAAAGTTCTCTTTTCCAACTTCATTGCAGTATTTTTCCTCACACATCTCTTACACCAGAGATATTCCCTTTTCTAAATATCTGAGTTCACTGACTGTAATTTAAATATCTCCAATCCTCATTAATTTGCAGATAGGAAATTAGGCCAGATCTGTATTCCTATTAATGTAAAAAATTGCCTTCAGGAAAATCAAAAGAATTTTAATGACATGTCTTTACGTAAATAAAACAGTCATACAGTTTTTTCCTGTTCTATTTTCATTGTGCTGGTGAAGGAGTGGGAATATACCCTTATAATCAAGCATGATTTATATAATATGCTAATTCATAAGTGGTGGCTCATCATCTGCAATGTGAACTTTGAGAACTCTGCAAAGAGTGCAATGAGGACAGGTTTTTCTCGTGGGTTTCCAGCACACTCCACAAAGAAGAGGGTTTCACAAGTGTTTGCAGAGACAATGTGCTGCCTCAGACACACAGGGCCGGCCTTCTTGCCCGTGCAGACAGGAATAGGTCTAATAATCTTATGAAACTCTTTTTAAAGTTCACATTTATAGCTCCAAGACCTATGGATATTTGGTCATAATGTTTTCATAATACCTCTTTTTCTGGTACATATAGAGAAGAAAAAACAAATTTTCGTTTTTTGTGGAAAAAGAATTCTTTAAACCCAAACTGAATACAGCAGGTAAGGATAGTTTTATGTTGAGGACTCAACAATTTAAGCCCAGTACTCAGCAGGCTACAGAATTACTGAGTAGCCTGATGCAACAGCTCGTCATTTGTTAAAAGTGCAGAGGTGTCATTACAAGAGAGTATAAAATGGCAAACAGCATGTAGGCAAATGCATTCTGCCCCTGGTCACACAACTGAAAGGAACGAGTGGAGTGATGCATCCTGCACTAAGCTGTACACCTGGGGCCCAGCTGGATGGCTTCCCATGCTCCCCCATAGAGTGGTTATGCACCGACTGTGGTGGGACCTTGGGCACACATAGAAACTTGGACTGATGTGACATAAATCTGAGATTTTGCAAGACTTGCTAAAGTGAGGCAGCCTGGCTCTCTCTGCTTCATTTTCCTTATCTATGAACAAAGACATCAGGGGCTATGGTAAAGAAATGTTGCAGTCTAGCTCAATTAATATTTGAACTTGTTTCCACAGTAAATAATTTGGGTAAAACTCATGTTCTCCTCTGCAAAATTATTTTTCATTGGAGAAATTCCCTCAGTCTCCTACCCTGTAATTCAATGCCTCAGTTGATGAGGCAAAGATGAGTTTATGAGGATTAGGCATGCTGCCTTCCCCATGCTGTACACAACTCTTTACATACAGATCCTAAACTTAGACAAATATTTTTTCTAACCAGCTTTTGAATATCTTTACTACTGTAACTAGAATTACTGTTTCTGTGATAAAACACACTAATACTTCTCACTTCAATTTCCATTCTTATTTTGTTTAAAAAACCTTTGAATTCTTTCCTGTTCAACTGCAGCTATAATAATGAGAACATTTTCATTTTTACATTAGCCTTCATCTTCACATTATCAGTAGAGAGAAAAGTTTTATGGTTGTATGCAATATACTGGAAAGAAATTTGACCGAGGAGTTATGATCAAGACAGAAAAACATCATAATACTATGTTGCCTGCGTTGGTATCTTGCTAGAAATCTAATATACCACGGTTGAAGTTGTTACAGAATCTGTGTGTGACCTATGAAGACATAGTGATTATAAAGAGCTGCTGACTGGAAAATTTCCATCTTCTTATTGCTCCTTCAATTTGATTCTTAGTAGAAAGTTAAATAATTTACACAACTCAAAAATACAGGGTTTTTTAGATTTCTTTTCAATAAGTACCATCAAGCAAGTTGATTGCTTCTCATCCTTCCATATTAATCAAATTTCAGTGATTTTCAGGAGGCTAAGATTTCATTTTCTTTGACTGGTGGATTCCAACTATCAAGAGATTCTTCACTGCAAATGATGCACATGCAAGCAAAACAAAACTGGATGAAAACGATTAATGAGTGAAGATATCTGTTCCAAAACAGATGTTTGAAAAACCATCAGCTTCATTCCCTGCCCCTCGTAATGCTGTCCACAGCTTTTATAGACAGTGTCTTCCACGTTAGCTTCCTGTATCATAGTTGTCTAGCATATACTTGTTCTGCACAAAGCACAGGAGTTTGGCTTTGCTGGGACAAAATAAACAAGTAATCAAAAAAAAAAGCTCTTCACCAGACTCTAAAAACTTTTGCTATCCACACAAATCTGTCTTGTTTTCCTAAAAACAGGCCATTGCGTCAGACAAAGTTCAATAGCACGGTATTAAAATGATGGGATAATCCCTACATTTTACAAGTATTTCTAGGTGTGTCTAAATGTTATTGGAAGACTACAATTCAGATTTTGGGAGCATGCTTTTTTCCCTTTTCTTGCTTCTGTTTACTCTCTGCTCTGAAGGTAAGATCTTAGAAGTTAAAATGTTTCCTAGAGCAGCCAATACTTGCAGTCACTTTATAATGAGCAGAAAAAATCTTAAAATTCTTCCGTGTCAGTGAGTGTTATGCTGTTGTTCCCAAGTGTGATGAGAAAAATCCTACTATATATGCATATAATTTTAATATTCCGTCAGCTTAACTTTTGTCCCTCATGGTCAACTTTAGATTCCCAGCTGATACTACAAAGATGCTAGTTTGTCAAAATTTAGTTCAGATGTTGCCTTACAGTTTCTGACTGATGATAAACAGACAAATCCTCTTCCTTCATGTGGTTCATGCACATGAATATAGACAGACAAACGCGTGAGATTAAACTTTTAAAACCATTTTCCACCTAAACTAACATAAAATGTGGAAAATTTATGCCCCCAAGGAACGTGGCGCAATTCTAAGTAAATGGAAAGAAAACAGCTGCATTGCAAGAGCAGAAATAGGCATCTCAACTTTAACCTGCAACACTACTTTTGCTTGCCACTTCAGAGATGTCAGATGTAGTAAAGCAACAGGCAATTATATCTTAATTTAGGAACTGCAAACGTGTAAGGATTGTAAAGTTCTGTTTACCATATTATGAAAAGCATCCTTTCCCCTCTAGATCTGTACTGCATTCAATGCTCTTGGGGAGCGTCAGGCAATTTGTAATTCCTGAATGTGTTAGGCATGAAGTAGATGCTGCAGTGCTCAACTTCAGCAAGATGGCAACGCTTCTAGGCAGAAAGAACAGCAGAATTTTTAGCATTTACACATATTGATAAATTAAAACCTAGGCACCACAGCATACCCAAGTGTGTTAAGCAGAAAATGGAATTTCTATTAATTCTTTTAGCATGGAGCATTGTTCTTAACAGCCCTATGTATCTTAATATTCGCTTAAACCCCTACCATTTATGTCTTTAAAACTGACATGTTACATAATATGTTCATGTTTCAGGAAGAGTTTGGTAACACAAAATTGCATTTGGTGCTTAAGGCAAAAATGTGACAACTACAGATGGGTAGAAAATTCCCCCTATACCCTCCACCCCTTTAAACAGAACTAAGATATGGAAGTCCATTATCCACAAAGAAGCCACATACTGACCCTCCATACAGATTTTCAGAGTATGTGTGTGACTTGATGAGGGGGCAGTGGTCAGATACCATCAAAGAGACACAAAGCAGTGCCTGTAAAAGGAATCACAAAGTAGACTCGATGGGAAGGTGTCTGCGCATTCTAAATAAGACAAAGCTGCCTGTGTTTCACGTATGTATATGGATGTTGAGAAGCATTATCAAGCAGACTTTGTCAACAGCTGAAGAACCTGTCCACTGCAGTTCGTGATGTTCTTTTATTTCCATCTGACTTTAGATGAGTCAGATTAAAAGCCTATTTTTTCCCCAGAAAGGGGATTCCAAATAAAACATAAAACCCATTAGGCTACTAAATTTTGTGAAATGCAGGAAGACTGATGATGCTACAAGCTACATGATCTATCTTAGAGGCCAGGAAGAGTTTTCTACCCTGATTACACCCTACAATCATAGAATCAAAAAATTTGGAAAATACGTTGAAGATTATCAAATCCAATTGTCAACCTAGACCCACACCATTTTCACCATCAAACCATCTTCACTTTCATACAAGACTTCAAGACTAAAACCAGAAGAAAAAAGCTCAGAGAAAAAAAAATTATTTCTTGCGTCTAAATGCATAATGCAAGACACAAAAAAAAAAAAAAAAAAACCAAAACAAACAAACAAACAAAAAATTAGAGGGTTTCTTCAATGATTGCACATCAAAGTCAAACTCAGAATACGGAAAAAAAGTAGAATTTGTCTGAGATAACTTAAGGTGCCATTATGAACAATTACCTTTATGTCATCTCACTGGAAAGTATCACGTGAGAAAAGTTTTTTTTTCACTGAACTGTAAAATGATATGTGTACTCAATGTTACTCTTCATTGTGGAAAATTATGTGTATTTGCACCTAGCAGCTTTTGCAATTCAGCTGCAAACCTCTGAAATGCTTATTCTGCAAGTGTCGGCCAGATGCCTCCTTAATCAATAAATATGAAATTAAGGAGTGTCTTACTTAAAGACAAGTTTTGTAGAAATTTGTGGACAGAGTGTGGAACCTACAATTTGCATGAGGTGCAAACCCAAGTATTTTGTTAAATCTTGATGTGAATGAAAAGAAATAGCCACAGGGTGGCAGCAGAATACACAACTAAAGGAAGAGACTGGGGTCCCTTTCCATGACCAAATAAGAGAATTTGAGGGAGAGGCAGGATGTTACCTTCCACTGGTTCATAAGGAGTGTTCTTTGGTTTCCTTGTTTGAAGCAGGAGCTGTACTGAGAGGAAAGCTGTAGCCATGAAGTTAAGAAAAGCCATTGTTTGATGCAGTAGTACACCAAAGATGTGGTTGTAGTTCATCAAGGACTGATAGATGAAAACTGGAGTGTTTGCAAACAAGGAGTAGCATCTCCTGAACACTTTGTTATACATCTGATTGTAAAGGAGATGTATACTCTAATTAACCAAATATTGTGAAATGTTGTGTAGTCCAGTTTTGAAAAACATCAAGAACTTCACCTCAATGTTCCCAAATCCTTATTGGTATATCAAACAACAAATTCACATTATCTGCTTTTGCATAAATAGAGTCACATGGGTTACTATTGCATACACAGACTGCTGAAAAAAATGACACAGAAAAAGATAGATTTATCAGTTAAGGGACACAAGAGACCCTCAGATTTGTGGTTTCTTCTGGATGGACATGTGGGAGGAAATACTTGAAATGCTATCATAAATGGATACACCTGATTCCATCTTTATTATATCTTTTCTTTTTCTTCTTTATTCTTTCTATCAATATGTTGTTCTATCAGTATTTTATTTCTAGTCAATAAGTTTAATTGCTTCAGTCTTTCACTTTTGCAGGCCTGTCTTCCTAAGTTACAAGGAACTTCAATTGCATCATTCATATATTTTGTCCTCATAACAAGAAGTATTAATTTATCAACAGACCTTTGTGCATTACTGCTGGTTTGTGATAGCTTCAGTGACATTTGAGGTTTCTGAAGTGCTTTTGCTCTCTCTCCTGGTCAGTTTTCTCACCTTATGCCCTCTGCAACCCTCTCACCACAAGCTCATCTGATCTTTCTGGTGAGCCAGAAGATTTTCCCCAGTAACTTTAGCTACACAAAGTGGCACAGGGGCTCTTTTCCTCCCTTTTCATATTGCCAAGATCTGAGGAACTCTCACATTTAATAATCTTATCTGGTATCACCTGCCACAGGAGAATCACAGCACCACTTCATGTTATTCACCAGTCTTGTTTGCACAAGTGTTGCATTTCCAATCATTGTGAATTTGCCAGACAGCCTTGGGAATGACAATTCCAAACAGTCAGGAAAAAAGAATTTTTTACACAGTGTGCAAGCAACATGTCAGTCTTTCCCATGGGATGCTTTGGAACTAAAATCTTACATGAAGTTGCATGGAAATATGCAACTGTCCAAATTCATGGAAAAAATGTATCAAGACTATGAAATGCAAAAGCATTGCCTGAAATGCAAGTCTCTAGAGAAAAGGAGACAATTTGGAGAATGATCACTTCAGGTGACTCTGGTCTTAAAATCTACAAAGTTCTTAAGTCTGGTGTGAGAGAAAGGTGGACCTTTGATCTAATTCTGCATGGGCATACTTCTTTATTTTCTTACAGTGATATGAAATATTCATTTTTTTCTTCCTTAGAAACCCAATTTTTGAAAGTTCTGTGGTTGGTTGGTTGGGTTTTCTTTAGTGCAAGTAATGGTGATTGAAAAAAAACCAAACGATAAAAGTACTCTGAGACCCAGAGGCCACAAAAATGTGAATTTAGTGGGTTTTGTCTGCTAGCTTTTTTAAGGCTCGTAATTGACTCTGATGTTTTGTTATGATAATCAGTGGTGTCGGACAATGGCTTAGTGAGCAAGAAGGAAGAATTAAAAGGGATCCATTTAAATAAAAGCAATTTTCATGTTTAAAAACATATGAATCAACCCACCAACTTAAGTCTCTCTTACTTGCAAAAATAATGTGCACCCCCAATTTTCTCTCATATACATTTTGCTTGCTTGTGCAGGCCCACATGATTTAAAGGTATCACTTTTAAAGGCATCACCTATTTCACCAGCTTTACACCTCTTCTTCCATACCAAAATATATTTTAAGGATTATCTCTGAAGAAGGGATTTCAGAAACAGAAAGTTGTTTGTTTTTAGGGAGCAGGGACCTGCAGTTAAAGAATCAGAAATGACAATCTAAAAAGCATTTATTGACAGAATACTTTCCGTACTGAATGTATATTACAGCATGTCTAAGGTACTGTTCCCAAGAGTGCTGTGTTGAGCCAGTTTAGTCCCATCCAGCTTCACAGCGGGACCTAGGAGAGAACTGGAAGGGTGAGAGTGAGGAAACTCTTGAGTTGAGATAAAGGCAGTTTAGTAGGTAAAGCAAAAGCCCCACAGAGAAGCAAAGCAAAACAAGGAGTTTATTCCCTGTTTTCCATTGGCAGGCTGGTGTTCAGCCACATCCAGGAAAGCAGGGCCTGATAGGTAATGGTGACTTGGGAAGACAGGTGGCATAACTTTGAAATTCCACCTTCCCTTCTGCCTCCTTCCTCCACCTTCTGTCCTGAGCACAGTGTCATGTAATATGGGTTTCCTTGGGTCAGCTGGGGTCAGCTCTCCCAGCTGTGTGTTCCCTCCCAAATCTTGTGCACTGCAGCTTGCTCACTGTTTGAACAGAGCGAGAAACAGAAAAGACCTTGGCACTGTGTAAGCACTGCTCAGCAACAGCTAAAAGAGCCCTATGTTACCAACACAGGTTTGGTCACAAATCCAAAAAAACATAGCACCTCATGAGCTACTATGAAGAAAATTAACCCAAATTTAACAGCCAAACCCAGTATAGAGGGACACTACTCCTCTTCTGAGGAGTGGTGGGGTTTTTTCTCATTTTTGTTTGGAGATAATTTTCATTACTATGATTTTCTCTTCCTGGGCTAGAGCCATAGTAGAAGAGTTCTTTCCCTTTCCATCCCTCCTTTCCCCCCAATAAGTGCATGGGCATTTCAGAAGTTTTATTTATGATCTTCAGCAAAGAAGTGAAAGCACCATGAATTCAATGCTAATTGGGCCTGTTAAATTGCATTGCAAGGCTCCCAAAATATTTTATAAAGTCTGCATGTTGTAGAGATGATTTATTGACATAGCATATCTAACCAAATGTCTAAGAACCCGCCTAAGGTAAAAAAACCACCCAGGTTGAGATCTATTTTGATATACATATAAAATGTTATATATATGACAGACATTTTGCCGCTTGTTAGAGGAGTCAATTAATCTCCATGAAAGACAAGTTGGCAACATCAATATATGAAAGTAACACACACATAGATTTCCATTAGAAAAATAAGTTAGTTAATAAGTTCAACTATAGGCTTATGAATACAGCGGATATTGTCTCAATACCTAAATATTTTCCTTTAATGAGGGACATTTTAGTTAAGAGGAAAATTTTGAGTGTATCCAATACAGAAGAGTTCAGCTTGCTAATGCTTGTAGTTTTCAAATTGTCTGTTCATATGTCTAAGTAGATAATTAATAAAAGATGAATAGCACAATACCAAAAGACATCTGTTTTAGCTGCAGAAATATAATGAAAGCAATTTAGTAAGTTTCAGAACAAACCCCACAAATATTTTTTTCAGTTCAAAAGACTCAACTGAATCTTCAATAAGAATCTTCTTAACTTACTGCAGTGGTTTGCACATATGGTACTTTCTATCTACAAACTTCTTAAAATGCTCCTTAGGGACATGGATTGTACTACAGGTGTATTTTTAAATGTTGTCATAAAAAATAGGACGAACAACTCATCAGTCAGCCAGAATGGTGAACAAAAGGGTCTTTAGTTCATAAAACGATCTAATTGCTAAGTGCTCTATTTGGCAGGGGCATATAGGACTCTATCTTTGGTTGTGAAAACAAAGTCAAGGAAAAGTGAGTAGCAACAGGGGTTGCCTACGATCATGCTGCTGCAAATTAGTAACGGGCAACTTTAGCAAGGGGCCCATTCCGGTTTCTTTGAAACTTAGTGGAATAAAAATATTTTGTTTACTCTCACAATGGTCTGGATCAAGCCTAATGTTTAACCAGAGATCCATTGATATAGGATTTTTTATTAAAAGAGTCTCTGATTTTTATCTTTCCAGCACTAGAAAATCTTGCAGCAACATGTCTGCCCAAAATAACCTACCACTTATTTTGTAACTTTTTGTATCCAAGTCAGTTCAGTAAACTGGAAAGGAGAGGGAAAGGTTCAAAGCAATTTATTTGAGTAGAACTTGAGGACTATATTAATTAGCTTAAACTATTTGTGTAAAACTATAAGATACAGTATGCTATAAAGAGTTTCCCTTGGGAATTACTGTTCATCCTGAACCATAACAAAACACACCCCCAGAGAATTACACCATGAAATTAACAGGTAGCATACTCAAAACTAATAAATGTGAATACATTCTCAAGATACCAGTAATTGGTCTGCATGACTTATTGCCCAAGGAAGCACTGAAGGAAAAAAAATAATAGTGAGAGGTAAAAAGAAATTGCATATTTACACAGAGAGCAAAAATTCCAGAATTACAAATGTTATTGCTAAAAATATATTCTGGAAGAATATTAAAACATGCTTTGGGGCTCAAACCAATATCTCACAAACAATAAATAACATGATGAAACTTAATATATGGGGGTTGAATTATTCTTCTGAAATGTCTAGAATATCCCTCTGTTAAAAAATGTTGATTAAAAGAGCTCTAAGTTTTGCTTAGCTGACAGCTGTCAAATAACCAAATATAGGAACTATTTGGAAAACCCGCTTGTGGTGTCACAGTGACAGTTTTCCATAGGAGACATTTTGATACAGACTTCTCCTAGCTGCAAAGAAAGGAAAGACGGGGGGAAAATAACAGCCTGTGGGAAATAGTCCAAGGTTAATCCAACTCTAGTTTTACTTACCTGTACAACCAGGGGTGTAGGTCTTAAGACTGGCTCAATGCCCTTTAGAGAAACAGTCAGAGCTACTGATTCACATTGTTGTTATGAGTCACAATAACACTGGCAAGGGTTACTAATTAGTTAACTATATGATTTTATACAAAAGCAATAAAAACATGATGAAATGCATTGATGAAAATAGCATAAGCATGCAAATAGCACTTTAATGCAAACATATTACCCTACACAATCAAATAGCATAAGCTGATTTAAAAAATTGGACTCAGGCTATAAGTGAATGCAATCTGCTCATTGAATCCTGATTTGGAGCTATTTGAGTTGGCAAATTCCCTTCTGGATGTAAGACATCACTTTGTGAAAACGCTTTTTGAATAAAAATGGTTTATTTTGGATGTTTTGTCTATTTTAAAGCACCTTTTTTGTTGGTTTGTTGTTTGGGTTTTTTTCATTTAAAATTTAACATTAAACTGTTACAATTTTCCCATTTTTATTAACTCATAGAACTAGATAAAGCAGGGTAAGTGTAAGATTTTAGCGTAAGTTTTTATAAGATATAACACAGTGAAGGTATTTTTGTTAGCTGAAGGTGAATTTAGAAACTCCTTAAAGAACACAGGGTTACTAAAGAGAAAGAAAAACTATCTGCAGTACCAGCAAATTATTCCTACGTAATCAGATAAAGATGAAATCATACTCAACCCACCTACTCTCAGTCTCTGGGACTGCTAAAATGGCACCAAAATCCCCAGCTCCCTAAGCTTATAATTTACTTTCTTGTAAGCAGTCTTTAAAACTATGGCTAGGACCTGATATTTAAACAAGGTTTATTATTTAAATACAAATATATATTATGGAAAGAAAGCTAGAACAATCTTAGATTCAGATTTACATTTTACTGACTATTAAAGAGCAAATAACACTAATTTAATCTTATTTCATGTTAACTCTTTGTCAGCTGCATGGAAGTAGTACCAAAATCAGACTTGGATTTTAGTAGTATGTAAAATATCTAAATGATCACCAAAAAAATCAATATTAATTGTTCAGATAGTGCTTGAAAAGTGATTGGAGATAAGCTTAGAATAGTGATTAAGGCACTTCTGAGGTAAATGAGAAAATAGCAAAGGTAATAAATTTAATTTATTTTCCAATTTAACTAAGAAAGAAACAATTGCCAAACAGAATTTCTTAATTAGACTCACATTTTGGCCTCCAGGTCAAAACCCTTGAAACTGAAGGTAAGCTGAAAAGACATCTGACTAGATGGCCTTTGTGACCTCGGGTCAAAATGTTTGGCTTTATTTCAGCTATTTATTTGAAACAAAAAGTTAACCTTTACCCACATGAGAAGAATGAGAAAAAAAAAGTAACATAATAAAAAATATTTAAAGCATTTATTCTTCCAAAATTCAAAGTCCTCTATCATTATCTAGACAATTAAATTCTCGAAATTGCTTTCTTCACTCCATTTCTGCAATTTTGAATCTTTTGAGATTCCCCGTGTTTCATATGGCTGCCGGGACATCAAAATATAATTGGCAAAAGAGATCTTTTCTGGTTCAAAGCTTCATGTTAGTTCTTTGGGTGATCCCAGTAGGTAGCTCTCATGGGTGTTCCACCCTTTAGACTTCATTAGTACATGTCACAGGACTGCACGTTATGCATACATCACAGGGATCCACTAGCAGATAGATAAAATCAATCACCTGGAGAAAGGAAGGGATGGGAAGGCAAGGGAAGGCAAAGGAAATCAACTGAAACTGGTTCATTTGAGACACAAGCATACAAATTTTTAAATGGTTGCAGAATATGGACAGTATGTCAACTTTTTGGAAGCGCTTAATAAGCTTGCAGTATTATAATGTGGTTATTTGAATTAGGAATGTGCAAACAGAACTCTGTCACGAGTACGCCATTTGTAGCATGACTGTTTTATGAACATTAAGTCTTATCACTTGATTTGCAGAAGCTCAGAAAGAAGGTTTCCAGCACAAAACTGTGCTCTGACATTTTCATCTGAGAGATCATGCAAGTACAGTGCTCCTTCTTCAGCTATTTTTTTCCTTGATATTATTTTCAGTCATGAAAAGAGGAAGTAGAAATCATATCATATCCTGAGGTTAATCAACCAGGGAAGAAGAAACTATAAATAAAACAAAATTAATATTTTTAAAGGTAGTGGACTATGTATGAAAATATAGTCATAAGATTGTTTTTCTGCATTTTAGACAACAAAGAGAAGACAGTAAATGTCATAACTGGTTCTTGGGGAGAATTTTCAAGACAATAACCTCAGCAAATTACTGACAATAACTGAAAGCTGATGACCTGAAAAACCTGGAGAAGGCAACCTTGATATTATTTGTGCAGCATACTAAGTGTATAATACAACCATTTTCTGTAAGGCAGATGACTGGTATGAAGGAAAAACACCACTATGTTACAAGAAAAAGAAGTTTACAGTAGAGGTAACACAAGACAAGTGTTCGCTTAGCCAAAGCCCTGATCCAGCACCTAGTGAAATGATGGTCAGACCAAATAAATAATTAAGCTGTTTTGCCATCTTGTGGCAGTTTCTGTCATAAGGAGATTGACCTCTGTACTGCCAGTGCTGTGTTGGTGGAGGTGGCATGGAAAGCTGTTCTCTGTGACTTTATCCAGGCCTTGCCCACTGTGTTCCTATATCCAGACTGGTGAGATATGGGCTGAAACATAGACTATGAAGTGGGTGGAAAGTTATCTGGTCTCCAGGGTGGTGATCAGCAGCACAAAACCAGCTGACAGCTGGTTATTGAGAGTATCCCTCATAGAGCAAACACCCACCAATGTTTTTAATTAATGGCCTTGCTGATGAGACAAACTCCTCAGCAGATGTCAAGATTTCAACCCAGCTGAAAGCTATCAGGTCTCCAACCCTGCCTCTGGCCCTGCCTGCTGGAGGGCCTCACACCCCAGGTGAGGGATCTCGTGGAGGTACCCCTTGGACAAGTGTCACCTGCCCTTGTCTCCTGCCCTTTCTCTGGCACCATTCCCAGGGCTGGAGACCCTGTCTGGCACAGACTCCCTTTCATCTCCTTGCTGGTTGCTTCCTTGGGGCTGTTGAAGAACATCTTTTCCCAACTTTCTGCTGCTGTTTGGGGTCTTCAGGCTAGTCCCATGGTGAGATCACTGCTTGCCCATCTTCTGGCTCACGTGCCCACAGAGAGCAGCTATGCCTCCAACACTGAGATGGACAAAGGGAGCCACTAGAAAACAAAGTTTAGAAGGTAGCAACAACCTACACAAAGACCCACCGTCCTTAAGACTGAGCCTAAAGAATAAACTATATGGGGCTTTTTTAATCTCTTTTTTCTTTTTGGACTCCAAGAATGATGGCACCTCAATGATGCACTGTCTCTTTGCACAGCCCTGGAAGAGGAGCAGGGTAGATTTTGGATTTCCCACTCTTCTACTTTCTACTGCTGGATTCGAATCGTTTGCTCCCAGTACAGAAAGCTTTCTTATACAGGTAACCTGAATAACAAAATGTCACAAAATTGCAGCCATTGATAGGAAGCAGGAAAATGTGAGACAACTTAGAACAACTTGGAAATTAAGCTTGTGAAAAGCAATTGCTTTTTATCTCTCCTTATAAGTCATGAACTTTGCAGCACATGTGGCAATATCCTAAACTGATACATTTATGGTGTTCCACTTATAAGAGGACAAAGGATAGACTAACATGATCTCTTGGTTTAATGATGTTTGAGAGAGAAAATTTAAATACATATTAGTTTAAAAAATTATGATGATTTTTCTTAATGTAGTCGATCAAAAGATATACCTCTGAAAGAATAAAAATTATTTGAAAATCCTGTGTTGAAATTAGGGAAGAGTTTGGGTTAAGGAAAAAAAATCACAATTTTGCATAAATATTGATAGAGTAAATAAAACCACTAAATATTCATTTAATATATTTTCTTTTTAAAGATGAACAAGTTTAATAAATTAATCTGGATCACAAAACTCCAAATAACAGGTAATATTTCATTTTAAAAAGAATGAAGTTTTTACTGTGTACTCTTTGCAGAAGGGGTTACTGAAGAAACCCCAAACTAATGGATATTTTTTCAATTGTAAATCAAAAGCAAAATTTCATAACTATGCAGTTCAGAAGAGGAGTTTCAGTGACTAAATACAGCCATCTGCAAAGGCTCTTAAGTTACCATTTTGAGTCTCTGATTAAGTGTCTATAGTCCTCAATCAAGTTTATGACAATAATACAAAATTAAGAAAACCCCTCTCTCTCCTAAATAAAACTGCAGAAACTAGAGAACTTAAAAGGAACATAACAAGTAGTAAGAGGAAAAGAGTAGCTTGGCATTTTGATTTATTATGTCACTCATGTTTTCAAATGTACCAACAGAAGTGAAGGAAAGCAACATGAGTGCAGATTAATTTAGGAGTGATATGCTCATATAGCTCTGGGAGCTAAATTTGTTATTTTTTTTTTGACAGAACACAGAAAACAATCCAACCTTCACTTCCAGGATGATATAAGAGCAAAAAAAAGTGCATTTGATTTTTCAGCTTAGGAAACATTATGATCTATAAAAAGTGACACAAATTTCCATAGATGAAGACAAAAATCACTTGTACTGGATTTTGTAAAGTACCTTCTTTGTGTTGTTTCAAATCTTTTACACTGCAGTAAACAAAAGCAGGTATTCATATTTTTATAAGCTGCAGGACCAATAAAGCAATTAACATAGGGATGTAGGTACCTCCTCTGGTCCATGTTTTCTTCCTCCAATGTACTAATGTGTTGCATGTCTTTCACTGGATTAGGTGTATCAGCCTTACATCTCTACAGTGCTCCTGGAATTTCTCTACCTGTTCAAGCTCTAGCCTTGTTTTTTCACAAGCACATTCAATTTTCTCTGTGTTTTAAAATTTTTCAGCTGCAGCCATCACTGAAACTTTTCCCCTTCTAGCCACAGCTCTCTCAAACCACCCACAGCCTCCTGAATTTTCTGTCCATACATGATCTGCCAGAAGAGCATCAGCAAAATTTGTTGTGGCGGAGATTGACTGGTTGTCTTGTATGAGTTACTGTCTGGCTTTAGGGCCTCTCTTTCTTTGCAGCTAGGAAGCCAGACTGAAGGGATAAAATTGATTTACATCCATCTACTTTCACAAAAGTCAAAGGAATTAAATAGCTTTGAGTTATCTAGGCATTGTCAAGTATAGCTGAACATGCCCAAAAATATATTTGGAAGTTACTAGGGAAAGAGTGGGGCTGAATGCCAGGAAAACAATATTTTTACATATTCCTGATTTCCTTAAGAAGGCAGGCTAAAAACACTGAGAAAATGAGTATCTGGCCTTCTGAAGTTAGTATGTTCAACCACTGACTGATTTCAGAGCTGTGGAAAGAGTGTTGGAGTGTTACTGCTCCCAGAGGTACAGATTTGCTGCATTTAGCAGGGCAATTAGAACAACTACCAGGAAGAATAAAACCTGCATGCTCAGACATGAAACAGAGATTTACTGGAAATTGATTAATGTCATATCCTTGTAGTATTAAAGATAAATGACAGGCTTCTGGCTGCACTGCTTAAAATCTTTCCAAAGAAAATGCTTCCTGTCTACAGAGCCACTTCTCTGTGTGCAGAATAAAACAAAGAAAAAGCCCCTTCACATCTGACCCACAAGGTAATAGGAGAGAGGCCTGCAAAATCATTCATATCATCTGTTCATGGCTATTAGAAAATGCATGTTGTTTTTTCTCTGTCTTGGGGTACAGCAGCGTTGTGATGCAGAGCTTCTCAATTGGAGACAGGAGCAGCACTCCCTGAGACCTCTGCCCAGCATCCCAGTAAGCACCAACAGGACGTAACGCACAACGGAAAGAGACAAGTGTACAAGGGCTGCTAAGTGAATGAGGTAGGGAAAAAAATAGGACAAAAACAAAAGGGAAGATGACAAGTTGGGAGAAAACTGAACTTATTATTTCCTGTAACAATATTTAGTCCAATGCAAAGTTTCGATAGATCTCAGACCCCTTTGTTTCACTGTGAGCAAAGAAAGCCTGACATGAAAATGTGGCTATTCAATGTTTCTAAGGTGGATTTTTTCATTCATGTCTAAATGACTACATCTTTATATTGAAAAATGTGCCCATGTTACAACTGAAGTCAGAGACCTTTCTTTAAAAGTATGTCAAGAAGAAGGGAGCAGCTCAGGGATGGAAGGGTGGCAGCTCCTCAGTCCCAACTCACAAAGGTGGGCAAGTTTGTCAGTGCATACCAGAATACACCATACATTGCTATGTAAAATTAATGCACTGAGAAATCAGAACTAGAAGTTCAAATAAGCACTTAGTATGCTGAGCTATCACTTACGATAGCAGCTGATTTTATGTAATATCAGTGTAAAATTATTGCCAGTCAGTTGCCAACAGCCACAAGTCTCAAGGAAGGGGACCCATTTTAGGAAAAAAAATATAGCATGTCTTTTATAAACTAAGCTATGTTAGGACATATAAAATATATAATAAAACATCAGCTTTCATTATGTCCCTTACAAAAGATGCAAATATATCTCGATATTTCTTTTTTCCAATGTGAGTGCAGTATGCATTTTTATATTAAGACTGAAAGTATAAAAAATCTATCAACCATCATACTGGCAATGTGAACACTGTAAATACAGTATGGTCATGGAGTCTAACTGTTATATATTTAGGATCATTCTGAAAGCTTTGATGATAAAAAATTAGGCTATTTCTTAATGTAATAGTTTAACAATTAGATTAACAAAGATAAGAGGACCATATCTACAGCTTTGTCATATTTTATGAAGGACTATGTCATGGAAGAACCCTTTCAGGTATATAAGAAGCAGGGCAATTTTAGTCCATCAATTAAACACCATGCATAAAGGCTCCTAACTTTGGAATAAATATTTATTCCTTTATCAAAGAGCAATATTTTAGGACCCTTGAAAAAACATATTTTGATGTTGAGGATGATTTTCCAAAGTCTGGAGTGTGTGTTTAAGTGTTGGACACTTAAAATTTTCTCATCTTATTACTTATCCAAATTCCAACCAAAGTGAGATTTTTGTCTACCCTAATCAACAAGATACTTGCTCCCACAGAGAAACAGACTTAATTTAACTTAGCCTTTGGTTTGCAAGTTCATATTCTTATTTAAATATGATTATTTCCACAGAAAACCTTGCTTCATGTATATGACTCTGTTTCATGATAGGAAATACACTGTGTATTCAGCTAACAAAATTAAGTATTATGCAAATTAACATCAAGGAAGTCCTCAAGTGAATTAGAGGGTGGACTGCATAATGAGGATATGAGATCAAGGGCCTGAGCTGTAATGGTTCTCTTCTGAGGGCATATTTATGCTGCATCTGTGCAAAACACTAGAGAATATTATGCTAGAATAAATGGCTGTGATGCAGGAGAGGAATCAGAGTACATTTTACTTATAGTACTGAGACCTAACGTTGCGTGAAATAATGTTCCACAGAGAGATGGAGGAATAAAGCTGGAGATGCATGAGTGTCCTGGTTTAGGGCAAATTTGGGAGGAAACCTCCGAATGGGGTCCCTCTAGAAAGCAAACTCAAGTGGCCCCTCCCCCCACCAGTTTGGTAGACATAAACTTCCTTTGAGAGAAGTAGAAAAACCATTTATCTAACAAGCAAACTACTCACAAACAGGGAAAAATTAATAATAATAAAAATGGAACCTCTCGACTGGGGATACAAGCATCATAAAGTCACCCTAGGACAATGAGAAAATAAGGGCTGCAGATAGAAATTGGGCAGTTAGGCTTCTCAGGATGGATGTCATTAGATAATAGTCAAATAGAAAGGAAGTTTTTAAACATGTTTTTCAGTGCAAAGGACAGCTACAAAAGAACTCTACAGACACTGTTCTTCATACACAAATGCAAATACTTCCAAAGAGAAAAGTACATAGCAAAGCAGACTATTGCTGATTTTATATCCTTTCATCCTGTCAGGATATAACCTGGGCAGATTAAGAGCTTGCTTATGTCCCATTCTGAGATTCATCTGTAAGCATAAGAATTTCCATCATCTAGACAGCTTTCCTCAGATAACAATGCAGTAAATTCCCATTTGGAGGCAGTGACAGTGAAGATTTATTCACCTCTATGGGTATTTCTCATGCTCTTTTACTAGTGTTGCGTTTTCTTTAGTTTTTGTGACCTCAAATTTGATCACCAAGTTAGCTGCCCAGGTGTTCATGTCAATCCACTTTTTGGCATTCAACTCCTTACATAAAATACTTTCCCTTTTCCTTCTGGAAAGTAATTCTGATTTTTATTTGGGCTTGTGGGCATAAAAAGTCAAACTTACAATAGAACAGCTTGATGCTATCAAAACCAAAATTTTTCTTTGAGTTGAAAAGACATCTGTCAAGATGTATTCCACTGGCAGTTTATATACATATTTTCAAAGGGTTTTTATAATTTACTAAGATAATTTGCCAAAACTCTCACAGTAATCCTTACTGAGGTCAGCAAAATCCAGGCTTCCACCACTTTATCAGGCTCTAAAGCTTTAACAATCTATTTCCAAGAAACTGAGAGTGAGAGTTAGCAGAAGAAAATTCACTCTAGGGTGGAAAACAAGTCTGTCAAGAAAAGTCTGAGGAGAAGGGCAATAGCACTACTTAGCCATGGGCTGAGGGGGCACAACAGGCATGAGAACTGCAACTGGAGAGTGCATAAAAGACATCCAAGGTGACAGGGACCAGGTCCCAGGAGTTGTTAGGATATGAGGAAGAGGGAGGAAAAAAGGAAGAAACCAGTCTCACAGTGGCAGGCAGAGACCTGTTTTGGCTGTGACGGGGTACGAGGTGCTTGCCTTTCTGCTTATTGCTGGTCACAACACATTTACCCCTCATCTATGTCTATCGATTTATGGACAACCTTGTACTCTCCACTTAATAACAAAAGTGTCACTGAACACTTATGAAATAGTGACTCTCAATGTTTACAGACCTTGAGCACAGAGCTTCTTGCATGCGTAAACCTATTTGTTCCTATCCCCTTCCTCAAAAAGAAACAAGCACTGAATCATTCTCATCCAAATGTCACTGAACTTCTCCTGGTTTAGGCTGCTGGCTGTTCAGCTCTCAGAGCCAGTGTCCAGGGACACACAACTCTAATAACTTTGATGGAAATAACACTGTCACTTGATTGACGCAGACAGTGACAGCAGTTATCAGACTTGACTTTTATGGTCCATACGACTGCTTAGTGCAAGCTCAAATCCTCACAATCAAAATACTAACAGATTAAAGAAAGAAATCCTGTGAGTTTTGCTATTTTGCTGTTCATTTTGGTTACATCTGAATTTTCTTTTTTAAAACAATTTATTGCTGGGACTAAATAGTATATGCAAACTCCTGCTGACAGATTCTGTCTAACTCCTCTGATATTGTGGAAAGAAACATGGAAGATGTGGGAATTTCAGTTGTAGCTGTAACACATTCCCAGTTTCATTCTGGATGAAAGAGTGGAGACTGAAACTTTTGTGAGAAACAAACTGTCACTGGGACTTCTGGGTCCTACCCAATACTGTGAGTCCTGGGACTCTATATAACGATTTCTCTAAGTTCCAAAAAAATTCCTTTGACATTGTGTTAAAAAAAAAATCTGCCTGTTGGGAGACAGAAGTGTCTGTGACATTCTTTCCACAAAGCTCTTCAGCAGAAAAAGACAAGCATTTTCAGTCAACTGAAATCAGCCTTGTTGCATGCAATGGGTAGCTAGAGACTCTCAGTGCTTTATCAGTTGTTCCCAGGTTTTCTACTTTTAGGTTTGTCCGTTTGGACAGATTTGTATCCATGGTCCATAAGCCAATGTAAGTGACCCCAAAATCCTAACACTAGCCAGGAAGGTTATCTATATCTTCCTGGATTGTTGAACACCTGGTTAGTATTTGTGAATAACATGCACAAATTCTTTAGCACACAGCTAACACTAACTCTTGCTCACTATGATAACCCATTAGGTCTTGGGGGAGGGTAATTGAAATAATTCTGCGGATCAGAACAAGAACTGAACTCATTTTGAATAAAATCTAGGCTGCATCTGTTCAAGCAACTGGGCTCTTGCTGCTTATTGGCAGTATTTGGATAGGCCTTTCAAGAAATTTTGTCAAAGCCAGCAGCCAGGATAGACACTTGCTTGACTCGAGGAACCTGAGTAATCACAGAGATTTCTAGCAGCCAGCCCTAAGATGTAGATGGAGAAATATGAAGTGCTTTGGTGTACTGGGCCAGACTTCAGATGAGTGACACCAACATTGCATTGTTTGACTTGTTGACTCATAATGCTTTAAACATCTGCTCTTCAAATACTTTTTTCCTGAATAGTGAGATTTTGCTGGTATGATTTTGGCAGGGAGTAGGAAAAGAGGAGCTGCTTAATGAATTGTAGGAACCAGTGGTGCTCCCTCATTATGCCTGGTAAATCTACATATAGGACTTCCTGTTTGTTAACTGACTTTGAATCCTTTATAATTGCTTAAAATAAAGAGAATTTTTCTCATTTGGTTTAAGAGAAAATTATCTGTCTCTAAGATTTAATATGTTTTTGTCTTTCTACAGATATAGCATAGACATCTATATCTAGATGAGAGCTTCTGTCCTGGGCTTCTTTGATAATTGTTGGAGACATACATACATTTCTAAGGAATCTTAAACAGATTTTTAGAACAAGTAAGGTTCCATGAAAAGGTATTTCTTCCCAATATCTGAAGGGATAATAAATACATCAGATGCGGATGTCTGGAACGTTTTGATATCTAACGTTACGGAAAAAGTCAACTCAGTGTGCCTCAGATTCTAATCTGCAAAATTACTGTTTCATGTATTACGACTTGTCTTGAAATTTTTGATCATTTAAACTTAGCGTTCTGCATTTCTTGTTACTGAATTGCATCCAATTTATTTAAATTATTTTCCTAATTTTTCAAGATCTTTTTCAGTCTGTCCTCATATATGTCTACAGACCCTCACAGCTTGATGTCATTGGAAATTTGATAAGCAAGCTACACTATTTAATCATTGACTACCTACTCAATGACTCAAGTCACTAATGAGAACATTGATAAGAACCGGGCACAAGACTGATCTCTGCAGAACACTGCTCAATACGTAATGCTAGAAAACAAAGAACCATTAATGATGTTGGGGGCTGACTACTAAAAATGGTTTCCTAAACATGTATCTGCCTCATAACAATTTCATGAAGATCTCTGTTTTGTGAAAATGTCACACAAAACAAAAGACAGTGGTGAGGTCAAGATATACAATATATACTATTTTGCATATTCAGAAATTCCTATTAACAGAGAAGGAAATCCAGAGGCTATGATATGTTCTTGACAAATTTATATTAGTTGGTACCCATTTTCACCCTATTTTGGGGTGTTTACAAAAATGTATCCTTTCATATTGCTGTTATTGCATGAACTGAAATTAAAGTAACTGGTCCGCAATTCTCAATTTCTCCCCTCCCTCTCAAAAAGATAAACTTTATATTTACCTTCTTTCCCTCAGGAACTTGCTCTAGATTAAGAAGCACTGTCTGTCTAAGTAGCATTTATATGCTTTTATTTTTTTGTGGAAAAAGACACTGAGGAGAAAAATATAAAGAAAACCTTTTGTCTCAAGATCTTGCATTGATTTGTAGGTATACAGCATCCCTAATTATTGGAAAATAATTTTTATATCTCCAAAAAAATGTAAAAAGTTTAATTTAATTCAGCAGTTCCAGCCCTCTTCTTTTCTTCAATTTTCCAAGTTCTTGACCTTTTATGAAAGGTCTCGGTTTTGCTTCACAAAACCATATATGGATTATGCAGAGAAAGGTTTTCAACTTTATAATGCCTAATAGGGTCCTGGTCATTGATCATTTTACAGAGATATGTTTATGTATGCAATGGGAGTGATTTTAATCAATCCTGGGAAGGCAGCATAAATGCATTGAAAATTCACACCAAAGTAATTTTATTTTAAGATATATAAGGTTCATGATGTCTCTCAACTAAAATATGTTTAGCTCAGTCTATTCTTTTCAAAAACAAATTTTGTCATTAAGGATTTTTATAACACAGTTATCTCTTTACTATTCATGGAATGGTGGTATCCTAAGAATTGCAATGAAAAAGATTTCTACTCTGATCTCTGAAAAATCCTCTATAACACCAGATATTGTTCACAATTATTCTGTATGTAATAAATGCTTCTCAAGTAATCTGAAATAGTTGTTGATAGAATATTTTCAAAATGTTTTGAAGAGGCTTCAGGCACCACGAGGCTTTGGGCATAATCAAGCCCTGGAACAGGTTGCCCAGTGAGGCTGTGGATTCTTTGTCCTTAGATAAGCTCAGAATTGGCTTGAAGATATTCAGACCAGGCTCAGCTGAGTGGAGCCCTGAGCAACTTGCTTTCACTGGACCTGTTCTGAGATTACCAAAGTCAAAGCAGAAATAAAGAACATATTTTAAACACTGAGGTTAACTAGCCAAAATTAGATTTTTTTTCATTTTTCAGTATCTAAATACTATTTCAAAGGTATGATTTTGTACACAAATCTCAACAAAAAAAATGGAATAATATTCTAGGGATTGTGTTGTACTTAACATCAATATGACCTCTTGGTTTCTTTCACAGAAAATTATTTTTCGTTATCCTCAATGTTCTCTTAAAGCAACTGTAGAACTTTATTTGGAAGTACTTTTGATGTCACATTTTGTCTAATCAGCTGGAAATATTTTCCATTTTCATTTGTGTTTACTTTTCCAAGTGAAATGCTACTTACAGGGATTAATATCAAACATTATAATTTCTAAAAGTATAGTTACTTCCATTTACAAGAAACATTGTAGAAATGTTGAATCATATTTCCTGAACATAATGAAAAAACAAGCTACCACTTAACTAATATTACATTTGAAGGAGAGAGGAAATAATACATGAATAACAGGAAATTCTGCACTGTCGTTTTAAACCATCAAATAATTTCCCGCACCACTTGGAATCTACCTTTTAATAAATGAAGTCACTTATTATTGTTCATCACTAAAAATTCTAGAGGGCTATGTCTTATGGTGTTTGAGGTTTTTTTCTTTTCCTGTGGTATCATTGTTTATACTCCTGGGAAAAATAATTTTACACTTTTTTCAAAAGCCATATATGAAACACTTTGACAGATTTCTTTAGGAAGATCAGAGAACCTTCATTACATGAAGAAAACAGAGAAAAGACAAAAAGTAGAATTACTGAGTGAAGGGAAAGAAAATACAGGTGCTAATTACTCTGCAATTTCTTACACTATGTGTCATTTTGTTACTGAAAAGTGAAGCTATGTATTGATCTACGCAATTTGTTAAGTCAAGTGTTTTTTGAGGTCTGATTACTATACTGAGTACATAATTTCAATCATGGCTCCATCTGCCTAATAAAGGGCAAGAGAATGATTAATTATCTCCTGTCTAGAGGAGGAATCGAGGTAAGTGACAAAATTTCAGTGATTTTTCCTTTCATGTAGGAGACACATGTGAAGGTCAATTTGCCTGTTCAGGTCGGCTCATAGGATTCTCTTTAGCTAATTGCTGTTTCAGTCTTGTTGGCTGGCTAATTTTCACCTTTTTTATGTGCCTGTACGCATTAAATTTTGAAAGCAGCTATTGCCTTACCTTGTACAAGCAGTATCTTGATCACAGAATATTGTTTCAAAAAGTTTGGGGAAATCACCTATCTCTAGTTAATCACAAAGCTGTATAGGAAGCTGTATTGGGCTCTTGTTGTAAATTTATTTACATTGTGGAGTTTATAGTGGTTTATGACATCCCATTCAGCCTAGGGGATAGAGCGAAGACACTAACCTTAAAACAGGATATCTGGAAACCATGAAAAATAAGTGGCGCAATAGGTGCTGTAAACACTCAGTAGCTGGAAAACCTGTCTGAAATGAACTGTTCAAAAAGGTCATTTTTGTTCCTGGTTTTGAGAGGCAGGCAGATCCCATACAGGACAGTTTCCAAGAGAACAGCCTAGAGGTACATGAGCAGCAGATGTGACTCAACGTGTCTGTTGCCAGGGAGGTGCCATTTAGCTCTAATTATGAAATCAATTCCTTCTGTCAGCAGCCTTACCAGAAAGCTGGCTGCCCTCTCTTGCAGATAAATGCTCTCATCAGCTCCTGCAGTCCCTGTAAGCAGCATGAGCAGACCATGCACATGGGGGTTTCAGAGAAAACATGAGCACAATTGTACTGTCCAGTTTCAGTGTGAGCAGTGCCAAACAAAAACAAGAAAAGAGCCAGATGTAGAGTACCTGCCTGTCTTGACAGAGATAGCTCCCAAAGGAAAGCAAATATTTATGTAACTTTTATCAGCTTTGTACAAAGCACTTCTAACCAAGACGGATCTCAGTAATGGGGAAAATGCAGCTTTTCAATTTCTCCTCTTTCTCCCTCTCCAAGTTTTTATAACTTCTTTACCTTAGTGAAAGTTCAAAAGGAAGAAGGACCTTTACTATCACTCCTAATTTTCATCAAATCTCACTCTCTGCATGTTTATGAAAGAAAATAATCAAAATAAAGAGGAAAAGAAACAAGGAAAGAAAAGAAAAGAAAGAAAAGAAAAGAAAAGAAAAGAAAAGAAAAGAAAAGAAAAGAAAAGAAAAGAAAAAAGAAAAGAGAAAAGAAAAGAAAGAAAAGAAAAGAGAAAAGACAGAGAAAAAATAAGTAAGGTGAATGACTTAACTACATATAGTTAAGAGTAGAAATACGTAACTAAAATAGCCCAGTGTTATTCATCACAGTATAATAAAATCAATCTCAAATGAAGCATTACTCATATGATACAGTATATGATAAATTTTAATATATATAATTCCTTTACCTCATTGTAACTAAATGTTCACTTTTAGCAACTGAAGAAATCAACATCTAACTTACTTTTTAACTATGTGAGCAAAACATACCCTCTAGAAGAGTTTATTTGAAACAGGAGACCAGGTTATGCTACTGAACATTTTCTGGAGAAAAACTTTAGAGCTTCCAATTTCAGGAAACAGGTAAACTTCGATTTTGAGACATAAACTCTTATTTGAGGTATTATTGGATTTCTTTAATGGCTAATACTAAAAACCTGCAGTCTTGCCCTTCAGCTGCCTGAAAAATAGCAGAAAGATTAAGAAGATGGAACCCTACAAAGCAGGGAAGAGGATAAGAGTCTCAGAAATGAGAGAGGAGGAAGAATTTAAATTGTAAAATAGTCAGGGATATCATCCAAAATCCCAGATGATGGACACAATCTTAGAGTGGGCTTCTTTTTCCTAATTTTAGCCGCATAAAAGTTAAGTGCTAAGGTAAGCCAATTGACAATTGATTCTATTGTCAATGAAGAGACACATGCATATTGAGCAAAAGATGTATCCTACTTGACTTTGATTCCATAATGATATGAATTTCGTCCCCAAGCAATCTAACTTTCTTTTTTGTTAAAGGGGTTGACTAGATGTATAGCTTAAGCTTTAACTAAATGAACAGCTCAAATTAGCTCACTAACTTTTAAATAAAGTTAATTGAAAGATGCTCTACTTGCAGGTGAAACAACAGAAGAAGATAAAGTGAGATGGTTTTCCTAAACATAATAAAAACATTTAAAAAGCAAATAATCAAAAAAAACTCTGTGTTGTTATCATCACTTTTTCCTGATCATTAATGTCTGTGTTAATGAGCAAATATTCCCTTTAACATATAAAAATAGAAAAGTAATGTGAATATCTTTGTCTGGGCTTTGTAAATTTAATACTAACTTTCAAAATTGGTCATTAGCAGAAGTATTAACTGAATAATCAAGCTTACTAATATGTTTAGGTTTCTTTTTCATATGCTTCCCTTTTTAGTAAAAAGATTAAAAATATAATGAAATTAATACAACTAAATTAAATTTGCCCATTTTTCTCAAAGAATTAATTCTGCAAAAATACAACAGACATTTAGTACTTAGTTACTTCAGATAGACCATGTTTATATACAGAGAAAGTATTTCTATCATACTACAGTGGATTTCACTGCTTGCTGAATATTCAGTCTCCATTAAAGATTGACCCAGAGCAGACATTTGATACAGCTGGCTGACTTCTGCAGTCAAATTAAGTGTTGCAGATTCATGACAGGGCCACTTGGGATCTGTGCATGGAAATAAAAATCAATTCAACAAATCTGCACCAGCTTGCAACTCTGCTTTATTTCCTTTTGCAGTAGACACCATTATAGAATCCTGTGGTGTTGAGCAATGGATTTTTTTATATAGATTTATAGTCTGGACTTGGAATCATATAGTCATAGGATATGCTGAGTTGGAAGGGACCCATCAGGGTCATTGAGTCCAACTCCTGGATCAGCACAGGACACCACATGGATCACACCAAACTTCTTGGACTCTGTCAGGCTTGGTGCTGTGATCCCTTTCCTGGGGAGGTTTGTAAAGACACACTAGCAGATTATTGACTATGGAAAACAGAGCAGGAATGACTGTTGAGAAGTTTCCTCCTTTATTTTCTGTTTCCTCTATTTTAAAGACTAGTACTGAACATGAATCTTAAATTCTCTCATGTTTAGTGTCTGTCTTCATATTTGATTTCTTCAACACTGAGAAGCCTGAAAGGCTTCTTAAAAATTAGAGACAATGTTAAAACATAAACCAGAAGTAGATCATGGTAACTGGGCATCACAACTAATCTTAACCAGGGAGAATTACAGTGAAAATTCAGGACATACCAGTTCTAAACACAACTCCGTGACAGCTTCTGGGATTTGAATCTCTCTCAATGTCAATATTGAATCTGTAAAAAGAGGGAAGGTAAAAGCATCAAATCTAGTCAATTAACTTTAAAAACCTCCAACAAACCATAACAAGGCATACGGAAACATTTCTGAGAAACACCCAGCTGAAGAAATAAAAATTAAGATTTAGATTTGCTCAGGAGCATGAGAAGCAGTGTGCTCATCAGTCAGCAATCAATACACAAGAGAAGAGCTCAAGAGGGATAACAACAGGAAAGCCACACAGATCTTTGCAAAGATGTTCCTAATAGCCAGAAGAAATGATTTCTACATTATAGGTGTTCCATGCAGAATCGTCCTTATTTTTGTGCGAATACAACAGCTTCCAAAACAAAGTAATTTTAAAAATGTTTCTATGAAATGGAAAAATTTGCTTTTTTCAGAGTTTGAAACATTTCCATAAAGGGTATTTTGTATGCATTTTGAGTGGGGTCAGAAACAACTGTTTGTTTGTGCATTTCTTGTTTTTTCCACATTTCAATAGAACAAAATATGAGGGATTTTCTATTACTGCATATTTACTCGCACAAAGTAATTACAATTATGCAAAGGAAAATGGCCATAAGAACTAATCATGGCTCATTTATTATAACCATTGCCCTGATAGGAGGAAGTGTGTTTGTTTTAATGGTTAATGGAATAAGTATTTGCTTGATGGAAAAAATTAGAATATAGAGAAGTGACTCAAAGCTTAGTAAAAATTAGAAAACAAGTAATCTTAGAGCCCAGGGCTTCTAATCTCCTAGTCTAATTCCCAGTCACTCTTCCATTGGGAGTCACTGTTCTCATTTCAGAGAGATTTAGGTAAGTGTCTCTCTGTCCCCAGAAATAGAAAAAAAAGTATGAGTTTCAAGAATCTCATAAACACAATGGAAGTAAATTTGAAGAGGAAGAAGAAGATTGTACAATTATAGGGTTAAGTCAAGAACCAAAATCAAACCAAACCAAATCCAAACCAAAAAGGATTAGTGGTCTACGAGTAATGTCTGCTGTCCTTAAAAACATTGTGTAGACAAATTAGAGGGAATTCAAAGTGATTTATTGGTCATGTGTACACCCTTAGTGAACCCAAGTGTTTTCCTTTCATGTACAAGCCATAACTGCTGTCTACTGCAATTCCTTTTTCCTCCAGTTGCTATTGGCTTATACAAAAATTTACCATATCTATAGTTATAAAAAACATTCTTATCATGTTTAATTTCTAACCAACAAAGTTTTGTTACTCCAAACCACCCTTATCCCTGAAGAATGCATTCTCTGTTGCTTCAATGGACAGCTTGTGAACTGAAGCTTTCTTAGTCCCTATGATGGTCCATTGCTTTGTTACCTGCTACTCTAGCAAATTCCTTGCAAGCAGTCTGTGAAGCCCAGACTACAACTGGGTTTCTAACTCCCTGGCAGATGTGATCACAGAATTATCTTGTTATTATTTTAGGATATCATGGTACTTTGAATAGGTGTACTGGGAAAAGAGTACATGAAAATACACAGCTTTCAGATCACATAATTATTCAGATGTATCCAAAATTCAGTCTCTGATTCAATCAACTGTTAAATATAGTAATTACATTTTTTTATGCAGTACTTAAGTTTCCCAAAAGCCTCAAAAAATGGTACTATGGAAAGAACAAAATAAATCAAAACATTTGATTACTCTGATACTCCAATTTGATTACTTCTGATTCTTTTTTCATTAGAAAACTTGCCTTTGATCTGTTTACATTGTATTTCTTCACCATTTGACCAGCTATGATAATTGAAAAAACTTTAGTTTTTCAAGTAAATGGAAATCAAGCTCTTTTTTTTTTTTTTTTGTCTAACTATGTCTCTGATAGACCACAGGCACACTGCCTTATTTGTTTAAACTTTTCTAGGAAATCCTGTCCTTGTGCCAAATACAAGTGTTGCTTTTTCACTCTTCGTCCATGAAGGTACAAGAAGCATCTATTAAATATTTTTGAACAAGGACTTAGCAGAGGCTGCTGTGGGGTTTTCCACTTCTCTTTACAAATCTCTGTTTTTCAGTGACACCAACATGACTGGAGAGCTGGTGTGTGTCTCAGGAGCTTTCATCCCATACTAGGGAAGTAAACAGAGGAATGCACTGAGTGCAGACCTCCTCCTTCCTGCTGAGCCTCATCCCAGTACAACTACTGTTTTGCTAGAGTTCCCCTAATTCACACATTGCATCTCCAGTCTGCTCCAGGGCTTCCCAAAGCAGAATGGATAGGCCTCACTTTTAAAAAGAGTAGGGGCAAAATGAGACTACTTCTAACCTTCAATGTGATGCCCAAAGAGGTTGAGGAGACTCTGTCATCGAAGATATTTGAGCCTTGTTTACGCACAACCCTGGGCAATTTGGTGTAGGTGACCCTGCTTGAGCAGGAGCTTGTACTGGACAATCAACACAGATCCCTTCCTACATCAGCCATTCAATCACAGAATTCTGTGATTCTTTGTGAAAGACATTTGATAAGCATAGCCCATTGGCCAGGAACTTATTATGGAGGGGTTTCTTTCAACTCCCATTGCCTTTCCAGCAACTACACTGGCATCTGGCCCACACCCAGGGGGTGTGGCTTAGAAGTCTCAAGAAGCCTGGGTTCAATAGGTTCTGGTACCATAAAGAAAAAAAAAATGAAGAGGATGGAAAATAGGCAGAGCTGTAAGTGGAATATGCAGTGCAGTGTGGTGACAATTATACTTTGTACAGATGGCTGCAACTTCTCAGCTCTTTGGAGCTGGAGCCCTAGAGTCAAGAGAAAACAGAGAGAATGGGACAAATACAAAGTGTATTTGAATTGCTTTAACATATATGGAAGATTAAAAGAGAAGAAGAAATTTAAAAAAGATAAAAACACCCATTATTTTAATATAACTAATTCTTTCTATGAAACGAGAGTTGAAATATCATGTATTCATAGAGAGGCATGTCCATTACCTTATATTTTAAAAAATACTAATGAATATGACTTTTAAACATTTAAAATATTTAATGAAAATGAAGTGTGTGATGCATTAAGGGATGATTATTTAAAAATAGCACATTATGATGCAGTAAAAAGGCAGAATCTTAATAGCTGCTTTCATTTATATTTTATGTACAAAAACCCAGCATAAAAACATTATAAGAATCTGACTGTAACTAAATCAAAGTTATTCAAAGTAATGATGATTTCTCAGCTTTTAAAAATATACTCCCTTACACGAAGAAAATAATATCTGCAGGTGAGATATTAGACTGCAAATTGAAACATGGCTGCTCTGTTGCTTTATCAGAGATTCACTCTTTGGTAAAGGGAAAGATTTTATGGCAACTTCACCTCAGCTTCTGTTCATTACTAGCAGAACTCTGTGAGCTGATGTCCCATGATAACAAAAACTCCTAACCTGGTATTTGTCTGAATGCAGAGCTTCTGCTCCCACCATGACTTGCAGATGGACACAGTCCCAAGGCTTACAGTTCCAGCCTTTCAGAGTGCCTGACAGGGAACTATGCAGAGAAGTCAGGTCAGTCAAAGCATGGCCATGCCTGTGCCTTGCCTTAGCAAGGGACTTAAAAAAAAGACATGAAAAAAGTTAGGCTGTAAACTACCAGGTCTGCAAACATTACTGAAACTCTCTCCACTCTAAGTGCTCTATCTGTCAGACGAGCACTTCTTCAGCCCCACGAAAAAGTTCCCACTCTGACCCCAAATTAAATCAGAATTATAACAGAAGGTCAGTAAATGAGCCCTCTCCCCTAATTTTGCCTGTCTCTAATGCCATTAATTCTTCTATACATATTTTTATATAATACATATGTTGGTAAATAAGTGTCCATAAAATAGATATACAAGGAAAGGTCACTATACTGTGCCTGCTCAGTATACCTGTAGACTGCGATGCCCTGCTGATGCTGGGATTATGTTGTTTGTATGGCACTGTAAGTTACTGTGGATGCTTACAGGGTTTAGAACAGAATAATCAACTGCATTACCTTCATTATTAGGTGATGACACTTTTATAAATTAACTAATACTAACAAAAATGTTTTCTCCCTGTTCTGTGTGAAGCATGTTTAAATGAAGAGATATAGTATGCAATCATGATCAGACACACACCCTGCAAATAGAAAAGTGACAAGAGTTACTCTCCCCATACCACGTGTAACACAAGAGCAGACGCAAGCTTTTCTATCTGTTGGTGCTTATGACAAAGAAGCAGAGCTGAACCTGTCTCCTTTGTGTTCACTGGGCTACATCATCTATGTATAGTAATTTTAACTGTCATAATGGTGTGCCTGTCAAATTCAGTGACATGCACCCAGGGATGGGGTTTGCAAGAAGCATCAAAACCACCACTAGTTCATTGTTCAAAAATAGCTGGTCTTGGACCTTTGATGGCTAAAAACCTGATGTCACTGAGTGAAATAGGAACAAAGTAAGAAAGCAGCTACTTTTAGAACTAACATTTATGCTTGACTAGAGGCATAGGGGACATAATCCAACTGGTTAGCTGATGAGAGACCCTACAGGAGTTTTCTACAAAAACAGGAAAACAGCATTAAACTGACATTTACTCAGCAAGCCACCAACCAGAAGTGCTTGGGGGACCCCCTACACTGAAGCTAAATGCCAGAGCTGTATAATGATTAGACTTTGATGGATCCTACTGACGTCCCAAAGGCTGTTCTGTTTCTAATTTTTACTTCTTTCATCTGATCTTCATCCATAATTTGGCAAACTATTTTAAGTGTCTATTTTCCTTGTGATTTATATATTCCAAGCTCACCAAATTAATTAAATACTCCATCTGATCACTAACTACAAGTTAGCTCTTAAAGTGATGCTGTATTCCCAAACCCAACACGTTTAGTTGTGACGAAATCTGATCACTTTAAAAGCAGTGACAGACATACCCCTGCAGCTAAGATCCCCCAATTTGTCCTATAGTGACATTCTACTATTCTTGTCTTCTACTCTCTACATTAAGCTCCAGAGACTGAAAAAGTAAGAAAGAATCAGGGAAAAATAGTATCTTTGAAAGGTTTGTATAGACTTCCTCAAAATGGTTTCCTTGGGTTTGGGCATAGAACAGCAGGTAGTTGGCTGGTTTGAACAGTGTGTGTCCCGTCAGCCAGGGAAGTTCATTCCATTAAATGAATGTCTGACCCAGACTCTGTCCAAACGAAGCTATGGTACATTACTGAGACTCACCCATGCCAAAGTTCTTGTGCCTGCCACAAGAAGGGTCTTGGGCTTCACTCTGCTGCTCCCTCACTGCACTACAAACTTCGAGCACCTTCACAAGTAACAGTTTCAAAAAAAAAAAACAAACCCTTCTAGTCCTTGTTAAATCACAGGCAAGGCATAAACTTGAAAACACATACTGCATCATTATTACCTGAGGAAAAAGATGACCTCTCATATAAGCTTGGCCCAACTCACTACAAATTATTGCTGTGAAAAGGTTGAAGGTCTCAGAATCTAATCTCAGTAAATGTTCCTCAAAAGAAAGGCAGAGAAAGAGTATGTTCCTCAAATGTAGATGATGTCTGATCCAATTCTCACCATCACCATCATAAAGGTCTTTTTTTGGTGGGATAAGGTAGCAGGGAAGAAAAAGCTTTTGTGCTATGGTTTCATTGAAAGATGTGACCAGGTGAAGAAAATAAAACCTCTGGAAGATGCCATTTATTAAGACAGATTTTCAAATATTTAGACTATTGTTTCAAAGAAAAATATGAAAAAAATGTTCTGTTTTTTTTTTTTCTTAATTTGCTCTGAATAATATAATAATAAGTAATGTTTTAAATTGTAGCAGGAGACATTTAGCTTTTTTAATAGAGTAGATATCCTATGGCATTTTTGTAATTTAAAGTTTTAGAACAAATGCCCATCAGGAGGAGTTTAGGTGCAAGTGTGTCTGTTCAGGGGACATGGAAATAAACCAGGTGATTTTTGTTGCTGTTAATTTTTAATTCCATACTGCATAAAGTCATTGTCAAAAGTCCTCTGGATTCTCAGAAACAAAATTAGTTTATGGCAATCCTAAGTTAAGGCAGAGGTATAATCAATGAGAATATACATTTTTTTCCTCCATTAAAGAACAGTTTGGATTAACAAGTAGGTTTTATTTGTCTGCACGTGCCATTGAGGCAGGATCCAGCTGTTCAGACATGGTCATTTAGTGCCTTTTCAGCTACTGCACAATACTTCACTTGCTTCCTAACTGCTGCTATAGAATGACATGTATTTCCCATGGATCTGCCAGCTCCATGCGCACCTGGCATATTGATGATGTCTTAGAGGGAACACCCTGCAAAGAGTAGGCTGAGAGCCAGCACAGCCACATGCAGCTACACCCAGAGAGGCAGGTAGTACCATTGGGCATGGCCTTGTACATCCTCACATTCCTCCAACTGCTGCAAGAGAAGGACATGGGTCTCCTCAAGGCCCTGGGTGAGACATCCCAGAATCTCATAAGTGAAATTAACACTTGAGCCCACGCAAATGAATTGAGCTCCTAGTGTTTAATGTAAGCATGGAGCTATAAAATTCTGCCTGATTCCTCTTGCCATATGTATAACATATGTTGAAATCATGCTATTGCAACCTCCTCTGAAACCATGCAGCACATTATACTTCAAAAAGGGACCAGCTCTGTTTTATAGCAATTTGGATATGATTTTCCTGACTTCCATGGCACTGCCAGCACAGGTTTTAGTGCTTTTAATTTCCTTTCTGGCATATTTTTGGGCACAATAGACCATTAGGAAATACAGGGTTGTTAAGTTTTAAAATTATAAAATCAATGCTAAATTTTTAAGGCTTAATAGGAATATGCTGAAGAAACCATACAATATGAGAAGAAAATAAAAAAAAATGTAGAAAATTTTTGTAGGAAAGCATTTACCTTATGAACTGCTATACCTATCAGTATTCAGAATCCTATTCCATCTCCTGGCTGGGGGAGAGATGGGGAAATATGAAAGGGGCAAGACAAATAAAGAAAAAAATTTCTTTACTTTTTGTAATAATAACATTTGAACTTGTAGGCCACTCCCTACTAAGGTTAGCACAGATTTAACCCACTAACATTATTAATGTTTTATCTTTCTCTTGCATTTTAAATCAAAATTTAAAAATCTGTTTGTTCCCAAAAGCTAGCCACAGAGGCTAGAAACCTTATTTTTTTCCATAAAGCCATTTTTATTAACAGGAAAATCTTGATCATAATAGCTTTTGGATTTCTATAAATTCCAGAATAAGAGCAGCCACAGTTCTCACTTAGGTCCTTAGCTTTTGGAACTGTTAATAATAATACTTCAGATTAACAACAAGGATAAAAAAACTGTGTCAAGGTGTTGGGTTTTTTCCATAATCACCTCATCCTGGATGAAAAAAACCCACATGAAACAAATGAGAAGTTAAATATTTCACAAACAAACAAGCTTGAAGGTTTGTATCCCTACATACTCATGTTTTTTATCAGTGAGAAGAAACAACTTCTAAATCCAAAGTTATCGTTTTGAAAACATTAAGTCAAAAAAGAAATTGCAGGTCCTAGGATTAATTTTTTGTATCTCCCCTTTCAAATGCTTTGCAATATTTTCTGAAAGTTTTGAAAGACTATTGAGGACTTCAAGAATTTAAAATTTAACAAAGAGCTAATCCAGAGATCTCATAATCAAAATTATTCCTGTACTATAATGAGGTTTTATTTTATCTCTTGAAGTTGAAAATACAATGATAATAGTTTAGGTTAGAAAGGAACTCAAATTCTCCAATTTCTTACTCAAAGAAGGCCAGTGAAAGCACTTTTAATCCAACATGTCTGTGTAAAAGGCAGTTTTAAAACATTCAAGCTTTGTGGTCATTCTATAAAAACATACCTCTTTAAAATAAGATGTTTATAAATAGAAAAGCAAGGACATATTTTATCTAGAAAGTAAAAAGTAATTTATCTTCTTCAGGAGGTTAATTTCATACTAGAATGATCCAATGTACTCTGCAGAGGAAACATGAAGGCAACAAGCACCGGAAGTAATAATTGAAGATTAAAGCTTTTGTTTCCTTGGGCAGGTTAGAATGCATTTGTGAGGGTTCCAGTAATATAATTATAATTACGCTGCACAAAGGTGTGAGAGCTGAAGTACCATTATATAGAACTCATTGCTTGAGATGATTGGCAACAGGCAGTTAGCTTGTTTTAGCATCCTGTTTGAAGATTAAAGCTTGGATAATAAGAAATTACTTGTTTTCTCCCTATCATACACTGGTGAAACACAATAAAGCTTTGGTAATCAAACAAACATTCAAACCATGGTGATGAGCATCGTACAAAAGAGATTAACAAACTAGACAATTCAATAAATTTCAACTTCCAAACTGCAGCAGAACTGTAGACACAAAGGGACAAAGAGGAATTTTCTGAGACAAGTTCATGTTATCACAACATACCTGCTAGTCTGAGAATAATTTCAAGGTGCTATTAAGGAAACCATGCATCCATCACAGAACTGAATTTACACCTCAAAAAAACATTATAGGCTTGCATAACAATTTGGAATCATAGAATAGTAGAATAGTAGAATCATGGAATCATAGAATGGTTGGGTCTGAAGGGATCTTAAAGACCACCTTATTGACTGGCCCATAGATTTTGTTCTAAGATAACTGAAAGAGAAAAATTTGCTCTACTAATTGAAAGATACATGCCCAGCTCACTGAAGATGTTCTTCTCTTTCTCTAAACATTGTAATAGGCTTTTGTTCCTTATAGAATATTTCTACCCAGACTCTGCAGTTAGGGTGAGGATTTCTTTCTGAGTCATGCAGGTGTGTTTTATAAACACCCTGGAATTTAACACAAACTAAAGACGGAGGCAACAGGACAAGTGCAAGGTCCTTCCCCTGGGAAGGAAGAGCTCCTTGCAGTTATACCAGCTGGGCTTGACTGAGGAGAGCAGCACTGCTGGCAAGATGTAAGGTGTGTTGGCAGACACAGAGTGAGCAGGAGCCAACAGTGTGCCTTGGCAGCAGAGAGGAGCAATATTCTTGGCTGTGTGACTAGAAGAGATGGAGCAAAGTAATCATTTCCCTTTATACAGAATTCCTTGTACTGCTTCTACAGTACTGCATTCAATTTTGTGCTTTCCAATACAGGAAAGACATAAATAAACTAGGGTGGATTTAGTGGAGGGCCACCAAGATGGTCAGGGATTGGAGCACTCACTCTGTGAGGACAAACTGAGAAAGCAAGGCTGGTTCAGCCTGCAGCAGAGGTGGGTCCTTTCCTTTTTGGGGTTCTTTTCTGTAGCTCCCTCGCACCTCTGGGAAAATAAGTGAGAAGATGGAGTAGGGCTCTTTGCATCAGGAGGTGGGATATAATGGGCAGAGGTAAGACTGAGCAACCTGGTGAGCACAGAGCTGACCCTGCCTTGAGCAGGAGGTTGCACTGAACACCAACATCTCAACATCCCTTCCTGATGAATTTGTCTTGTGATTCTATATGTTCTCAGAAAAGAAGCTGAAGAGTAGAAAAGATAGCAGCTAACATGACTTACCAATGTTTTGCTGTTACCAAAGCAGCAAAATCATCCTGGGACTGATAAAGTGGAGCAGACCTGCGAGACCCTTGCAAAAAGGTAGGGAATAGTCTGCCCTTTGCTTCAAACACGAGGAGGAACAACATTAAACTGTAGCAATAGATTCCACTGCCATGTGTTCTTCCTTTTAAAAGATAGTTCTAAGCCATTCCCTTCTCTGAAGTATATATGAAGCCTCATTTATAGATTTCTGTATCTATTTGTATTATCTTTCTAGTATTTTCTGTCCTGCTTGCTCTTCTATGTACTTGAGATAAATAATAATCATAATAATCATATTCAATTAATATGATTAATTATATATTATTATATTATAATATATAATTATATTATGATTAATATTGATTTTATAATCAATAATTATTATTGATTATATTAATCAATTAATTGATTAATATAATCAATAATAAAACACCTGCTTTTTATTTTACTCTAAATAATTGGGGATGTGATAAAGGGTAGGTAAAGAAAAAATGGGAGTCTGAAAGACAGAATTCAAGCTTTGGTTTTAATTGGCAAGAAAAACTGTAGTGTTATTGTACCTTGGTACTGAGAGAATATTCTTTAAATAATTTCAAAATTGCCTATAAAATTAGTTACATCAAGATAGACATTTTGGTTATATTTAACATAATAACAAAAAAATGAGGAGGAAGGAAATTAGCTGTGGATCATCAGAAGAACTGTTCTTTCTTGTAAAATCAAGAATTGCAGATCCTAGGTTCAGGATCATAGTCACTGAATAAAGTCATGCACTTCAAGAAGTTTAATCTCAAAAATGTGGATTTTATCACTTATGGCTGATATGAAGTCAATCTACACTGGATTCTACTAGACCAGAGACATTTAATAGGTGCTATTACTATTCTAGTCAACTTTTAAGATAATTCTCAGGCCAAATTTGTATTTCTAGAAAACAGAAGAAATAGACATAATGTTGGTAGAGAAAAACCTGCTCTTAGTAAATGAGCATTTTATGTAAATGAGGAAGATTTGTACTTATGAACAAATCTTACTTATCCTTTACTTCATATAAAAACTTTATGAAAACCACTTTTAGATATACTTGTTCTTGACAAAGTTCTTAAAGGATTTATCAACTGCTTTGCAACATTTAGTGTAAATTAGAAGGTGCACAAATCTCAAAATTATAATTAGCCAATGTCTTTTTTCAGTCATCTGAAAGGAAAAAAGTAAAGAGTTAAGTGTTCTTCCAGTAAAATAATTTTCTTGAAGACATACTAGGAAGTATCTCCATGGGGATCTCTACAAAGGAGCAACATTGCTTATAACCTCCCTCAACATCAATAGGGTGCAACATATATAATCTGAATTCCTGATTTTTTTAAGGTTAGGCTCCAGAAAGGTTTAGGTCTAAATTCATCAAAAATAAACTTAGAACCTTAGGCATCTAACACAGTGTGCAGAACTAATGCAATCTGAACTATGTACAGCTTTGCAGAAATAAAGTAAATAAAAACCAAAACCAAAACCAACCAACCAACCAATCAAACAAACAAACAAACAACAAACAAACAAACAAACAAAAAAAAAAAACAAAAAACCACCACCACCACCACCACCAAAAAAACCCAAAAAAACCCCCAAAAAAGCAAACAAACAAAATAAAAACCAAACCAAACCCAACCCAACACCACCCCCCACCTCTCAAACAAACAAAAAAAAAACCAAGAAAAAAAATCAAAACCAATTAAAAAACCCTCTGGATATATTTATACAACTGCATATGGAACCGCTCTTTGGACATTTTTCTTTCTCCATTTCCATCACACTGCCTGCACCAGGAAGGGGATGTGGCCTTTCAGGATTGAAGAAAATTGGTCCCAGTCCCTTCCTGACTTCTTTGAATTTCCTGAGATTTACCAGTCAATACCACATCCCATTACAACAATTTTCCTGAAACCCAGACCACCTGCTCTCCCAAAGAAAATGAGGGCACATCTGGTGGGCAGAAGAAAGGTGTCTCTGAGGTCCCAGGTAGATGAACTACAGGTAAGTCAGAACTAGAAAAAGAAACCTTTGTTCCACCACAGACAACCTGGAGAAAAGGAGCTTTCTCCTGCAGAGAGGAAGATGCCATGTTGCAGTGGAACTTCTCCCTCTTGATTGTTCTGTATTTTCTACTAGATATTTCAGCAACAGGCAATCGTCATCTGGCAAAGGCTCACACAGGCAGTCTAAAAAGTTAATTTCTGTGCATTTCTGATTTTTACAACTTGCTTTGAAATCACTTCTGCATGTAAAATGCCATTGTTTATATATTTGCTGCTGGTAGCATGAAGAAAGCAAAGATCATTACCAGCTTTATGCATACTACTGCAGATCAGTCTGAAACTATAATAAAGGCTGGCCTTTATATAACACTGGCCTTTTTTTGAATTTCTGTCTAATATTCTACCAGACTAACAAAGCATGTATAATTTAAAAGGGTTAAAGAAGAATGTCACCTTATATGCCACAAGTTTATATTTTAAAAATAAAAGTTATGATGAAAACAAACAAAATCCACCATGATCGTGCTCTATGATACAAGTCCTAAATTCCCATTCACTTCTTCATAAGGAATGAGAGGAAAACAGAATTTCTGATTTTTTTTGTAATTGCTCAAAGTTGCGGTATATAAAAATTGCACGACTGCATCTGAATGTTTTCTTTAATTGTAATTTGTAATGAAACCCTTTATGCTTCCTACATTGTCCTCTGTCTCAACAACATTAAATTCCAATTTGTTGACATCTGGTCCAGTCCAAATCAAATCAAAGACATTTGACATTGCAGAGCTGTATTCAGCAAGCTTTCAGACAAACAGCAGAGGTTGCATAGAATTTGTTACACACCACAACAGATCTCCTTCATCCTCAGTATACACTGAAAAACAGTGTGAGAATCAAGTACCAGAAAATAAAGAATGAGGAATTAAAAAAGTATGTCTTATTCTTTCCAATTTTAGGTAACCATAAACTAGAATAATTCCACTGTAGTCTGCAGAATACTACCATGAAAAAAATAGAGAAATTACATTTTCTCACCTTGAACAATAGCTGTTTGATTTTCAGTAATTGGATGAGTATTCCGTATTCACAAATGCAGCATTCTAGTTTCCTTGTAATAAAGATATACTTTCTCTAACCTTCATCTCCCTCCACACAAGCTAAATACTTGAAATTTTGACATATGTAATGAATAAAACTTAGGAAAATTGAAGCAGAGGTCAGTAAAGCAAGTGAAAGAACTGTAGTAAGAAAGATAATTGTACATGCAAGGCCTAGGAAGTGAAGGATCTGGGTGCCATCAATGATTTCATTCCTTCCAGTGCAGAGCTCATCAGGTAAAATGTCTGTTGTGATTTCAGTAATGTAATGTGTCCTCTTGACTCTACAGCCCTTCTTAGGCTATCCATGTCCACATCAACCAGAACACCATTTGCAAACACGCTGATCCATTCTGATCCCTTACTGCACCCATTGGATTAGGCCTTGGAAGGGAATCAAGCACCATAAGCTTTCCCAAGACAACCAGAGAAGTTTAATAGGCAGCATCCAAGGGTTGAAGTGAGAGATGTTTTCTAAGAAGATCACTACACAATTCACATGTATTTTGAGTTAATTTGTCATCATACCCTAGCTAGTGACTGCAGCACTTCCTTCTGAAAGATCCTTTTTGGTATATGAGGTTACATTAGTCCACAATACAAAAAAAGTTTGCTTTGGGATTGTTTGGGATTTTATTCAATGACGATTATGGTGTTAAATAATTAGCTTAGTAAATGTAAAGACTTCCCTCAGATGAGATGATGATAATGAAAACTTCAACCTAGTGCTAAATACGGTTGACAGAAAAACTTGCATCCTTCCAAAGGCCAAAAACCACTTATCAACACGTTGTAACAAAATATGAGCACAACACCCTCAGTCAGATGTGGCTTGGTGATTGACCCCAGCCATCTCTCCTTAAAACAGTGCATCAGTTTTACCATCAAAAACAACTCACAGGAGGGTGTTAATATTCTCCTCCAGCTCCTGCAGCAGCAACTGCAGCAAAGCATGGGATCAGATTAGGGAGGGAGGATGAAGACAGAAATGAGCTGGTAGGCACCTCCAACAGCCACTTAACAAAGTTAGGTATAATGTTGTGTTGGTTTATAATTATTTCTACAAAAATTAAATATGAAGGATAGAAAATTTCTGAATCAAATGACAAAATCAAAAAGGTTTGAGGAGAAGAGTGGGAAAAAGCCCTGCTCTAGAGACTCTGCGATACTGAGGTGCCATGTGCCAAAGCTGTGAAACAGCCCTGTGTACCCCAGGCCTATTAAAGTGCAGCTTCTTTTCCTAATCTGAAATAAGCAAAAAGACATAACAAAGACATACCTAGCAAGAAGTGCTTCATGAGAGGCTCCCAATGGCAGCAAGTCATGCGAGATGGTTTTATGGGCCCTGAGCATCCATAGGCACCCGCTGGCTTCTGAAGGCCTGTGTCAGTAGCAGAGCCTCTCCTCAGTCTATTTTTCAATACAAAAGACTGCAGATATGATTCAGTGTCATGCACCTCCCCACTCCCTCTCTTTTGTTGAAGAAAGAAGCTCATCCTGTACTCCTCCACCTTCCTCTCCACCTCCAGCTGTTTTGAAAGAGCTGCCTGTCATATTTAAAGCAGACCCCACCTTACAGTGAATAACAGCATCTAATAAAACTCTGGAGCACCAAATCTTTCTACTTTCCCTGAACTCCCGAGCCTGCTTAGAGCTCCTCAGCTTGACTGTGGTAGAAGGGTGAGTGACCCAGCCAAGTCACCAGCTGTTGAGTCACAAGTAAAGGAAGGGTAGCCACTTTTTAGAGGTGCTCCAGGTGGGACTCATACACCAGTGTTGACCTCCTGTAGAAATGTCTCAGCTGCCTTTGCTCCTCCAGTCACTGGAGGGAGTTATTGCCATGAGAGTAAAAGGGGAATACAAAAAGAAAGCAGTTGCAACAGCCTACCAGCTTTTCCTCCCTAGACTCCAGGCTTCTATCTTGGGCAAAATGGGCAAGGCCACTGCTTCTCAACTAGCACAGTTCCCTAGCAGTGGGGAAGAGGATGGCTGGAAGCACAGCAGCTGCTGCAGCCTTCTGGAGTCAGCTCTGAGTCATCACACAATCACAGCACATCATTATCACCACTTAGCATGCATGATGACCAACGCTTTCCACAAATGGCTAATAAATGTCTATCACTTCTATTTTAGCCTTCCCCTCTTATTTTATTGGGTCCAATTTCTCCTGCCAGCACTTCACAACCATCTTGGAAGGCAGCATTCAAAGTGTCTTCTTCCAGACTTTCAGTTATACATATCAGAGGTAATTACATTTTAGGCAGTAGCCTGGAATCTGTCAGCACTGGGGCTGTATTCCAGATGAGGGATGTGTCTCTGGGCTGGCTTACTCCAAAAGCAAATCTAAATCTAGAGCACATGGAGGTGCAGGACAATACCTGCTCCCCTTTCCACCTGCTCTCCCACAGTGACAGAGACTTGCCCTCTTGCCTTGTTGTGCCGGGAGATTTTTGGATGTATCTCTAGGACTACCTGCATTACTTGAATAGCCATCTCTTTGAGGGGAGGTTGAAGAGGCAGGCAGAAGTATCCTGGAGTCCAAATCAGTTTTAGATGGATTAAGCTGTAAATATTCAGCTGGACTGTGCCACTCTAGAATTTTTTTCTCCGTCTATAGAGAGAAACAGTAGCTGTTAGCAGTACAATGGTTGCAAATGATACTCCACAGGGGAACACCAGTTCTTAACACTGTTATTAAGGAAACATTTCATAAAATTCTTTCACAGATCTGACAACTCCTTGCTGAATTGTTCAAAACTATAACCTCTCAGCACATTTGCAAGAGTATTACATAGTTTTCTTGCTTTGCTTTTCTGCTTGGAAAAAGCTTGTTTCTTTCAATATTCTCGTTATTTTAGCAGCATCAGTTGAATTGAATAATCAGTGTTTTTTCTCTGGAAGAGTACTAAAAAGAAAGTATTTACTAAATTCATTGTGATTTAGACACAAATTTATAGTGCATTTAATATGATGATGTGCTACATTTAACACGATTATCAATGGACTTAAATATATGCCTGCTGGGGTTTAAACGTGACAATGATAGCACAACATGATCTGCCATTTATATATTTGCAACACACGTTTTGAAGCTAATTCACTTCTCATTCAATGAATAAAAACTTTTACATTCACTTCAGTTATTCCAAAATTATGCTTACAGAATTTGCAAGAAAAACCAGCCCCATAATCTTTACAGTATAAGAGAAATTATCTATACACAATTTGGACTAGAGCCTCATATACTGTGAATTGTGTAGGTGTTTTGATTTACAACAGCAGAAAGATCTGTCTCACCAAACATAAATTACAGGCTTCATCTGAGAGGTAAATCCCTGGGAATGTTTGGCTGACATGGAATCTATGGGCTGTTTTCACATGGAGAGTCTGGGTATTACTAGCCCAAATCTTAACTTGCTTAACCTTAAATTGCAGGTTATACTCAGGAATAGCTAGTACAAGAAGGTCAGGAAGTTAAGCCATACTTTAAGCTCTTATCCACTCTTCTTCCTAATTTGCAGCAGGAGTTTCAGAAAAAAGGCTTTCTTTCCATTTCCTTGACACTGCTCAGGATTGGAAATCTTTTTTCCCTGGCCTCCCATCATCATACACAACCCTCTTTACCTCTCTGTTTACTCCTTCCAGGACAGGACAAAACACTTCCTTTCCATGTGCCCGGGGTGAAACAGAACAGAATGCCTTCAATTCAGCTGAGTTATCTGAGCATATGTATCATTCTTGCACTTCTCTTCCATGGCACTGTTAGAGAGCTACATCTTTCCTTAGAGAGGATGAGATCTATACATGCGTGGTAATTTATTCACTATAATTGGTTTTTAAGTTCCTACAGTCCATCTATATCTATCTATCTATCTATCTATCTATCTATCTATCATCTATCTATCTATCTATCTATCTATCTAATAGGTGTATTATCCTGTGGGAAACATCAGAAACTGGAGACATTTCTTACAATATCAGTGCATTCTATCTATCTATCTATCTATCTATCATCTATCTATCTATCTATCTATCTATCTATCTATCTATCTATCTATCTATCTATCTAATAGGTGTATTATCCTGTGGGAAACATCAGAAACTGGACACATTTCTTACAATATCAGTGCATTTACTTTTCTCTTGAACAGGTATCAGTAACTGGAAAAAGGAATAAGATGAGACAGTTTGACACAGACTGCCAGGAGATGTTTTAACACCACAACCTGGTATTTTCTCCATCAACCTGCTTAGATTCCAGAGATTTCCCTAAACTTTACTCTTTTGGTTAAAAATCTGAATGTGAGCTGATTGTTACCCAACAAACTATCTCACTGCCATAAATATAATTAAGAATGTGGGGCAAATTCCAATAACTTTTTAAATGATATAGTTTCAATAAAGATCATTCTGTATTCTAAAACCTCAGCTGATGATGTTACAGAAGCTGGTCCACTGTGGCTGTCTTTATGCGAGCAAATTATAAGTTACCTGAGGAGTTACCTGGGCATAGGAATATTCTGTCTTCTAGTGCTAGAGCTGTGCTATTAGCATGTACCAGATAACTTTTTCCCAAATGATTCCTGGGTACTGTTCAAAAGTTAACACTGAATGGACATTGGACACCACAAAGAGGTCACATGCACATAGTCAACCTCTTTTGGAGGCACTGGGGACTCATTAGCACAGGCACAGGCTGTTCTATACTAGTTAGCCTCAGTTACTGTAAACATTTCTGAACATTTTTATTTTGTCAGCTTATACTGTGGGTACGCTCTAAACCCACTCATATTGCAAAGCAGAAATAATTATTCTGAACAGCACTGGATAGCCTTTAAACTAAAGTGCATCTTGAAAACCAGGACTAAGATTGAGTCCTGGGACTGTTATTACACTCAGCAGTGGTTCTTAAACCTCTGTAACATACTCATCACACATTTGATGCCTAAAATACAGCTATGTTATGAATGCCTTGTAGTGTAGTATATATTGCTCTTACAGTGACTAGCATTCCACAACAAATTAAAAACGTACTCTAGTTAGAAAGCCTAAGCTGGGATAATTAGATGCTGAGCATAGCTCTGTTACATAAAGATTGAAAAGTATCTCTTCTTGAAGTAAGGGAATGAGTATGCACATGTAGTCTGTGTCTGCAATTAATAATATAGCAGTGCTGTCATGGACAACAGGATCAATAGATTAAACCACCCCCAACCTCATTATAATTCAACAATGTAGGAGGAGAAGGTCATGGCCGTATTCAGGGGTTAAAATTAAGAGGAGGATTCATTAACTTTGAATCCAACTCATCGTGTCTGCAAGTCTGTATACAGAGAGATGGCTTTACATTCTTAATAAGATAGGAAGTACTAGGAACTGAAAGAATTAGAAATAACTTCAGTGAAGTAGAATTTAAAACCAAACAGCATTGACTATAAAACAAGGTAGTAATTCAAGAAATATGTGTGTTTTAAACAACACTCATGAATGCATCAATAAACAGATAAATTCAATTATCTTATGTTGAACTCTGATATTTTTCTGACATTACTTTTGGATATAAATTATAATCAACAGTGTAGAAATGCTGTGCTTTTATTCATGGCAAAATGGGACTCAAAAACATTATGCATGACAAATATCTAATGAAAGGAAAAAATCTTTGGTACACTCCTAATTTTGTGACCTTTTCTTTGCCTTCCTCCTCTTTTGTAGAGGACTCTTACTTTGGAGGAATGTGTGGTTACTGGTATGGTTGTTGGCATCACAGAAAGATTAACGTAATAGCAAACTTGAAATCATGGCCAAGTTTAGTACCAAGGATGTAGGGTGGCTCTGATGGCATAGGCTCCTACGCTTTTTATAGCCAACCTTGCAGCAGGAAAGTATCACTGCATTACTGTAATGATTTCTGTATGTTTGTATCACGTAGAGCTTCCCCAAGGAAATCACAGAGTACAAACTGCCCTGGCAAAGATCAAGAATTGTATGTGCATGTGCTCTCACCTGCTTGTTTTACATCCGTTTGGAAAGAAGGTAAGATGGTTCTCTTTTCTCTGTTCTTATGTTAAAGCACAGACTGTTTTGTCTTTTTTTTTTTTTTGTTTTGTTTTGTTTTGTTTTTCGCACCAGGTTTATACATACCAAGTATTTTCAAATTAAAAAGTGTAGTCTCCATCTGCTTCAGGAGATGGAGAGCACACCCAGATTCCAATGGTGTAGGGTGGGTGGTTGCACTTCCCATGCTGCTAGGGAAGAAGTGGCCCGAGCAGTGAAGCACTGCTGTGGGAATGTTTATATGGTGTTGGAAAACAGCACAGCTCCCTGCCAGCCTGTTCCCACCTGCCTCTGGCTGACCAGAAATGGGGGAGTACAAAAGGTCTTAAAAATTTTCTTTAAAATCTCAGCCTTTGTTTGCTCTGAACATGATTCTGTCCAAGAGAAGAACCAAGTCTTCAACAACCCTGTCTTTGGTTAAAATAACAGTAAATGTTTTTCAGTGCTCCTGCTGTGAGCTTTGCATGGTAGAGTGCTGTAAGCTGAGAGCAGGAGTGTTGTGCACGCAGTACCTGCATGTGTGAATGATGGGACATGAGAGAAATGGGGTGCATGTGGTCCATGTCAGACCAGTGTAAAGAGCAAAGCTGAGGGGCAATCCTGGACTCTCCAGCCTCCATTCAGGATGGTGCTAACCCAGTTGCATGTCTGGTTTTGGATAGAACCTGTCATGCTACCTGCTTCTTAAGAGCATAGGCAGGGAAATCACAAGTCTGTAAAAACAGAAAGAGAAAGGCTCTACAGGCACACTCGCATTACATACTCATATTGAAGGCAAAACAGATATCTGAGGACTAGTTTTCTATGCAAAAAGAATCTCTTGGACAAGCATTTATTAATGAAGGAGGGACCCAGCTTCAACCCAGGCTCCCTTCAAGCCATATCGTGTTTTATGTTCACGATGTGGACATCACACTGGCAGATTCCAAGCAACAAATACCAAACTTCTAGACAGCAACTTCTGTTCCATTTCTGAATTCTCTGGGATGCAGAAAGGTTTACTAAAACTTTTTTCTGCTATTGGAAATAAGTGCTTTTCTTTTGGAGTTTTTCCCCAGTGGTCATTGTATAAGATGACCTTGTGAAAGTTTGAGTCTGCTGATTCAGAAAGTCTTAGCTTGAAAGATAGTAAAATATTCTGAAAGGTATTGAAATTTGTCATCAGCATTGCAAGAATAAGGTGATGAAAATCAAGAAACAGGAAGCAGACAACTATTTTAAAATTGCACAACCTTTTAAATCAACAAATCTGAAATTACACAGCACATATAAAGAAGATAATTAAGTCTCATTATAAACATGTCCTGTATCTCTCTGGACTAAATTCTATGATCTCTCAGATCTCCTAAATTTTATATTCTAGGTGCTTTTCATGGTGTTTAAATTTTAGCATAAATAAAAAGCCTACATGCTACTACTACTACTCTTAATTTATCATGCTGAGGTTTAATAAAAAATTATTATGATGCCTTTTCATCCTCCTCAGAGTTAACATTTATTACCTACAAAACACATCAAGACTAGAATGACATTAAAAATACATACAGTAGGGCTTTGTGTGGCAATTTTGTAGCAGCTTCTAATATAATATACCAGCATCTCTAAACCAAGCTCCTACAGAGGCTTTATTGTGCCTATGAGTGTTCTGAGTTCACCAGCAGATGAAATCCATTTTTCAGTAACACAAATACTGACTTAATTTACAAAGATTTATGGATCAATTTCTTGCCCGTAGGCTGTGTATCACAATCCTGTATTGAGCTCCTTTCATGCCCTTAAGGGCAAGCTTAAGGAGAAGCCTTTTGGATCACGTTTCCTTCCATGTTAATTTTTAAAATGATGTGCTTTCTTGCTGGCTTTGAGCAAGTCTTGGAGACAGTAGTCAAAATATTTGCTGACTTTTTAAAATTTCTAATCCTTCAAACTTTTTTTTTACCAGGTGTATGGCTCACTACCAGCAACCTGTGATACTTGTGGTGGCCTCAAAGGGAACACTCTTACCTACACATCAGTTTAAAATCTGATTTTTAAAAGCAAATACCTCTTATCATACTGGATTAAACATTTCCCCAACTATTCTGTGTAATAAATAATAACCATGTGTTTCCCCTATAACCCTAGGAAGCTGGATTACAAACTGAAAGCCAAATCACATTATTTCTAGTTTTATGTTTTTCATTAGAAACAAAGACATGACATACATACTTTATTTTTCATACTTTCATGATTTGTTGTTCACAAGTTTATACAACTGATGTATTTTCAGCATAGTTACCACAGAAACCTTTGCTAAATACTAATAAAAGTGAAAGACAGGTTGAACAAAGAGCTGGCATAATGTTTCTCTTTCCCTTTCTCTGAAAGGATCTGAGATATAACGGAAAAGCAAAAAAGAGGCTAAAACTCCATTCAAAAATGCAATGTATCAGATAAAAACATATACCTGCAGTTGTACTTCATGTTCTTTATATATTTTAATAAGCTTATAAATTAAAAGAAAGCCTTAATAAAACACACTTTACATTTGAAAATGGGTCAAAAATGTAAATTTAAAATTCTGCAAATTAAAACTAAACTCAGTACTTAAAAAAGGTATTGTATAATGTCACTACTTGCAACTAAGTCCTAGCACAATAGTTTAGAGACTTTCTAATTTCTATGTGTAATGTATTTTGTTTTGAAATTGAATAGATTTTCTGTGAACTGGAATTAAGTATACAGATACGTCTGGAATAGGACAACCTTATTCCCTGAATAAAAATTTCAGTGGTTCATAAGGAAGAATTTCTGTTCATATGGCAATGAAGACATTCAGAAATATTTTTGAACTTTAGAATTATATTTAATGATTTCTCTGAAAAAGAATCTACTAATTTAAGTTCAAAGGAACAGAAATAAATAGTAATTTAGCTGGTGGCTTTTCTTTATTAGCTTATAGTCCTTGTAAGCCCATATTAAATCATATACTTAATTTATTCAGGGAAGATAGCAAAGGAAAAACAATATTTACCCTCTACAGTCCTCTCCATAATTAACATCTGTTAAACTTTGGAAGCCTAATCCACTGGTCAAGTCACACACGTTTTCACTTGGAATGACAACTATTTCAGCCCAGTTAACAGTGATAAATATTTATGCTGGTTCTATATAGCAGAATAAATTTCTGGTTTTATCAGATGCATAAGCAGCAGACTTAGGTGATATAGACTTAAGAGGGCTATACAGTGTATATCACTTACCTGTACTAAGAAGTTGCTTCAAAAGGTGAATTTCATATGAGAAAGAAAAATAAAGATATTTGTTACCTCTGACCTTCGCTTGGTCTTAAATGAGCTGAGCCTGGTTTGATCATTTCATACAGTCTGTTTTGTATTTCTATAGCTGTATATATATATATAATTTCATCAATAAAGTAACCAAATTTCAAACATTAATGAATTAAACCAGTAATTTTTGTTTTGTAGACAACCCCTCACATTCCCAGAAGTTTCATTGCTTGTTTCACCACCAGGTAACATAAAATACAAATCTTATTAGACATGCATAACCAGTACCTTTGATTTTGGTCACCAGAATTTAAGAAATTGATATGCAGTAAAAGAAGTACAAAAAAGACATTTAATTTGTTTCAGTGTCAATGTGTATGGATAGGAAATTAGAAAGAATTTTAATCATATTTGAGACTGGCATGTAAACATAATGCAATATATTGAATTACCATCTACATGAGAAACTTTGTGAAAATATTGCTATAGTGAGGATAAAAGGTTCTGTATGAACAGTGAAAATCTTGCTCTTGATTGTAACTCCAAGGAAAGAATATGTCTTCTGTTCTGATATGTTAAACAGTAAAAAAGTTGTCTTAATCTTTTTAAAAGTCAACCTTCAAGATATAAGCTATTTACAAGAGTGTTGAGAAAAGCGAAGATTATCAGTACTGACAAGAGAATAACTATGAGTATTAGCATGATGAGAGTATAAATGGAAATACTAAATCGTGTACTTGTTATCTACAACATGGTTAATTCATGGCAGAGTGGTGGGGCTGTGGTAGTGGTGTAAGACATTGAGACCTCTTATTCTATGTATTTTCCATTTGTATATCAAGTACAAATACTGAGAATATAACTGCTGTTTAACAGGGATGATGACATCTGAACAAACGTGAATTGCTTAATTTGCCAAAAACCATTGCTAAAGCGTATACAGTGAGACTGGAAGTCCTGTGGTATTCCTACTGATTTATTTTCTTAAACATAGGACAGCTTACATGTTTTTTTTTACCTGCTTCAGAGGGCTCTTACTACTACAGTTTAGCATCACAATTTTTTACACAACCACGATGTGCCACAAAGAAAGAAAGGGACATGAAGCAATTCAAACTTTATGGATTTCCTACTGACACACAGATTTTTTATTGTTGAGTACATAAATAAACATGTTGCAGAGAGTAAATATTATGCTGCCTGTTGCAAGTATTTTTAAGGCAGCACAGAGATTTTTAATTTAAAAACATCATATGCATTTTTACAAGCAGCTGGTGCTTGAAGTATGTTTGTAAGCAAATTGCAGTTAATGTTTTCTCTGCTAATTTGGTACCGAGGGACAATCTTGAAAATTAGATCTACATATGACTAACAAAAATCTGTTATACAATGTAATTAACTGAGCCAAGGTAGACCCTCAGAAAATGACACTAAACACAAGAGGTAAGTCTCAGAGCTCTTGTGTCATCGTGTTTGCATTATGATTCATGCGTCAGCCAGCTCCAGCAGAGCCTCTGGAATCAGCCTTCATCCCTGCTGAGCAGGGGCACCGCGCTCTCTGCTGGACACAGAACTGTCATGGACAGAAAGCAGAGGGGAGATTTGGGAGGTAGTGGCCACCACAGCTGTACCCATCCCAAGTCCCTCGTGTGAAGCCGTAGCTGCCATGAGTTAGCCCTGGAAGAACTATGCCTCCTCCTGAAACACACAGGAGCATCTCCTGAGCCCAGTCCCTCTGCACAGCAGCTGGGAATGCCCGACCTTTATATGCCCACTAAAGCAAGTACTTTAAGTTAGAGACACCCCCGACCCTTTCAGTGTGAGTCTGACTTCAGGACCTGATGAAGCTAGAGAGGCTTTTTTACCCCAAACCAGCATGAACCGTTACTGCCTTGGTCTGGCTACAAGGAAACATCAAATGCACTAGACCTTTGTTTTTCAGCCCTGGCCTGGCACATTTACACCAGCCAAGGGCAACAGTACTACTGGCACATCCAAAAGCTAGCCCAGCACGTATGAGGTGGGAAATAGGGCAGTGGAGGGGCAGGGTTCCCTCCCTGTTCCCAGACATACACTTGCATGACCAGACAACATCCTCAGGGCTGTTCTTCAGGCCATGGCCTGGCCCTGACACTGCAGCTGCCTGAGGGCTGCAGATGGCTTGTTTGAATGATGGACTGAGGAACTGTGAGGTACTGTGAGCTCTGAATGCAAAAAGCAGAACAATATGAAACCTTGAGGGACAAAACCTCAGCTGCTGCCAAACTATCTCAGTGGCCCCTGCAACAATGTCTGTTCCATCACTTAAGTCTTGCAACCACTTCTGCCTGTGCCAGCAGGCTCACAAAGCCTAGCTACTTTTATTTTGTGTTGGGAATATCAGCACTATGTTTTGACCTTTATCCTTAAGTTCCCATGGACTACTTCAGAGGAGAAACCATTCTGACAAGGTTATACTGAAAGTGAGTGGCCCTGACAATTCGTACATCCTTAGGTAAGACTCAAAGTCTAGGAGTTGTCCATCTCTGTAACTCCTCATCTTTTACTCCATATTTCAAATATATTAGAATGGGGATCTTTTCATCATGGCAAGTGTCTTCAAAAATCAAGTGTCTATCACAGTAATGGCCTGGTTCATCCTTGCATTCAGATAATGGCATTTCAGCTCCAGATGCCAGCCCCTCCTAAGCACAGGGGAGACACTCTGCAAGAAGTGAGTGTGCATGCTGTGCCTGCCAGATATTTTGCAAGTCGGCACCATTAGCTCTTGCCTGAAGGCATATCAAGGTGGCATCACAGCTATTGGGCTGTTGAGGTGTTCACCAAACCTCCACGAATCAGGAACACTATGTCCAATCCCAGGCAAAGCTCTGTTTGCTGCTTTCAGACCTGCCCAGATGGCTTTGTAGGACAGCTTGCACGCACTGCTTAGAAGTGATGACTTTGCTCACCAGTTGTCACTATGAGGGCACAAGGTGGGCAAAGGAAAGGTCATGTTCAGGGCTCATGTTTAATCACTCCTTGAAGAAGGCATCTGCATTTTGCAGCACAACAAAGCTTTTAGGAAAGGCACCTGTGTGTTTTTAAGTTTAGCAAATGTGTGCATATCCTACATAAATATGTTTGAAACAAATGTTAAAATCAGTAATGGAATTCAAGGTTTGGGTTTTGTTCTTATGGTTGCAGATTTAATCTGATTCCCCATAACTGTAGTATCTAGATCTACTGCTACAGTTATTAGAGGAGAAGGGAATACACTTTCTTTGAACACAGCAAAAGAAACTCAATAAATCCAGCTTCACGCGGTGAGTGAGTCAAGAGCACCATCTCGTGGTTTTCACTTTCCAGAACAGATTTAATTTTAAAAAATCTCTATACTACAGTATAATTTCTTCACAAGGAAAGTCCTTGGCTTTGGGAGGTGGGAAAAGAATTCTTATTTAGAATCTTAATCTAGATTCCTTCTTTTTAAAGTCTCTATGTCAGGAACGACTTTGTATTTTAGGGCTAAATATACAGAATTTTTTGAGATTAGTCACTGATACAAGTATGACATACACTTAAATTCAATATGCTAAAATTTTGCTTACTTGCAGTGAAACCTTTGGCTAGGGAGAACATATCTGGCACATGCTGCAGTTTTGCCACATGTTAGAAATCAGGCTCCGAGGTGACCAGCTGGGCTAAGGTGCCACTAGTTGCAGAGTTGAGGGTTGTTTTTTCTCGTCTTGATTCTTACATGTCCCACAATCCTCAGAGCTCAAAGGCTTCTGCTGGAGTATACATTAAACTGATAAGTGCATCCAAACTTGTCCCTGTTTATACGACTCTATCATCACTATCAGGCTTCTCGTCAGCTTCTCCTTGCTGTGGTGAGAGCTGACATTGCCTGTAATGACTTGCAGAAAGGTGCAAGCGCCTCGAGCAGCTCCTTGGAATTTTCAGGACAGCATCGTAAGTGCAAGAAAGAAGAGCTGAAAAATGCAGATACTAAATATTGATTTCAGAAAGTCCTAAATGCTTACCGTTGTCTGTCTCCTAGCTAACATTAGTATGAAGGAATAATCTGTCTTCACAGCTGTTCAAGCTGGGGGGAACAGCTGCTAGACACAGCAATTTACCCAGCAGAAGAACGTTCCACCCTTCCTCACTATGCAGCGCCGTTGCCAGAGATAAGTAACTGGAAGAAATCTGTACTTGCACCAGGAGACTCTGGCAGCCGGCAGGTATTTATCACCCTCTGTAGATCTGAAAGGCGTATGCAGTGTGGGTAAGCAGCTTATCACATTCCTGCAGTCACTGGGGCTGCCAACTGCTGAGTTTGAAAGTGGTTTTTGACAACAGCTGCAGTACCTGAGGAGTAGTGATCTCCATATGGCATGTGCTGTGCTGTTGCCCTGGGTATGACTCACAGCAATTGCATATCAAAGGCAGGTCCAAGATAGCTCAGCAGAGACATTCACAACAATCTGCATCTACGGCTTTCACACCTTTGGCACACAAATCACTCCTTGGAGCACCTACTAGTAGTAACACCCATCATCCTCACTTTCTGGGGACCTGCTTTCTCCCTCAGCAGCAGATGCTAGCATGCCTGGGTGGGGACTGATTGTCCACCCTTTTTCCTGTAGCTCACCATTCACTGAAACTATTTATGAGACCAAATATCCTGTGACTTTCAGTAAGATGCAGGGTTTTATTCAGGCTCCATGCTCAGTGTTTTTGGGCAAGGTTTGAAATGCTGGGCAGGATTATGATAAAGAACTAGCTGTGCCACCCTAACATCCTACGCCTAAGACAATTTTAAGTGTTGATAATAGATCAAGGTCCTTAAGATGTCACCCTTCTGCTGAAGGCTGCAATCTTGAATTTCTGTTCTGGATAAAACTAAAGCTGATAGGCAAGGATCTGAGGATCATATAAATCAAAAATTTTTGGGCTAGTGAAAACAGCCACAATGGTTTGCAGCAGATTTTGGCCAAAGCTTCATTAAGTCAAATAATTTGACCCTTCCAACAAGGTTTCAGGTAGAATGTAGTTGCTCCTTATCACTCAGAAGTTAGTGAAAAATGTCCATTTCTTCTCTCTTAAAACAAGGAATTTTTCTCAAAATTCTTCAGGAGCAGAAAAATTTCTACAGCTAAAAATGAAAACAAGAAAAAAAAAAGAAGAAAAAGAGCCGCTGTTCTTTATTCAGTGTACAAATTGTTAGGCCTACTAGAAAGTGCATTGTTCCTTTAGAAAGCTCAAAAATATGAAAAAATAAACTTGATGTACCACATTCTGTTTAAAACCACACAATTTTAATTCAAGATGCATCCTACAGTGCAACACTAGTCTGAGAGTGAATGTCTGTGCCATATTTCTTGAAACTAATATAGGAAATAACATTTCTGTACCAATCACATTATCCGCACTCTTCAGGACACAGAAATTTCAACAGACACAGATGAAAATTTTGTAACAAATTTTGCTTATAAGATTTCTTATCTCTGTGTTCAGCCTAACACTTGCTATGTTTTTATATGTATAAAGATGGTACTGTCTAAATACCAGAATAAAGTGTAAGAGGATCACAGATTCACAGAATGGTGCGGGTTGGAAGGAACCTTAAAGATCATCTAGTTACAACTCCCCTGCTGTAGACAGGGACACCTTTCATTAGACAAAGTTGTTCAGAGCTCTATAAACACTTCCAGAGCTGGGCATCCATCTAGGAAACCTGTTTCAGTGTCTCCCCACTCTCACAGTAAAGAACTTTTCCCTAATATCTGATCTAGACCTACTTTATCCTAACTTTGAAGCCATTCCCACTTGTCTTGTCACTACACGCACTATAGTTCAAGAAGCAGGCCTACAGTGCAGTGCTCCCAGTCTGTTATTGACTTACCAAAGGGGAAAAAAACCACCCCAGAAAATTCCACAAAATTATTAGACTATATCTTGAAAGCCTGCCTTTCTTTACTGCGGGATCAGGAAGATTTTGCTGACAGTGAGCTAGTTTGGCAACAGAAGCATAACCCCAGCCAAAAGAAAAAATTCCATTGAAATGAAAAGGAAATGTTGGCACTTTTGACACTATAGGCAATTACTGATAAGAGTCTTTAGGTAACACGCAGGAAGACAGCATGACAATGGATTCAGTGCTCTGTTTTACATAGACCCAGGAGGCCTTGCCTTTTGCTAAATCAACAATTTAAAGAGTCACATACTAAAAAACCTGCAAAAAGAGCATGAGAAGCACTTAGGATGATGAATAGGAAGGCCAGATTTGCCAACCAAGTTGTTGAGAATAATCATTTATTTTCACATTTACAAGACAAATATGAATAATATTTACAAATATATACAAATATTAAAATTAGCTTGTGATTTCAAAAAAAAGTCAAAGTATTTTTAGCAGTATAGCTAACATACAGTACTTTTTTTTTGAACTTAGAAAAGGTTCAAGAAACAAAAGAAGGAAGGAAGAGCAAGTTTAGATTCACATAAAAGAAGCCATCAGACAAAACGGTATCATGAATGTCCACATTTTAAAATCAAAGGCAAAGCTTCGAAAAACCATAAAATCTTGTCTCCCTCATAGCTTCCCATTAAAAGGGGCTTCACTCACCTCACTTGACAGTACTAGAAATGCTTTTAAAACCTTTCTGAGCAGGAATGATGATTAAATAGTACAGAGGAATAGCAGAATTAACCATTTTTATGAATATGGAATAGCAGAAAGCATTTCCTTGTGGATGACTACAATAAACATGGGACATTTGCCAGTTTGTACTGAGTGGGATGGATCACAATCTCTTTAGATTCTGTTTGCTTTTATTAGTCCCAGGAAGTGGCCCTGGTGCAGAGCTGTGTTTCACTGGTTTGCTGCTCACACAGTCACTGGAGCTGTGGTAGCTGCACATGCACTTAGTGCAAAAGTCAAAGCCACAACTTTCACGATTGCACGTTGCTCTTTGGAGGTAGGAGTCATACTTGGCAGGTGAGCCACAGCGATGGCAGGCTTTAAGGCTTTCAGTGTTTTTCAAGTTCCTGGCAGCCTGTTGGAAAAAGCACACACAGAAAATCATGAGTAGAGAGTAAATACACTCTGCAAACACTTCATGATATTATAACTTCTCCTAATGTAAGGAGACAAACTAAAAATTTAGCCTAATTCTTGTTGCATCAAATTCTGATGGAGTTCAGAACAGGACTAATCAGAATATAATTGCAGGTATTTTGTACTGGAAGAGAGTTAGCCAATTTAAAATTCTTAAAATTTAAAAGTTAAAGGACAGGCTAAATCCAGAGCAGTAAGGATAACTGCCTTCCTGAATCTTCCAAATCTCGTTCAAGGATGGTGTTGTAGCTGTGTATTGATGCATAAATCAGGAATTAAATTTTAAGACTGCTACTGAATGGTTGTACTTTTACATTCCTAATGCTACAAAGTCCTATATAGTAGTATTACAGCATCTTGACTATACTTTCCAGTGAAATTTCATCTTCTTCTCTTATTACATCAATTCACAGAATAAGACTAGAGCATAAAACCTTTTTCTAGTTAGGAGAATCTTTTGCTTACTAACAAGCAACGACTTTCAATAAGCATTTAAAGAAATCTTATAAGATATAGGTGCAGGTCTACATTGTAAGTATGTGGAAAAAAAAACAGTTTAAGAAAAGTAAGAAGGTGAAGGGGAAACCGGCTGTTGGCAGTTATTGACAACTCCAAATGTATGACACATTATAAAGTAGTAGTCAAAGTAATTTTAATGCCAGGTAATTAGTTTGCAAAATATCCCACAGAATGATTAAAAGAAAGACACTTGAAATCGGAGATGATACTTTCAAAAATACGCTTTACAGGGTGATTGTTTGCCAGACAACATGAGAGAAATTAAATATCAGTGGGAATCACCACTTACCTCAGAAAATTCCGTGAGCCTGCTGTGATTCCTAGATGCTTTGGATCTGGTGCTTTTTTTATTCAAGTGTTTTGGTGGGGTTGCTTTCTGAATGGAAGCTAAGGACACTCTGTAGGGAACGTACTCTCTTGTTGCAGCATGCTCTGGTGCCTTACTGACATTCTAATGAAAAGAAAAACAAAGACTTAAATTCAGTAAGAGAACTTACCTGATACAGAGTTTTTTGTTTAATAGAAATCAATAAGTAATTTTAGATTCTTTCTCCTGGTTTCCAATAATAAAGCATCACACCAAGGTGTGCTACTGATTTTACCATAATTTTCAGCCACTTCTGTTAAAAATGCATAGAACGGCTCCCTAGTTCCTATTAAAAAACCAACCATCTTCAATTGTGTAATCCTACTTTCACATTAACACAGTTATTTAGGCAGAGCATGTAACCTGTTCATTATAATTTTTAAAAGCAAAAATCAGTACTTCCAATTCTTTATGGTGAACAGGAATGCTTGAAGCTTTCTTTGTGAAAAATAAACTCCACCCACCAATATTCCAAGTTTCCAGTTCAAGTTAAGCAAAAAGGCATACAATAGCATGGAAGATAACAAACTTTATGGGATGAATATTCAGTACCAATGTTTCACCCCAACAGCACTGTAAAATACTACATTCAATTTAAACTGGTTAACAACCTAATTTTGTGGCAGATTCTAAGCCTTTGTTTGTTCTATCTCTCCACCTCTCAAGAAGGAAAAACACTACTAGTGTTTTAAGAGTCCTGACTTGATAAAATGCTAGTCTAGTGTGGATGGATCCAGTATTTTTATTTCATAGGACAGAGGCATTAGGAACAGCTCACAGTGCAAAAAAGCTTTTCAGTTTTCCGCGGCAGGCATGGTGGACTTCAGAGACTACTGCTACAAACAGAGACCCTGATTCACAGAGCTACCGGAACGATTTATCTCAGTCTTCTTTCCCTTCTGGATCAGTGGGGATGCTGAAGCAAGCAAGCCTCTGCTGGGAGACTCTAGGGCTTGCCTAGTGGGCTGTGCTGGAAATGACTCTCTCCTTCCTGCCTTTCTCTGTAACACAGGACCTGTGGAAGCTCTTAGAAACATCTGCATCTCTCCTTGGGTCACCATCTCAGTCAACCTTCTTTGGGGTCCCCAAAGCCACTGATGTAACTAGCAAGGCTTGAGACAAGGCATCCTAACAAGACAAACTCAGACACTACAGAGACAGTTTTCAAACTAAGAAACTTTTCTGTGATCTCTTAAGTGTAGGAGGAGACCTGAAATAGCAGAAAAACACTGATGGTTCAGTGCAGAAACTTACAGAAAGGTTTTTCACAGCTCTGCTATACATTTGGAAAATCCATTTATCTTCTTGTAGAATCTTCTGCCATGTTGTGCTGACTTTGGCAAAACTGCAACAACAATGCAAACACATCAGTTGCCTCCTAGGAAAGGGATTTATTAAATAGCAAGAATAACTGTAACCTTTTTCTTTTAAATAAACATAGAACATTTCACAGTTGTAGTCTTTAATTTGCCTTTTAGGGAAAAGACACATTCTCTGTATGTATAATGGCTTACATTGTCAGTTCATGTTTTAATATATTAACACATAATACTGAACATTGAGTAAGTGTCACAAGCCCCATATCTAAAACATTAAGACATCCGATTAGGTTTTTTTCCTTTCCCAATGAAACACAATGACATTAACATACTTACTTTACTAAATCCATCTCGCTGAGATGCCTTAAAATGTTTGCTAATATATGCTTCAGGTTCTTTCGGAAGAGTTCAGCAAGAATGTCTATTCTATCCAGCCCCATTTTCTTTCCAATTAAGTTACAAAGTTCAAATTTTCCCCTAGAAACAATTCTATCTACAGCAGCCCAAGACTTGAGATTTCTTTTACCACTTTTTTTCAAAGTTGAGCATATCACTTCTTCGTAATGGATTATGGGCAAGAGCGTCTTCTTTGAAAACTGTTCTTGCCTTTGGTTCTTCATGAGACAATGCTTTGGTGTACCACAGAGATTCCCAGCCAAAGGTAAACTATCCTCATGTTCTATTACATCAGCATAGTGAGTACTTAACATAGAGGAATAACCACTGTCCTCATTAAGTTTACTGTTTTCCATTGCCTCCATTTCACAGATACCTTCATCAAGTCTCTGGGTTTCTTGGTTGTTTTCTTTGTTATGTATGGGTCTTTCTCCATCTTCAAGATCTAGATTTCTGGTGGCTGCATGGTATGAGTCACTAAGGAGTATATTCTGATGTTCTTTTGCACACCTTTTACAAAAACCTTCCTCATAATTCAAGGGGCAGGATTTTTCCAGTCTTGTTTTCTCTACAGCCAATGGTGTGAACCCAGCACGAAAAGACACGCAATCAAAATCACATTTCATTTTGCAAGAGCGGTTAAGGTTCAGTTTCATTTTGGTGTTTGTATTCTGCAAGAAACAAGGGCAATATGAGAACACAGCATAAACTAGATCACAATTTTTTTTTCTTATAAAGACTCTACCATCCTTCCCCCCTGCATTATGAATTTTACACTTTTATCTGACTCACTCTCTAGTGTCCAAAATACAACTAATGGAACATTTTGAACAGCCACTGATTACATCTATGTAAGATCTTCTCATAAAGTAGTTTTATGCTGCATATAACTAGGGAAAGAAAACTGACTGAGTGATTTACTTGGTCACCATTTCACCAACATAGATGGGACAAAACAGTACCTTCACTTACTACCACAAAGGTTGCAACATATTCATGACACTTGAGGTTCCTGCAAATGACGCCGGTGGCAGAGCGTCCATGCGTGACCGCATGTGGCCTGTGCAGGCCAGAGAAGCCTGAGGTTTGCATCCAAGAGCAGAAGCAATGCTGCTGGCCGCAGCCAGATATCTGGCATTTTTGAGAAGGGAGGAAGCTGGGTGGCACAGGAAAGCCTTGAGTACTCACATGTATGAGTAAAATACAAAGAAAAGTAGCCATACTTAAACAATGGTCAGTGAAATAAAGGTTTAAGCATGATTTAAAGAGGGTGGGAGGTCGATAGATATCATAGGGGAATTGAGCTTTTCTTGCCCTGTTCCATTCCCCTCCCCCGCGAAATGTGGCGCTATCTATATTAATTGCGGGGGGATGGGCGAGAGTTGAAGGGGAGAAGGCGGTCATCTCTCCCCAGTTAAATCTAAAGAGAAAATAAGTTTCAACATGCTTAGCAATCCGTAGGACAGAGATCCCGATTTAAGTAAGCATTTTAAAGGATTTAAGCACTTCCAGCAGTTTTGGAAAGAAGCACGAGAAAAATGTGTTCCATGAACGATTTAAAGAAAAAATTCCCTCTTATTTACCTATGTTTGGTGGGAGAGGCGCAAATAGGCTTATGGCTTTGTATCTTGTGAATTGGGGGAAGAGATGCAAGACCTTCCTAAGCCTCCTCTTCCCCTTCCCCCTTCCCCTGCGAACGGCCAGAGAAGTTTTTGGGCTGAAATCCCGATGATTTGGAAAATGTCCCCAAATCACGTTTCGGTGCACCGGGGCCTGCTCCGACCCCCAGAGGAGCGGGCTCAGCCGCGGGGCCCCGCGGCACTAACAGGCTTCTCCCGCCCAGCGCTCAAGATGGCCTGGGTCGGTGCAGGTAGACCGGGTCCCGGCTCCGCCGTGCCCCACGGCTCCGGGACCCTCACCCCACGCCTTCGGGGGCTTCCCATTTCCTCCGCAATGGAGGATTCCCCTAGAACGATGGTGGCGGGGCGGGCAGGAGCGCGTCGGGGGGATGCTCCTCCGATGGCGTGGCCGGCGGGCGGGAGACAGCACGGCGCTTCCCCGCCCGCCGCTGTCCGCCGGCGGGAGCCGAGCTGCGATCCCCATCCCGGCCCGGCTCCGGCCCCGCCAGTGCGGC